>CAWUHX010000110.1:182141-331135 GCA_963922205.1 Romanomermis culicivorax | reverse complement strand
AAGCAGTGGTATCAACGCAGAGTACTAAATGCCTCTCCAGACAGGAAACCCTATAACCTAATCAATAGAGCAGTCAGGCTTCAAGTTGCACTATGCAACTTGGCACAAGAAATTTGGTTGCACAGCCCGAAATTTGGTTGCTGTGTGCAAAAAAAACCTGGTCAGGGGCAGTTTTTTTTGTGCCAAAACATGGTTTTTGGCACAAAAAAATTTGGAATGGCACAAACAATTTTGAGCGTTTGTGCTAATTAGCTTAAAATTTTTGGCTGGTTAAAATAAAATTTCAAAAATGACCTGCTGATCTCAAATAGTTTTCAAATGCCAAACTCCGATCAAAGTCGCCCCTGATCAAAGTCACCCCACTTTACCTTAAACGTTGACTTTTTATCAAACTTTTAGCCTAAAACTTTTCCACAGTTTTCAGTATATGTTTCTAGTAAAAATTTTTTTTTCAAAAATTAGATTTAAATTTTATGTTCATAAATCGTAATTTCTGGAAATTTATCATTCAAAAAAATTTAAAACCATTAATTTGTTCGTAACCTTTCATGAATTTGGCCGAAAAGCTAGAGTTAGAAGCGTAGAAATTTTCCAAAAATACTTCCATGAAGCTTTCGAATTGAATCTACGTTAACAAAGGAACAAACGCTTCAAAAAGTTTAGAAAGTTGACGTTTTGATCTTTCCCAAAAAATCTATGAAGAAAAAAAGCGGATCTTTATTAAATATAAAGATATATAATATTAAAAATTGCCAATTAAACATGAAATAATACGTTTAAGATGATGAAAACTATTAAATGGTAAGTGAAGGTAGACCTGCTAAAAGCCGCGCCTGAGCTTGGTAATAAATAGCCGGCTCGAAGCGCCGGAAAATTTTGAGACTTGGACCTCATAAAATGTACCAAAATGCACCTTTTCACTATGAAAACCCCAAATTCTTCTTCTACATTTGTGGAAAGACCTCAAAAACTTTTTCCACATTATGGTGCAAATGTGGAAAAAACAGTGTTACTGACAAAGTCCATGAACATATCTGATAAAAGCAGCATTCGATTTCTTTTCAAATCGCAAAAACCGTTTTATAGATCAGTTTTTCTTATCTCACTGGCGTGATTAGAGAAAATAGAGTAGGCACAATTTTTATTCAAATTAGTGCGGTGAAAGTATCTTTTGCACAAATCTTTTTAAAGGTTTTCAGTACGTTTTTCAGGTGCAAAATTTTTTTTGTTTCATTGGCACAAATTTTTTGGGCCCTTTGTGCCAATTGGCACAAATGTCCATGCACAAAAAAAACACTGGAAGGGAGTCACAATTTTTCCCTACTTGCCCGAAGTCATTTTAGTGTTGTTAAGCTTTTTAAAACGCCCCGATGTTTTACAGCCATTAATTTATTTAAATTGAACAAAAATTTTATATTTCAGAGTTTGAAGTCTAATTTACAATCATTGCGAGAAAAATTTTCCAGCAAATGATCCAATAGTATGTTAATCTTAAAAGATGTTAATCTTCTACATTATCCGACGCTGGAAAATCAATTTTCAGAATATTTAGGCCTATTTCAAGAATTAGATTTGAATTTTGTGTTCATTAAATCGTAATTTCTAGAAATTTATCGTAAAACCAGTAATTTATTCGTAACCCTTATAAATTTGGCCGAAAAGCTATGACTCAGATAGAAGCTTAGAAATTTTCCATGAAGTTTTGAATTCAATTTACTTACTTTAAGAAAGGAACAAACCCTTCAAAAAGTTTAGAAAGTTGACGTGTTGATCTTTCTCAAAAAACGTATCAAGGGAAAAATGCGGATGTTCATTAAATATAAAGATATAGAAGGTTGTCACTTAAACCTGAAATAATTATGTTTAATATGATGAAAACTATTAGGGATTGAATGGTAAGTGAAGGTAGGTATGCTTAAAGCCGCGCCTGAGCTTTGTAATAAATGATAATGATTTACTAAGTTATAACCGGGAAAATTTTGAGATTCGGACCTTCTAAAATGCACCAAAATGCATCTTTTCTGTATATAATTCCCAAAATTTTCTTCGCCAAATGGGGAAAGAGCCCAAAATCTTTCCTTCCTCCGAATTTTTTTCCCCAAAAAGCACGATTTGGGGGAAAAATAATGATTAGAAAGTTAAAATGTCAAAATTTTCAAGTGCCGGTCTGCACTGTTTTTTCCCAAAATCAGCGTTCTTGGCGAAAAATATTTTCGGATTTTCCAGCACCGTTTTCTCCTCTAATGGGGTTTTTTGTGGAAAAAATTCTGGCCATGGTTCTCATTATAGAAAAAATTTTGGGGAATACAAACCGAAAAAATGTATTTTGGTGAACTTTAAAAGGTCAAAATCTCAAAAATATCCCGCGCTTTACGTCGTTCATGGGTATAATAATAATTATTTTCTATTAGGCGTGGCCGTTAGCATATCTACTTCGATTTACTAACTCACCAAACTGCTCCATAGGGAGGGGTATGAGAAGAGTAACCCATACATAACGGGGCCCCGAGGTCTGGGGGGGGGGGGCGGGCGACTTTTTCAGGGCCGGGGGTCAGTGATCCCCAAAATTTCGGGGGAGGGGTCTTTGAAGGAAAAAATCGATGTTTTCAAGAAATAAATTCCAAAAAATACATCAAAAAATAATATTTTTTGTCTAAAAAGACCGTAAAAAAGTATTCATGGCCCGAAGCGCCGAGAAAATTGACGTTTTTGACCATTTTTGTTCAAAAATTGACATTTTTCAGTATTTTTCCGACCAAAAGCATGGAGACTACCATACGGCTAGCCATAGAATTGGAAAATTCTGGGGGTGGGATCGCCTAATGGCTAGCCATACGGTCGGCGATTTCTGGAGGGGGTTTCCTCCAGCATACCTGTAAGACCTCCGACCAGTTGGGGGGGGGGGTAGAAAAAAGTCGAAATTTTTCCCAAAAAAGGCCAAAAAACATACACTTTTTGGCAAATTTTTTTAATTTTTTCCAAACTGGGGGGGGGGGGGGGTAAATGATTTTGGGTACTGGGCTGGCCAAGTTGGGGGGGGGGGTCCCCCCCAACCCTTCCCAAGTACAGGTATGTCCTCCAGCACTTCCCACCAATTACATGTATGGTATTACCCCTCCTACTTAAAGTTAAAGTCATAAGAATTGACTATTAGTTGCCTAATTTTGAGACAAAAGGATGTCTTTAGCAGACGTTTTGCTACACTACCCAGGCGAATTTTCAACTTTACACCCACCGTAGAAATCTGACCTTGGAGACCTCTATAATTCACCTTCAACAGCTTCTATCTGCGAGTTCATACCTGTAAGGGGTCAGATCAGTGGGGGGGGGGGGGGTAAACCCAAAATTTTTTCGGAGGGGAGTTTCCGAAAATTTTCCCAAAAAAGCTAATTTTTTCGATTTGGGGGTGGAGTATAGGGCTGACCAAGTTGGGATTTGGTTCCCCTCATTTTCCCCAATTACAGGTATGATTGAGTTAATTTTTTCTTATTTTGTAATCGTTAACACTGCCTACTAATACTGATAATTAACTCACCAGTCAGTATTTCCCCGAAAAATAGGATTTTTCATTTTTTCTCTCAAATTTTTCTCTCGGGCAGAGGCGGAGCTTGAATTTTTCAAACGTTTTCAACGTGAACTTTTGCACTTATGCACGATATAGATTGAAGACATCCTTCTGTACCGTGATTTTAGAGCTTCAACAAGTTGAACTCTATTAATCTGATTTTAATTTATTTCTGAACGTTGTGAAGGTTTGTTTTCCAAAGGAAATCCGGAAAGTTTTCCGGCGCCCCGCCGGACTAAGGAATACAATAAAATTCCATAACTCTAGAGGGAACCACAGAAATGTTAATAGCAGATAAATTCGTGAGAAATCGATCGTTAATATATTCTCAGCACCTTTAGAACACCAATATATTATTCATCAGCTCAATTTGACTAACCCGACAAGAATTTTCTCGATTTTTTCCTCGTTTTTGCAGGTTACTGACTCTGAAAACATCAGAACGTTTGGGTATACATACTCCTAAAATGCAGGAAAAAAAGCGTCGGCGGCCAGGTTATAAACGTTGTTAAAAATGTGGAAAATTTTTGGAAAATGAGGAAAAAAATTTCGGGTTCGGTTTTAATGTGGGAAAAATCTTCAAGGAGAAAACGGTTGTTTCCAGTCAGAAACATGCCTATAGCTGGGGGGACCCTCCTCCAACTAGGTTGACCTTATAGTACGTAAATGTTGGGACCCTCCTCCCAAATCGGAAAAAATAGGGAAAAAATTTCATTTGACCTTTTTTGCAAAATTTTTCAAAAATTTTGACCATTTTTCGACTATTTTATGACTCTTCCAAGATTTTTTGGAAAATTTTGGCCATTTTCGACTGTTTTGAACACCCACATAAGATTTTGGAGAAAATGGGTGCCCCCATCCCACAAATTTGGATTTTACCCTACCCCAACCGACTCGAGGTCTTGCAGGTATGGTCCGGAAGATGCACTCTGGTGTAATTCAGAATGTGTATAAGCCTAAGTCAAATTTTAAAGGTGATTTTGAACAGTAATTTAGTTCCTGAGCTTACGTCCACGCAAACTCGCCAATCATGGCGCCAGAAAGAAAAATGACTCAAATGCAGGCTATGATTCTTCATTTTGGATAAGCAAAGATATGACAGCAGCCGAATTTCGATGCACTTTAGCTTTTTGTTACTTTCTTGTTACCATTAAATACTTACTATTGTTATAAAGCCTCTAGCCAGGAATTTTTTTCGGGGAGGGGGCACACATTTTTTCTACTCAATTTTACTGTAAAATTGGCAATTCTGACGTGACTGTTTCTTGAAGAAAAAAAAAATTTTCTGGGGGGCCTTGGCCCTCAACCTCCCCGCCAACAGGCCTGATTCTTACTATACTTACTATTGGTACTAGTTACTATTGTCGCTATCAAAAAACATGGAAAAATTTTAGGGCTCGCTGAAGTGAATTACTTATTTTGTCTCTTTCTCGAAATATAGTAACTCTTGATTAAGCGCTATTAAATAAACTTTCTACGTAGAATTCGTTGAATTGACAGCTCAGATAGAATGTCAGTAGCGCACAACATTTAAATAAATCAAATTTTTATCAATTATCATCAAGCTACAAGAAAACTTCTCTAATCGTACTTCTCAACAGGGTTTTTTTCCGCACGCCTTCATCCGCACCGTGCGGAAATGACCCAAAATTTTTTCCGCACACGAAAATTTTTTCCGTTCGAAGTTTAGATCATTTGAAAAATGTGTGGAATGAGCGAAAATTATAGATTGCCAAGAAAATAATGTAAAGTATCTGTTTTTCTAGCTCAAAAACATTATTTTAGCTTGATTAAACAAAATTAATAGTTGCTGCTGTCATTTCTGTGATTAGAGCCGATGATTTATAGATTTCAATCGATTTTCCAACAGGAAACATTTGAAATTTTTGAGTTTGATCGAAGTCTAATCTACAAGCATTGTGGAAAAAATTTTCCAGCAAACTATCCAAGAACATAATGACTTTGAATTACATGAGAAATCGACGGTGAAGTCCTCAATGATGACAAGTGAGAGCCCAAAAAAAACTATTAATCTTTCCTGCCTGAAACGCCGGGAAAATTTTTTGGGTATCGACATTCTGCGATG
Organism: Romanomermis culicivorax; assembly: GCA_963922205.1. Classification (NCBI taxonomy): domain Eukaryota; kingdom Metazoa; phylum Nematoda; class Enoplea; order Mermithida; family Mermithidae; genus Romanomermis; species Romanomermis culicivorax. The sequence goes on along the minus strand of CAWUHX010000110.1, from coordinate 325,484 downwards.
CTGGAAAATCAATTTTCCAAACACTTATTTGAAGAATTAGATTCGAATTTTCTGTTTAAAAGTCGTAATTTCTAGAATTTTATGTTTGAAAAATTTTAAAACCATTATGTTATTCACACACTCTCATGAACTTGGCCGAAAAGTTTGAGTGAGAAGTTCCGAAAACTACTTCCATGAAGCTTTTGGATTGATTTTACGTTAAGAAAGGAATAATCGCTTCAAAAAGTTTACAGACTTGACGTATTGATCTTTCTCAAAAAATGTGTCGAGGGAAAAATGTGAATCTTCATTAAATATCAAGATGAAATATTGAAGATTACCAATTAAAACATGAGATAATACGTTTAAGATGATTAAAACTATTAAAGATTAAATGATAAATGAAGGTAGACATGTTAGAAGCAGCGCCTGAGCTAAGAAATAAATAATAATGCTTATTTAAGTTATAACCGGCGCGAAGCGCCGAAAAATTTTGAGATTATGACCTTCTAAAATGCACCAAAATGCATCTTTTCTGTATCCGATATGATCAAACACATGACTCAAAAAATTCTGACAAGCCATTTTGGCTTGTTAAACTAAAATTCTACAAGCCATTTTGTCAGTCCAACAAGCCATGGCTTGTAAAAGGCTAAAAAAACTATGCATACCTCTACTCTCAAGTCTACACATTATACGGGATACAAAACGGGTACCCGAATTACCCGGGTACAAAATGAAAACCATTACAAATGGTACAAAATGAAAACCATTACCCGGGTAATTCGGGTACCCGGTGTGAAGCTCTAATGAAGATCAATATTAAATCTCAATTTTCAACAAAATCCGAACCTAATACTGAAGATTACTAATTGATGGATGGGATGAGGAACTTCAAATCATGAAAACCATGCACACTTCCGATGCGTCACACCAGAGAATTTTTGAACAAAGGAGCTACTGAAATGTTGGAAAATGTATTCTAGAGATAATTTGTAATACTTTCGGTTTAGATTTTTCCTAGAAAAATGATGGTATTAAATAAATGTGTGGAGAAATCTGGGAAAAATCAGCAAATTCGTATGAAAATTCCAATTCATACTACAAAGTGACGAGTTTTACTCACTCCAGCAGAGACATATAAGATTGATGGAAACAATCAGGAACAACCGAGAAATCAAAGTAAACTTCTTTTTGGCTGCGCTTCAGCTGAATTGTAGTTAATATTATAAATTATTTTCTTTGCCGGCGCGGATCGCCGGGAAAATTTCAGATTTTGACAATCTAAATTGCACCAAAATGCACCTTTTCATCAATGCCAGTAGTAGAAACGCCCAAAAAAATTTCCGTTCTGTGCGGAAAATGCCCAAAAATTTTTCCGCACAGCCCAAAAAAGTCCGCACTGTGCGGAAAAAAACCCTGCTTCTCAATATGAAGTTTTCCATAGTTGAAACCCCATTGTACTTCTTTTTCCAGATGACATCTTCGAGGGAAAAACCAAAATAAAACTGATGTACAATGTATATTTGATGGTGAAAAAAGCCATTTTTTTGAACAAAAAAAATCTAATTTTTTGTGCGTTTTACGAATATTTATATAGATTGATCTGAATAGCCATTTTTTCAATATTTTTTTCAACTTCCAAAGTAAAAATTCTGAACGTTTTTTCCACCTTAAACGACCACTCTCCTTGCCCGTGTAAATTTCGGTTGAATCTATGAGAGCTCGCCCTGTATATTGGTCAAATCCTTCTGGCAGGGCAACGCTATTTTTCTCACTTTTGGTTCTCAGTCTTTCACAAGCTGAAAACGTGACTCTATTCCTGGGATAAGGAACACGTGAATTTTTTTCTGCATAAATCGTAAGCGCAAACGCAGGCGAATTAGTGCCGTGTATAATTGTAGTTAGTGCTATAACTACATAACCACATGCTGCTAAGTTTCTGTTGAATTTAAGCGAGAGGGCAAATTCTGATGTTTTCACTAGCCTCTTCCGAACGCGTTGATGATGTATAATCCATCGAGACTGTTGATCTTCTTACGGCATACATGCATACGGTCAGGGGTACCAGGATATGCAAAATAAGCCGGATTTGTCATTAGTAATTTTTTTCCAGAAATCAGGTATATAATAATTTTTTAACTTTGAAATAATATTTTATTGTTTTTTGTTAATTTTCACTTTGAGCACAAAATTCATATAAACCTAACAATGTTTTGACCAAATTTGATTTTTTACCCTAAAAGCTGCCATCAGGAGTAACTATTCAGCTGACACTGGGTATCATTGGCTTATTCTTAATGCTTGTTGCATTTTACTTTTCCAAACTTCTGGGCCATGGTAAACTATTGCTAATTTTTTTGACCTACAGTAAACGTCTACCAAATTTTTTAGGGTAGGGTGAATCCATACGCTGTCCATACCCTGTGTGCATTATATCTTACGGAATACGTCGTTGATTACGTCGTTGATCATTAAAAATAAATCATTAATTTCTTGCAGACAGCCAGATTCTCATATACAAGATTGCCACAACTCAATCATGGTTGCTGTCGATGTGAAGAAAAACGATTACAACGCTCAATCAGGTGAATTTACATAACATTTTCTCTATTTGGCTGACTAATTATTAGTCAATCGATATCGAAACTGACTGTATGTAGGTGTGTTCTTCGGGTTCTTGTTGACTTTTGTATAAATGCAAAATTTTATGCTTTTCTGGCTTTTGCTTTACTTTTGTAATTTTTTTTTCATCCGATTCGTTTGCAATTATTTGAGTTTATTCTTACTAAACTAATATTAATTCGGTTTTAGCCGAACAATGTGGTAAGTTTAGCTCGAATCATGATCAGTCGGAGATGTTAGTGCATTTTACATTGTTAGTCTGAGCTTTAATCAAGGATAGTTGAAACCAGAGCACCCCATGGGGGGGGGGTATTACCCCCGTCTTAGATTTGAAAATTCATTTACTACCCCCATAAAAACAGCTCACTATAACCAAAAAATTTTGGTAGACTTCATCCTCTCCCCAGTAGGTTATACTAATTCGAGAAAAATTGCAGAATGCGTGATTCTGAGGAATTACTCACTGCTCTTTTTGACACATTTACTGAGCAAATGATAATGGGAAAGTATGCAACTTCTTTGCCATACAGCGATTTTTAGGAAGAAACCACTATAAATATAATTGGGAGATGAAATAATGACTTATGTATATGTGATTAATCAAAAAATGGCCCCTTGGGAAGGAAAACATTATGTTCTTAAAATTCTGCCTCTTCATGCTCCCCTTTCCTTTTCTCCGTTTCTGCATTGGGTCTTCTGTGCGCGTATGGTTACCCAAGCTGTGGCATACTTTCCTGCTATGAGTTGAGAGATGTGAGGTCTGTTGACGTGGATCAGGAGTGGCACTTGGTTTCAAACTCGTAGTTCATAGTCTAATGGGATCAACAATACAAAAGTCACATTCAGCATCAGGACAAAAACGTATGTTGTGCCCTATTCTTGAAATGTGCAGGAATTAGTTGGCACAACAGTCTTCAAAGTGTGACTATTCTGTACGTATAATTACTGCATTAAAGTTGCAGGATTGGGAGCCAGAAAATAGAGTTGAACCAGTAAATGTTTTTTGACTGTAAAAAGCATAAAGTAGGGGCATTTTTTAATTTATGTAAGTTGTATGTGGTTAGAGTACTACAACCTCCCCTCCTTGGCAAAAAGTTTGAGAAAAAAAAAGGTCACGGCATATTTCAAGTACTACCCTTAAAATGTATGATTTTACCCCTACCTAAATTTTCGACCTTGGGGACCTCTGGTTGAAACATAGTTCCAAGATATCAGCAGATTGATTTTGTGACTCAAAATCTGTCAAACGGTAGTGGAATTCGCAACTACTTCCCTCAAAAACAAACAATATCAAATTTTGGAAAGTGAGATGATCGATATAAATTAATTTTTTTTCATCAATATATATTTAATTTTATTGAAGGTAGTTAAAATTTTGAGGAAATCGTCGAATTTCACTGTTAAGAATCGATAATCAAATGTGTAAAAATTTTCTTCACAACTTCCTTCCGTCGATTTTGATGTCAAGAAAAATATCGAGCTGCATTTATGAAGTTTCGCTAGTTGAGAAAAAAATTGAACCAAGTTGAAGTGGATGAACTCATGTAATGATTACTAGTGATAAAACGAGTATTAGTTTTAATTTTTGTGATTTCAAGTACTGACATCAGAAAACTTTATGAGAAAATCTATAATCGAATATTTCATGATGAAAAAGAGAGAGGAAAGTTGATCTTACTTGTGTTTGTAATTATTCAAATTCTCATGGGTTGGAAATTTTTTGAAAGTTCTTGGATAGTTTCGAACGTTTAATCCCTTCGTAGGGGAGTGTGTGGGGCTGGGTGGGTTGAACCAAAATCTGGAGGAGGAGTTTCCCTATCCCATTATTACGCGCATGCGTATGATCCCTCACCTAAGGAATCACCTGACTCTCTCCCACAGAAAGAGCCGCTCACATACCTGGCATTAGAAAGCTGTTACACGTACTCGTGTAATCCTACTCGTTGTAGAGCGACTGAAAGAATTTTTGACCACTTTCTATTTGGTGGACGATGTAACGAGTCAAAAGACGTACAAGTATGCTTTGCAATTACAATCGATTGCCAGGCGTGATCAGGTAGCGTTATACATCGATTTGGAAGATGTTCATTCATTCGACCCGGATTTATGCTCAAGTATTTCGAATAACGGTCGTCGTTATGTGAATTTATTCGCTCAGGCTGTTGACGATTTATTACCCGCCTATATGGACATTAAAAAGGTGCGTAGCAAGCAATTCATAAGTTGTCCCGCTGAAGTGTTGTACAGACGACATTCTTGTGTAGCGCACTGTTTTGTTATTTTTGTGTACGAGACAAACATTTTTGGCTCCGTACAAAGATTTTTTTGGAATCTTTGTAAACGGTACAAAGAGATTTTATGGACATTATCTGGTCGTATGCTTCTCCAGGCTCTTAGTATCGGAAAACAGAAGGTCAAAATCTATTTTCCAGCTTTTTTGCAACTGTAATTTTAAATATGAAGCCGAGTTTGAATTGAGAGGCATCATGGAAGTAGTTTTCAGAAATTTCAGGTTCAACTTGAAGTTTTTCAGATTTATGAAAGTATTTTCTTAATTTGTAAATGATGTGAAGGACATGGACTCGAGTGCTATTCGGTAGGAAGATTTGTGCGGAAATACATGAAAGATCGTGGTTTTTTCAGTGTACAAAAAAAATTTCTTCGTACAAAGAGTTCTTGGCCGATCTTTGTACAGACACAAAGAGGCTTGTTGTACAAAAAAAAAAACACTGGTGTGGCTACACTAAAAAATTCAACGTTTCAAAAGTATGCAAACATTTGTTTGGCATATGCAAAATGTCTAAATGCGATGACTATGGTGAGTTAAATTTCAGAAAAACTTTTTTTTTGCAGATGCCCGTGAAGGACGCTCTAGATGCCTTCATCTATCAACGTTTAGTTAACGAAGAACGTGCTCAAAAAGAAAGGGGTGACGAAGTTAGAGATCCAAGAAAGGCATACCCTCCAGAATTGATGCGTCGATTGTAAGTCTTAACAACATGCTCATTCTTTCATATTGTGACGAAGTATAAAAAATAAAAACTGTTACGAAATCAATCACGTGAAAACAAATTTTTCAGCGAAGTATATTTCAAGCCTACTTCAACGCACAAAATGCTGTCAGTTCGCGACATCAAAGCCGAACATATCGGTAAACTAGTCGCCGTTCGTGGAATCGTTATTCGTACAACGGAAGTTAGACCAATGGCAGTGGTTGTTACTTACACGTGCGATACTTGCGGTAGCGAAACTTATCAGCCGGTAAAAAACTTCCTTACTGTGGAATTCTCAATATTCTATTTTAAATCAAAAAGTCACTCTAAATATTGTGACTTCTTTTTAATAGTGGTCGACCTATGGGCACTTTTTGCCCATTGGATGCCGATGCATCAACCAGGGTCCACCGATGCATTGGCATCAGTCAATGGGCAAAAAGTCTCAAAATATACAACATGTACAAAGTTTTTTCAAAATATACAAATTTTTTTCAACAAATTTTATTTTCAAAACGGAAAACACATTTTCAGTCATCCAACAGACCTATTAGAAGCATTTGACATATTTTCTTCATGCAAGTTGTAGCCTACCAACGGGGCAACATGTGGGATGACAAAACTCGGAATCAACAAAGGGTAGGAAAACAAATCACGGGTCCACCATATCTTGTCCATCGTAATTTTAAAAGTTCCATGGGGGAGTACGCCATGGGTGTATGGGGGGGGGGTATTATCCAGGTCTTAGATTTGGAAATTCATTTGCCACCCAGATAAAAACAGCTCATTATTGCAAAAAATTTTGAGAAGCCTCATCGTCAGTAGGGTATAGTAATTCGAGAAAAATTACTCAATGTGTGCTTGAAAGGAATCACTCTCTGTTTTTTTATACATTAACCGAGCAGCTTATTATGAAAAAATATGCAACTTCTGTGCCATATAGTGATTTTTAGGAAAATGAGCACGTTTATACATACTGCTTGTAGAATATCATTTTATATGTCATTGGGAGAACAAATAATGAGTTAAGTAAATATGTGATTTATAACACAAAAAGATACTCTAACAAAATCGAATTATGAGGAAGAAAAACATTATGTTCTTATAATTTTTCCGGTTCATTTTCTCTTCCTTCCTTCCTTTGTTCCGCTTCTGCGTTGGGTCTTCTGTCCGCATATGGCCATTTTTTTTACCCAAGCTATATTCTGTAAGTCAGGATCGTTTTGTGATGAAAGTGATGAAAAGTGCAATGTAATGTACCCACACCCCTCTCGGCGACAAAGTGGCGAGCAAAAAAAAGTTCACGGCGCGGCCTGGAAAAATTACTGCCCTTACGTTATACGATTTTACCCCTAACTAAATTTTCGACTTTAGGGACGTCTGGTTCCGTGCCATAATTTGAACTTTTGTACATTCGTTGTCATTTGATGTTGAAATCCTGTGGTGGAAGACATGTTGATATTTTATATACATATATTCCATTTTTTCTTTTTCAGCCAACTCCTTCATGATATGTTTAGTCCTTTGAGTGCCAATGCATAATTCTGCCAAGTGTACGTTTTAATTTTAGAATATTTTTAGAGTTAATATTCAGAGTTAATTGATCGACTCAAGGCGCATCTATAAAATTTTTTATCGTACATCAGTGATCAGACGCCATGCAACGCTCAAAATCGAACGAATCCCTTTTTTCTGTGATCAAGAAAGATCTTGGCGAGTTCTATCCACTAAAATATATTTCACAAGAAAAGTTTGCATAGTATTGCATATATCAGCTACTCTGCGAGCGTCCTGCGTTTCTCAAGCTCTTGCGTCAAAGCTGCATTTAGAACCAGACATGATATTGTTTGAACATGTTAGATATCTTTCGATTGAAAATTTTGAGATCTGCCTTGCGATTAATTATATACTAAGATTGTCGAGTACGCCAAATGTCAATAGCTTGCGCCTGTTTTTCAGACTGAAAAGTATAGGTGGACCTGCAGTGGTTCTACTGCACGGTGCTGATGCGAAACCTACTCATATTGTATAGTAAACTGATTCATATGAATTTCGCACACTGACTGTCGGAATAATGGGATATAACATGACCTCAACAAACAAAATCATTTGGTACGATGAATGGGATCTATTTTACTCGTTGAGAAAGTTTTAGAAATCGTCCGATCCTCATAATGAGGTATATCGTACAGGTGCATTGTTCTAATTTGATCAATGTATATCAGACATTGTGTTTTCTTGATATTAATGGTCAAAGCTATTGCCATTATTTTTCAGGCCTGGTCAGGCCCGAGCCCGGTGAAAAAGTTGAGCCCGGTCAATCATCGTCAAAATTTTGAAGCCTTCGTATCAAAAATTGTTACGTCACCTGAAGCTTATCATGAACTAAAACAGGCTGCAATTTATCGAGTTTGAGATAACCGAAATACTACACCATAATTCTACCTCGAGGATTCTTTGGAGATTATGTCCGGAAAAGTTCAGGGGCCGGTTGCAATATGTTAACTTGAGGTTTAACTTGAGCCCAGTTTTAACTTCTAAACCTCAGATTTTGCTAGGTTCTACGTCGGTTGTAATTTTTATGGGTTATAATAAAAACCTCGACCTCAGTTTAAGCTGAAACTCATGTTTAAGTTCGAGATTGTTCCTAACGAAGAAAAAATGGAGAAAAATATTCATTTCATGTCATGCAAAAGGCAAAATTTGACTTGAAGTTATTGTTTTGGTATTTCACGCTGTCACTAATATTAGAACGTGTAGTAGTCCTACTGTAACACACTTTTTTCACAAACAAATAATTAAGACGACTGGTTGTGGACATTCATAGAAAGCACGATTTTTCGATAGCGTCTAAACCGAGCTCGGGTTTAAAAATGACCATTTTTATTGCAACTGGATGTGACTAGCTCAAGTTTATTTGCCTTTCATTTTTTATTCATTTTAAGGGCTGAGAATTTGGAAATGGCTCCTAAAATTTTTCTTAAAAAAACCTGTGACGAAATGGGTGATTTTGCCAGGAAACAAAAAGATCGAGTTTAAAGAAAATTTGATGTCGAAATCTTCTCTATTGTATTGTTCTCTATTGTAATTGGAAATAATGTTTTTAATAGTTATTTTTTATATTCTCCAATTACAGATTTTTGGCTCCTAAAATTTTAATTTTGCTCCTAAAAATGTAGGCCTAACAGCCATTTGGCTCGTGATTTTCAAACTGAAAAAGCCTGATTGCAACTGCCAAACCTGAAGTTATCAGGTTTTAATGCTCAACTTAAACCAGAGCTTTAGTTTAACTGGCGATATTGCCTCCGCCCTCGGAAGTAGGGAACTGACGATTAGGTCCTTTATTTTTCCGTACAGTAAGAATATGATTTTTGAGCAAAAAATTGTGAATTTTTTCAGTCGAATGGCCGTTCAAAGATTTCTCATGCTCAAACTATCGCAATGCGATAAAATTATTCAGAAGAGCAAAATTTGTTATTTAACACACGAAAATTCACCTGAAATTTATGCATCAACTACGGCCATCTTTACACATTATCGATTGAACTTAACTTACTTCAATACACGTCATTCTGAGACAATGTCATCGGGCTACAATATGCATCTATCGTGGGTAAAAAGTTAGTCAAGAGGCTAATCGCCTCATATTTTCGCCTGAGTAAAGTAATCCGTTTTTAAGAATGTATTGTACGCGTCAACCCCGATGCCTGAGACCCCGGATACCCTCAGACCCAAAAAAACTACCAGAAACTCCCTGGCCTTATTTGGAGAAAATTTTTTTCTTACTCCCTAGATATTGTGTATAATAATAATGTTTATGAAGCTCTCTTTTCGTTAATTTTGTTATCATTTCAAGGTCGACGGTCCGTCCTTCATGCCTGCCTTGCATTGCCCCAGCAAGGAATGCCAAGAAAACAAAGCTGGTGGAAAGCTGATGATGCAAGTTCGAGGTTCGAAATTCATCAAATTCCAGGAAATAAGAATTCAAGAGCATGTAAGTATATTTTGGTTTTGTTGACTAATTTATACGAATTTGAGTTCAATTGTTTTGTTGAACTCTGCTTTCGCCAGAGCGATCAAATACCCATTGGGAGCATACCTCGATCGATGACAATTTATGTCAAAGGCGAAAATACTCGGGCGGCCAACCCGGGCGACCATATACAAATTTCTGGGATTTTTTTGCCCCAGTTAAAGCAGGGCTTTCGACAAATGGTCCAAGGTTTATTGACCGATACTTTTCTCGAAGCGCATAGTATCAAACATTTGAATTCGACCGACGAAGATTCGAACCTCGCCGATTATCAATTAACGGACGAAGAGGTCGACCTCGTTGCGCGTGAGTTGTTTTGCATCAAACAATTTGATCTCATTACCGTCTCGTTTAAATAAAAGTTTTTTCGATTATATGGCCCGATTTTTCGAAGCGCACTTAAGGAAAAACTGACACTTTTGCGCAAAGTGTCCCTTTCGGAAAGTGTAACTCTGTTTTTCGTAGCCACACTTTATAAAGCGTCCGTTTCGACGCAAAAAAGCATCACTTTTAGCGCGTTAAAGTATGACTTGTTTTCCGAAATAAGGAAAGTGCACTTTCAAAAGTGACGCTTTGGAGATCGCACACAAAAACGAAAGGGTGGTACAGATTTATATTTCGATTTGTCGATTTTTATGAAGTTACTGATCATGTCAGAAAAAATTCTACATCAAAGAAATGTCCGGTCGGGAAATATAAAAAACGTAAAAATGCAATTTGGAATTTTTTGATAACTTTCGGCAGATTTATGTAGTTTATAGATCGCAACTCGATTTTGGCCATGAGATTGATCATTCGAGATTTTCTAACTATACAGCTCATTGAAAAGATTGTCAGATGCAAATTTTTGTTTTTGACATAAGTACAACAATACATTAGAGAAAAAGACGAAAAACCCAAATTTGAAAGTTTTGAGCTCAGTTCATTCCAAAAATTACGCACAATTTGCGCTGCACGAAAAAGTCAAAATTGCAGTCGGCTTGAATTTTTCGGAAAGTCACACTTTTGATAGGCACTTTGTAAAACCCTACAAAAGACGCATTTCAAAAGTGCACTTCAGAAAATGCAACGTTCGCGTGGAGTCCCTTTCGGCGAAAGTGACACTTTTTCCTAAAGTGCGTTTCGAAAAACCGGATCCAGATCTCTAGAGAATCGCCAAATCTCTATACTGAAATAATGAAAGGAGTTATTGATTGGATTGTGATTTCTTGAGTTGAATAATATTTGACCTTTTAAAATAACTAATTTTCGTCATTCTTGCCTTTTAGAAGACGATTTCTACGAAAAATTGGCCTATAGTATTGCTCCGGAAATATATGGACACGAAGATGTGAAAAAGGCTTTGCTGCTCATGCTGGTCGGTGGTGTTGACAAAAATCCCCGCGGAATGAAAATCAGAGGTTAAGATTTTTTATATTTGACCTGTGTTTTACGCACTTCTTATAGTATTTGTACAGACATATTGAAAGTCACAACATCTACAACTTTTCATTTCAGGATCGATCAATATTTGCTTGATGGGCGATCCTGGAGTGGCCAAGAGCCAACTTCTGTCTTACGTCGATAGACTAGCAGTCCGAAGTAAGTTTGTTTATGTTGATATTGATTTCTTTAGTATTCCACTGAGGAAAATTTTTAAATGTTTTCGGTTCATTGTGTTTGAGTTATTATTTCTCTGTGATTAAGCTTTATTTTGCTTTTTATCCTAAAATCATTCTTTGTACCGTCTTCTCACGAGGCATCAGATTCTGATATACAAAAAATTTCTTTGGCGATTTAACGGAAAAGCCATCAATATTGTTTATATAATCTTTTTTAGGCCAATACACCACAGGCCGTGGTAGTTCCGGTGTAGGTTTAACGGCGGCCGTTATGAAAGATCCAATAACGGGCGAATTTCTTCTAGAAGGCGGCGCTTTAGTTTTAGCCGATCAGGGTATCTGTTGTATAGATGAATTTGACAAAATGATGGACGCAGATCGGACGGCCATACACGAAGTTATGGAGCAACAGACGATTTCGATCGCAAAAGCCGGCATTATGACCTCATTGAATGCCCGCACGTCGATTCTGGCGGCAGCCAACCCTGCCTACGGTCGTTACAATCCGCGGAAAACCATCGAACAAAATATACAATTACCCGCGGCGTTGTTGTCGCGTTTCGATTTGTTGTGGCTCATACAGGATAAACCGGATCACGATAACGATTTGAAGTTCGTTAAAATTATAGTCCGCTTTTCTTGAAATGCTTAAATAATAGTGGAAAGGAAACTAACAGGACCAAATTTTCAAACAATATCATAGGCGAAATTTTCCGAAACTACTTTACAATTGAAAAAATCATAAGTTCCTCTACACGGTTCTTTCTAAGGCTGGAATATTCGAATATCCTCAGATGGGGATCCCCAAACTTGCTCGAACTCAGCACCCAAAAATGGGGAAAAATAGCTTTTTTGCCTTTGCTGAGAAACTTTTTGAGATTTTCGGGTTTTTTGGGATCCCCCAAATTTCGGATAACTGTGTGGCTCCACCCTATAAATTTGGGATTGATCTCCCAACTAGTCGGACCTCTTACAGGTATGCCTTAAACCTCTATTCGGTATAGTAGTTTTTGACTTCTGGATTTATTCTATCGAAATCTAACCCTAGTTTTTCCGAATCATTTTAGTCTTAAAATGAATTTTTCTTTTCGTAATGCCTCATTTTTTCGTTGATTTTGCTCATTATTTGTTCCAGTCTTTATCTGTGCATGGACTACTTTTCAAGGTTAGCAGAACATATCACCTACGTTCACACGCATTCCCGCGAGCCTCCTCACAAGTTCAAACCTTTGGACATTCATTTGATTCGTCGTTATTTAAATCTCTGCAAGCGAAAACAGCCCACCATTCCTGAAACGTTGACGGATCACATCGTCAACACGTACGTCGAACTACGAAAAGATGCTCGCAATAATAAGGATACGACATTCACTTCGGCGCGTACTTTATTGGCCATTTTGCGGCTTAGTTCTGCCTTAGTAAGTTTTTGTTGGTTCTTGAATTTACTGATGACTTTTTCAAAAGTTATTCATTTGTGACTTCCTGTTCATTTACTGTGAGCGTTTTTATAGCAGTCTATTTATTTTGAAATGGCATATGTAGCGAATCGATTAAAGTAAGCTCAATCCGGAAAAAATAGTAAGTTAATTACTGTAATCAATTAATGAGAAAAGCTTTCTCGTCAACGTTGCCAACCTGGCATTTTCGATGCCAGATCTGGCATTATTTGAATCTGGCATAGTGACCTGATTTTTGGCAGAATTCTGGCATTTTTCGAAAATCAAGTTTTTTAGAGCTTTGCATTTAGTATTTTTCCAAAATTTATTGTACAATATAAGTAAAATACTTTGTTTTTCGAATTTCATTCGATTTGTTTCGTTGTCCATTTTGTTCTTGTATGTTCTCGACTATTATTTTTGTGCATTATGTTTATAACATCGAATTGCATGTCCTCACGAAAGAATTGAACTGAAAAGTTTAAACCAATATGGCTTAGTTAAAAATCCTTTAAAGCAGGGTTTTTTTCCGCACAGTGCAGACTTTTTTTGGGCTGTGCGGAAAAATTTTCGGGCATTTTCCGCATAGAACGGAAATTTTTTGGGGCGTATCTACTGCTGGCATTGATAAAAAGGTGCACTTCGGTGCAATTTAGATGGTCAGAATCTCAAATTTTTCTGGCACTCCGCGCCGGCAATGAAAATAATTTATAATAGTCACAACTAAGCTGAAGCACAGCAAAAAGAAGTTTAGCTTGATTTCTCGCTTATCCCTGATTGTTTCCATCATTCTTCTGTGTCTATGATCGAGTGAGTAAAACTCGTAACTTTATAGTGTGAATTGGAATTTTCATACAAATTTGATTTTTACGACATTTCTCCACCCATTTATTTGATACCGTCATTTTTCTAGGGAAAATCTAAACCGAAAGTATCACAAATTATCTCTAGGATACATTTTCCAAAATTTCAGTAGCTCCTTTGTTCAAGAATTCTCTGGTGCGACGCATCGTAAGTTATGCGTGCATGGTTTTCATGATTTGAAGTTCCTCATCTCGTTCATCAATTGGTAATCTTCAGTATTTGGTTCGGATTTTGTTGAAAATTGAGATTTAATATTGATCTTCATAAATTCTTTCCCTCACTTGAAGTTTTCTGAACTTTGTGAACACAAATTTTGTCATTGGAAATTTACACGATTTTCGACTGAAAATGCAAACCCTTTATTTTAGAGACAAGGGTTGAAAAGACTCATTTTCCAATATTCTAGAATATCAAAATCTAGAAATTGAATCAATTTAAATCTATAAATCTTCAGCTCTAATCACAGAAATGACAGCAGCAACTATTCATTTTGCTCAATCAACCTAAAATAATGTTTTTGGGCTAGAAAAACAGATACTTTCCACGATTCCCTTAGCAATCTATAATTTTCGCTCATTTCACACATTTTTCAAAGGATTTAAACTTCGAACGGAAAAAATATTCATCTGCGCAAAAATTTTGGGCCCTTTCCGCGCGGTGCGGATGAAGGCGTGCGGAAAAAACCTAGATTATGAAAGCCTTTGAATCTGAATTGGCACTTTGTCGTTATGCTCATCGGTTCAATGTTGCACAAATTTTTAAACATTGAAATTGATTGTGAAAGATCCTTAATTGAATATCATTTATTGCCTTGTCACGAAAACAGGAATTGTTTATTGATACAGGTTCCTACTCGTTTTCGGCTTAGCATGTTTGATCAAAAAGGTTTTCAAGAAACTAGTCATTTTGGAAACATTTGTAATTTCTTAGTTGCTTTTAATATCATCACCTTCCTCTGACGCATCAGCTGAACGAGTTTTTTCAATAATAAATATAGTAAGGTCAAAGTTACGTAACCAGTTATAAATCTGAATGTTAGACTCTACTTTGTGTACACGCCCTTGTTTTGTCTGATGAAAAGAATCGTGCAAAAGCTTTACTTTTACAGAAAATACGTTAAAATTTTTTAATACTGAAATTAAGAATGTGATCTAGTGACTAGTGATGCTTGCTCAGAAATTAATTTTATGAAGCTTGTTGACATTTAAACGTTTAGAGCTTCTATTACCTGCGAATTATTGGATAAAGTTTCTATTCTAGTATAAGTTTCTGATTCTTATGTTTAAAAAGTCTCGCTATTTTAGCATCGAAAATCTGGCATTGTTCCAGCATTATTAGAAATCAATCTTACATTTTTCAGGCACTATTTTTAAAAAATCAAGCAATTTCTAAAAACACTGTTTCTCGTCCATAAGCGCTAAATAGACCGAGTGAGAATTTTCTCCAACAGCCTGGTAGAGATGTATCGGGTACCCGGACCCGAAATGAGACCCGAAATTACCCGACCATTTTGTTGGACCCCGACTCGGACCCGATATTCTCAAAATTTTGGACCCGGACCCGATATTCTTAAAATTTTGGACCCGGACCCGACGAAATTGTCACAATCCTGATTCGGGTCTGATGTATAACATAGTAATTCAGCTGAAAACAAATACCCAATGAAATATAATAAGTAACAAATCAACACTTGATTGTTTAGATCAACTGACTTAGATTTAAAATCTACAGCACCCAAGTTATATTTCATAAGTAGTTTTTCGGCCATTTTCCTTGTAGTCGTCGTCTTTTCAATCTTGATTTTTATTTATTATATTAGTCTAAGGATCAAAAATTAAATTATAGAGATGCTTACTCACTAATATTTTACGAGAGATTAGTGACTCGAATCGGGTTTTTGTGTCTCAACCAAACCATAGCATTTCAATATGATGTTGTTTCTCCCACATCCATTTTGAGATGCAGTTGTGAGAAGTTAGAATATGAATATGATAAGTTGAAAATGAATCATAGCCGAAAATGGGGTATATTGTGTGGTTTTACATCTACGTTTGAAAATATTTTTCTAATGTTGTACTTTTCACGTTTTACACTTTTTAGAGTGTCCAAAAGTAGACGGAAAAAACCGAAAAACTCATTTGGACCTCTTTCCGGACACCTTCCCGTAGGATGCCACATAATTTTTTCATCATTTTTGCAAGGACATATTATGTCCAACGTCTGTAGGGACATATTATGTCCAATGTCCAGTCCAACATATTATTTTAAAATTTCAATACGAGTTGTGTGCCGTTTTTTGAGTTGTTGAGATTGGCGCACATTGCACTGCCATTCAATTATATTTTTGAATCCGAATGAATTCTCAACCAAAAAGTTCTGAGAAAACAGGATTTGCCATCACCTATATTATAAACAAGAAAAAAATGTGGCTTCAAAGCTATATAAATTTTGATTCATCTAGCTTTGATATTTGCTGAACGACATGCTTCAAATGAAAAGTCAAAAAAATTTTAATTTTTTTATTAAAGTTGATGGATTGAGCCATTCTGACGTTTCTTTACAAGAAAACGCAAGAGTTATCCCAATGAACGTTTTTAATGTTTCCTGCATCTCGTTGATGGCATATTTAATGGCAGCAAACAGCATTTTTGTATCAATTTTCAAGATGTAGAGACATCTACAACTCCCGAAAGGGTATACAAACCTGATTTAAATTTTAACACAATGTCTTGGGCACTAGTGGCTATAGAAATAGAGGAAAAATTCTGTGGCAGCATATAGGAGAGTGCCAAAAAAGCTTCAAATGAATCGTTCAGGTTATTTCGACTTCATTTTTGACACTTAAGAGAGTAAGAAATCAGAAAATTTCTTTCATACCTATTGCATATAATGAACGTTTGAAGTTTTTTATTTCCAAACAAGCATAGAGACTGATTAGCAAAAAAATGTAGGACTTCTAACTTTTGTTGTGCTGTAAGTATGCGAATTTTGTTTTTCTGCCGAATATGTGCTGTCACAATATTCAGCATGTAAAACCACTCAAAATATCTCATTTTCAGATATTATTAATTTCCGAGTTATCATAGGTTAATGTAACAGTAGGTCAAATCTCTCAGAAATTGTTTTTGAACAATGTCACACAGAATAGCATGTGGAAAATATAATAGACCCGGACCCGAAATGAGACCCGAAATTACCCGACTATTTTGCTAGACCCGGACCCGATATTCTCAAAATTTTATACCTGGAAGCGGACCCGATATTCTTAAAATTTTGGACCCGGACCCGAATCCGATATTCCTAAAATTTTGGACTCGGACCCGATTTCCGTAAAATTTTGGACCCGATACATCTCTACGGTTAAATGCATTTATGTGATGATTCAGTTCTATCAAGGTCAAGAATAAATAAGCATTGTGTTGTTCTTTTGATTTCGGCCTCCCCTTTGTCACGGAGAAAGTTTTTTGCTCTATGATAATTGCGTGTCAAATTGAACCTACCTTTTTTGTCGCTTCATCTGTTATTTCAAAATAAATAGACTATAATAGCAGATGATTGCCGTAACTGTGTGCTTCTAATTATCTCTGTTGAGAATGATTATTTCTAATTATTTGTGATATATTTTCCAGAATTTTTCCGAGCTTGTTTTATAATTATTTCTCGTTTTTCAAAGGCTCGCTTGCGTTTAGCCGATACTGTCGAGCAGCAAGATGTTTTGGAAGCTTGCCGTCTTACCGAAGCGTCTAAAGAATCTTTGCGTCCCAATATCGATCCTAAGACTAAAATTCAAAAACCTGTTGACCGTGCTTTTGCCGTTTTGCGCGATATGCTTCAACAAGATAAGAACGTAAAAAATATGGAAATTTCGATGACCGAAGCAGCCAAGAAATGTCGTGCTAAGGGTTAGCTATTCTATTCATTTTCCAATGAGTTTCGGAAAGCAAAATAATCCGTAGAAATCGGTAAGCAGACGACAAACGCAAGCAGGCCGCAGTCTTTTTATCTCAGTTTGTTCGCCTAATTGCTACAGTCAATTCGAGAAGGAAATGTGTCGTGTACACAGGTTGTCTATTGTTTGCATGCGCATCTTTCTGCGCGCTTAAACTTCTTTTCTACTCTTCAACATGTAGTATTACAATATTGAGATGATCGCGGAGAACATCCGCATTCTATTGCTAAAATTTGATTTCACATTGCAGATGTTTTCGGTATTATTTAGGTCTCGACATAAAAGTTTTGAACGAATGTTTGGACGTTTACGGGCAACAGGGTGTTATGATGGTCAACCAAAATAAAACCAAGATAATTTTCACCATGTCGTAAGGTTTCACCTTCAGTTACTTCGCCCGTATTTGTTTACTTCTTTGTATATCGTTGTTCATGTAATAAAATTTCGTCAGTTTGCTGTTCTACGTGTCGAAATCGGGTTGTATGTCCGTATGGCAACTTGCTAAGCAGGTTCGTCTTTTTTTTCAATAACTTCCTGAGGATATTACTGTACCGCGTTTTCATCGATCCGCGTCGCGGCCATATACGACGAATTTCATTGTGACGTGGACCATCCTCAATTTGGAGATAGTTTCGTGCTGTACTGCGCCTCGCTCATTATACTACTGAGTTGTTAAACCTGCGTCCATTTTATTACATTTTTGCAGTCGGAATCGTGAACTACTTAACGTACGAAAATGATACGAAGTGGCGGTCCTTACTCTCCCAATGGCGTTAGCAGCAAGCGACCTCGTCTTGAAGTGAGTTTTCAAAAATATTGGACGGACGAAGTGTTTTGCAATTTTATTCCTGTCGCACTCGTCCGTAATTTTTTGTTGGAGAGTTCACATTAAATAATGCGATGTAAACATGGACAGGCGACTAAGCATTGCGGAGCGAGATCTGTCATCAATTTGATTGGTCGAAATATTTATCGACTTTTTATGGTTTACTGCATATCTGTACACCTGTAAGACCTTCGACCAGTTGGGGCGGGGGTGTCGAAAAAAGTCGAAAATTTTCCCAAAAAAGGCCAAAAAACATGCACTTTTTTGCAAATTTTTTTAATTTTTTTTCAAACTGGGGGGAGGTTGGGTGATGTTGGGTAGATGGTTGGCCAAGTTGGGGGGGGGATGGTCCCCCCAAGTACAGGTATGCCGATCATACGTGTAAGACCTCCGACCATTTGGGGGGAGGGGTAAATCCGAAATTCGGGGGGGGGGGAGGGTTAATGCTCCAACCCTGATTTTGCGTAAGAATTTTTGACGCTTTTTCACAAAATCAAATAAAAATTGGATTCTCCTTGCAAAACATGATGCATCGTGAACGTTTTACGAAGCGTTTTGGATTTTTTGCGCTTCATTTATAAAAATTGTTATGCATCACTCTCTAAGATATTTCATGGTTTTTTCAAGTTGTAACAAATTTCTCAAGTCGCCCTTCTCATATTCCGTAAATCTCAGGGTTGGCAAGGCTTTGGTTTTTTGGTTTTTTTGGTTTTTTAAAAAAATTAAAAAATTGGAAAGTCTCTGGTTTTTTGGTTTTTTTGGTTTTTTTTCCAAAATCATAAGGAAACTGTTTTTTCACATTAGTCGATCTTCTAGGCATATATAGGTGTCTATCTAAATCAACCAACAAAACAATTAAATTAGTTGAATTGACTTCACTACAAAGTAGAAAAAAGTCGTATTTTTATGATACATTTCGTACTCAAAAGATGTAATATAAATCAATCGATATCCTTTGTATCCATCTTGCAAGCACACATTTAGTACATGAGACAACTTTGCTATAATTTGCTCACAAAAAAGTAGATGCTAAATATTTCCTGGACTGTACTTCGACCATACGAAGTGACATCCATTGATCCATCATCAAAATGTTATAAAATATGATTGAGTTTAATATCCTAAATTTATTGTAACGGTAAGCTTTTCAATTTTCTTAGCTCGAAATTTCAAAATATAAATGAGACAACAATAATAAAATTTTATACAGATCAGTTAAGTATACTGTAGGTTAACAAAGAGAGGAGCTTTTGAGTGGTTCATTTTTATGGGACTTGACGTCGCTACTAAGTAGAAAAAATCGTACAAAAATATGTATCTGTCATGCAAGCGAGAATTGTATCATACCTGTACTTGGGGGGGGGGGGTTGGGGGACCCCCCCCCCCAAAACTTCGGATTTACCCCCCCCCCCCCAACTGGTCGGAGGTCTTACAGGTATGAATTGTATATGTATATATAATAAGACCATTTGCTGTAGTTATAGCTGGCAGACAGGTTTGAAAAGCAAAAATTTGGAAACATCTGAAATGTCTATGTGTGACCTTAAAGTGCAGTTTGTAATATTAATAACATATGTATGTAATTCTAGCTGCCATTTTAAGGCTCCCTAACTAGTCTTAGATGATACAGGGAGCTAAAAAACCAAAAATTCGAAATTTCAAAAGTTTGGTTTTTGCCAACCCAGGTAAATCTACCTTTGGAGCTTTTAAACCTTTGGATCTGCTCTCAAATTTTGGACTACGATGACAATATAAATACATTATGCCGGTTTTGTTTCCTCCATGCAAAACTTCGAAACGTTTTCCTTTTTCGACTTCGGAACGCCAATTTTCGAAAGAAGCCTTTGGTTGAAAATTTGTGATTTCGAACGGTAATTGTCGAATCATGGTCGTTCTTTAAATTTTGACATAATCCGAGCATGAACTTGAATTTCTATGCACAAATACCAAACTGACGCGCACAAACTTTTCTTCTTTCTTCCTGAGGATGTTTTGTTCGTTGATGCTGAGCTGGAATTGGTCGAACAGGAAAAGGAAGTCTCGCATGTATCGCACTCGAATGGCTTGTTTGCCTACAAAGTAAAACAAATAACTACAGGTTAATTAGTGTGACATGGAAACAAACAGCGCAGCTGAGTGCAAAACAGGTAATAAACAATACATTAAAAACGAACATTTGTCATTCGAATAGACTACAGTAAACGATAAAAAATCGATAAATTTTTCGACCAATCAAATTGATGACAGATCTCGCTCCGCAATGCTTAGTGCATAAGCGTGGGCACACCGTTTTTGGCTAAATTTTATAAGTCGCTTTTGGCCTTCAGCATTGTATATGAGTTATTTGTTAGTTTTGAGCATGAATTTTTGTGACTAATGAGTAAACATTTATTTTTCCTTTAAAATTGGCTTGGGCTTAGCGTACAGCAGCTGCGGAATTTTTTTACAAGTCGGTTCCCTTCCCAATATGGTCCAATCACACCTGTAATTGGAGGGAAGGTTGGGGGGGACCCCGGTTACCAACTTGGTCGAACCCTATACCCAAATGTTGGGACCCCCATTCCCAAAGTCGGAAAAATTGAAAAAAATTACGAAAAAAACTGACGTTTCTGGAAAAATTTTCGAAATTTTTCGACTTTTTTGGGGGGTTTTCGACCCCCATCTACAAAACTTTGGAAATGTTGGGACCCACACCCCAAAACTTTGGGTTTACCCTCCCCCAGCCACAACTGGTCGGACCTCTTGCAGGTATGGGTCCAAATTGGCATTTTCGGATTCCTTAAGATGCCAGTTATCCATATCAGTTCGAAAATCTAGAAGCTCATGGCATTCAGGAACTCATTTGCACAAGATCGGCACACATGTCACATACTCCTTTTCGCTACAGAGAAATCCTACCTACTTCACGAATCGAACCTGGTCCACCACCCTATGGACTTGATGCGTTTACCACTTCACAATTTCACCAGAAAGTACATATAACTACTATATTCCTTTAAGACCCTTGATACTATATTAACTAGCAATTTCATTTCAAAGAGACTCAACAGCGCTGCGCCCTTCGGGTGCAGCTGCGGCTAAATTTTTAAAGTTGGTTCCCGGCCTCCAGCCCAATTGTTGTATTTGAGTTGTTTGATAATTTTGAGCATGGATTTCTGTGACTAGTGAGTCGACATTTATTTTTCCTTCAAAATTTTCCTCAGGCTTAGAGTACAGCAGCTGCGCCCCAAGGGCGCAGCTCTGTTGAGGCTCTTCCAAATAGAGTTGTTAATAGAAATAGTATAAAAGGTCTTAAAGGAAAATTGTGTTTATACTTCCTGGTGAAATTGTGTTGTGGTTAACGCATCATGTCCATAGGCTGGTGGACCAGGTTCGACTCTTGAAGTAGGTAGGATTTTTCTGTAGTGACAAGCAGGCTTTTTTTAGTCTTTTTAGGAGCCTTGGCTCCTAAAAGTTCGAAAATGGCTCCTAAAATTTTACTTCAAGGAGCCAATTTGGCTCCGAAAAATTCAGCTGAAGTTTAACCGAATGTTAGTTCTCCAGTGAACAGATTAAAGACGAAAACTCGGTCGCGAACAACAGTAAGGTCTTACTCAATCAAGAAATCAAATAGCAAAATTAGATTTTTCATCGATCATCAAATCAGGCTGAACATTTGGACGTGTTGATGCGTTAGCAGAAATGCCACATCAATTGTAATAATTTTGATTTCGAAGGTGCTTACAAAATATGGGCTAAAGAAACGCAATATAAAACTGGTGATTTTGCTAATAAACGTAATGAATAAACGTGTCGTGTTTTGACTGAAAATATACTTTTTTGATGAGTTCCGTTTTAAAAGCGAATTCAAAAAATTTGCCCTATCTGTGATACAAGTAAATTTGGATTTAATACAATCAAACTATACAAATTATATGATGCATTAATTTTTATCAGAAGTGTGCATTGATTATTTATGGTCCCTAGAAATGTCTGTTTGGCTCCTAAAAATTTAGGTCTAGGAGCCATTTGGCCTGTAAATTTTTGATGAAAAAAAAGCCTGGTGACAAGGAGTATGTGACATGTGTGCAGATTGTATGCAAATGAGTTCCTGAATGCGATGAGCCCCTGGATTTTCAAACTGACGTGGATAGCTGGCATCTTGAGGAGTCTGAAAATGCCAGTTTCGGCCATAATTTTGAAGGGAACCGACTTGTAAAAAAATTCCCAACTCAACTCAACAGAACAGTCATGGGAACCGAATCGAATAGCACTAAAAGTCTCCTGAATTGAAAATTTACGATAGCATTTGATTTGTTTGTTGTGTTCTGTGTGATCTCATCTCAAATCTGTTGTCATGTCAGTGTCAGAGAAGACTGCATTGCAGTAACTAAAGTTAGCTCAACTCTCAATTTGATTGTTAAATCAGGAAGAATCTTGTTTTCCTGAAAACAAAATGAAAAGAAATGTTTTTCTTGAAAAACCCAGAAATGTCCAATTTTCCAACCCAAAAACCCAATGCCCGCCAACACCGAGTGTGTAATTATCATTATTTTCTATCAGGCGCGGCCGTTAGCATATCTACTTTCACTCACTAATTAACTCTCAACAGTTTCTATTATTCAAGTTAGCTAGTCTCATTTTCTTATGGTTAACAGCCAGTTGTTTCGCCGAAAAAAGATTTTTCATCGGCCGCCCCCCCCCCCCTCCGAAACTTTTGAAATGCGATTTTTTCTGTATACCTGTAGGCAAATTTGAAAATTTTTTGATTTTTTTTGGAAAAATATCAATTTTGAGCACCGCCTCCCCCTGAAAAAAATCTTTGGATCCGCCACTGGCCTTGTTAACAAGTTGAATAGATCCAAGCTCCGAATTAATGAAGGGAAATTACCTTATTTGCCGTGAAAAAAATTTGCTCTAAATGTTTTGTTTACGCGATTGAGATCCGGGTACCCGGGTAGCACCCGAGTTTCATTTATAAAATTGACCCGGTAATCGGGTACCCGAAATACCCGGGTACCCATTGTGAAGCACTAGTTGGGGGGAGAGTAAACCCAAAATTTTGGTGTGGTGGTCCCAACATTTCCAAAATTTGGGGGACGGGTCGAAAAACCCAAAAAATTTCGAAAATTTTTCCGAAAAGGTCAAAAAAGTCATTTTTTAAAATTTTTCCGAGTTTATGGGGGCTTGGGTATAGGGTTGACTAAGTTGGAGGTGGAAGTTCCTTCCCGACATTTGGGTATATGGTTCGACCAAGTCGGGGGTGGGTCCCCCAAACCTCGCCTCCCAATTATATACAGGTACGCATAATTGTAAGAGGTCGGACTAGATGGGTACACAATATAAGCTACTTTTGAGGCGGTGCTCAGCCAATACTCAAAAAACTGTTTTTTGGATCATAAAATGGATAAAACATGCTTGTTGTAATCATCGAATTTCCGCTTCAAAAGTGATATTAAGCATTATTTCGATGCTTGACTTCGTCAACTTTTCTCTTTTTAACCGATTTCTGTCCCCAAAATATCTAATTTATATTCCTCGATTTCCGGCTGACTGAGAGAGAGCTGTCGACAACTGAAATCATACCTGTAATTGTGGGAGGACCTTCCGACTTGGTGGAACCCTATACCCAAATGTCCAAGCCCCCCGGAGAGAGTCGTCGAAAACTGCCTATACGAGTGAAAATTTTGGGAGACCTTCTCAGGGATTTTTTCTGCACAGTGCAGATTTTTTTGGGGTCGTGCGAAAAAATTTGTCAGTTTTCCGCATGGAACGGAATTTTTTTAAAGGTTTTTGTGGTTTTTAATAGTGGTGTGGAAGTTTTTTGGCCGATTTCCGCAAGATGTGGAACGACCGGTGCGGAAAAAACCCTGGACCTTTTCCATAAATCTACAGGTATGTAGATCTGAAGAATTCTGATTGATTTTTCCGTCACTGTATTTTTGTGCATAGATATACCTGTAATTCATCCCCGTAAGATCTTCATACCTGTAATTGAGGAGGGACCCCCCAAACTTGGTCAAAAAACCATTCTGCTTCAACTGGATTTCTGAAGTAAAAAATGTGCTCTCTCTAATGGTGATAAAAATGAAAAGATCGAAGGTGGGCCCGATAGGAAAATTTGACTTTAAAAATAGCATGAATTTGAATTTATTAAATTTTTCTGTCGCATTGTGTCTAATAACTTTTGGTAGACTTGCTCAAAAAATATGATGCTGCTATCATGACATCCTGGCCCTCGGTCTTCTTAAAAATCAGGATGTTAGCTACTCTTGTCCTAGAGCTATTGGCTAAAGTTTGATCCAAATTCTTCGCAACAAATTTTGCAAGACACTTTCAATCCAAATAATGCAAAGGCTGGAATTTCATGCTAAATTTGCATAGGAGAACTGTGTTCATGGTTTAAAGTCGTGCTTGTACCGGAAATTTCAAACAAATTAATGACTTCAGTTATTGTACATGCACTTGTCAAAGTTGACCTGATATTTGCGTGCGGAGTCCTTCCGACCATGTATGGATCCACAGAAACGGCTCTAGCTCCCAAAATATTCTACCAATCGAGCAGGAATTTTGTATAACATCCTAGCACAAATATATGTACACTCACAAAAATTTTAAACAAAGTCGAAGATGATCGAGCGTGCATCAGGACATTCGAAGCGGAATGACCCAATGTGAACTTCATGAGTGGTTCTCTATATGCAACTCTCCTATTCCATTATTTTGTAAATCGAAAATGTTTTATCCGACAGTTTCTTATTTCTTTGGTCCGAATGCTCGACAAATAGAGCAGGGCAAGCACGGTAATCGAAAAGAAAAAACGCTATGACAGGAAACTTTTTACACCAAAATCCTTCGTTAGCCCCAAATCTTTTCTTCTGGATCCGTCCCTGACAGGGTCCTCCGTGCGTCTCTGATCGTTGTCCTTACCAACTTTCCATCTGTGAAAAAGTTATCAAGAATGTTTTTTGAAGGATGATTTCGGTGCTGGGGTTGGACACGGTCGTTATAATGCTCCGACGTCTGATTTCACTTCTACGAACCTCTCAAGCCGCGTCTTACAAGTTCGTAATTTGAAAGATCAAGTTATGGAAGCCGATCTTATAGACGCCCTGTCTCAGTTCGGTCCTATCGCGTTAGAGATTTCATGTTGATTTAGTAAACAACAATTTTATTTAAAACCCTTTTCCGTTTCAGGTATGTTTCATTGACCGGTCGGGGTGTCGCTTTAGTTGAATTCGAAGTAGGATATTTTTTTCAGGAGGATTCTCTGTAGGGTTTTCCAAAGCCTCAGTTCCGGACAAGATCATGTAATGTTCGTGTTTTTTGATGATGAACCAGCTAAATTTGCCTAAAAACAGTGCTCTGTGTATAAAAAAAGCCTCTCGAAGACGCTCATCGCATGTCTGTCCTCATTGTTCAATTATTTACAGGATTTGTCTGCCGCAGAAAGGTGCATGGGTCACGTTTTAAATTCCGATATACTCGTATTGCAACAACCGGCTATATTTTCTTACTCACCCATGCAGATCATTCCTCGTCAAGGGTGTGTCATGGATATTTTTATACATTGACTTATAAATCTGCAGTCGTTTTGCCTTTACAGATGGGAGAGCGATAGGCCCAACAATTTTGTCGTAATGTATGTTCAAAATCCGAAATATCCGATTACTACGGTATGTTGTGGAATTTTCACATTCTAAAAAATTTTTGTCGCTCTTCGCCTATGCACACTTTGAATTTTCGAAAAAATCCATTTCTTCATCATTGCTCTTTTCAGGATGTTGTATCTGCAATCTGTAAGCCAATATGTCGCGTCTCTCGGATCGTAATCAATCGGGACAACGGTCAAATCCAATGTTTTGTCGAATTCCCGGATATTGAAGCAGCTAGAAATATTAAACAACGACTGAACGGGTGCGACATTTATTCCGGTTGCTGCACGCTGAAAATCGAATTCGCCAAAGTAGGATATTAGACAAACATGCGATACTGCGTCAATCATATACCCCTTCAAAGTCAAAATTTTGAACAAAAAAAAAACCATTTTCCGTTGAACATTGAAGAACTAGAATCGTTTTCGAAATTTCGAAACAGTTTCTTCATCCACTCCTATTAATAAGTCCTCTTTTAATAGCTTTCGAGACTCAATGTTAATCGTAACGACCAAGATCAGGCAGATTACATTACGCCACCTTCGAGTGAGTACACTTATCTATGTCGATGTAGCCACACAAAACTGTTTTTAGTTGAACAAATAGAAAAATATGAAATCGAAATAACATAATTGTTTGAATTACAGAAAAACCTGGGTGGCTTATCTGTCTCCGCGTGCGACAGCTTTCCCAAACTTTCAAATGGCATAATATTTATCAATTATATGCAATGGTTTAATTTTAGCAACGCGAATTACTACAATCAAGTGCCACGATGACCTTGCGCTTATTACAAAGCGCAGGTTTGAGGAAACAGAGACTGAATAAACTTTTTTTGAAGTCAGTCCGAAGAAAGAAACAAAACAACATCCTTTTATTAGAACACAGTCTTTAAATCACTCTGATTCTCTATGCTTAGTCTTTTCGAATTTTTAGGCGTATTAGGCCATCTTCAAATTTTCTTCATTTTGCTGTTCAAGCCCAAAAATTATCTGAAGTTTCTTAGGATGCTTTAGAAATTTTTAACTTTGGGTTTGTTAACTTGCATAGAACATCAAAAATAATCATGACAAGTGATTGTCAAGCATTTCCCGAGATAGCGATGAAGCAGTCATTTTTACCATCATACAGTCACCGGTTCTATGGCAATTGTGGCCATGCAATATTTTTCAATTGGATGTATATTGATGTGATTTATGCGTGACACATTGTTTATTGTGCTTTTGCACAAGATTCTACCCAACAGACATCCCCAAGGTCGAAAATTTAGGTAGGGGTAAAATCGTAAATTGTTAGGGTAGTACTTGAAATATACCGTGACCTTTTTTGCGGGTGGGGGGGGGGCTGGTGTAGTACTCTCACACAAAACCACTTACAACTTACAAAGATGATAAATGCCCCTACGGTCAAACACCATTTACTATTCCAACCCCTTTTTCCAGCTCGAAATCATGGAACTTGAATATACTAATTATACGCAGAGAATAGTCACACTTTGTAGATTGTTGTGTCAACTGATTCCTGCACATTTCAAGAATCAGGCACAACATACTTTTGGAAACATTATTTGAACCATCATCTTCAGGAGTATGAGCTTATTCCATCACTGATAAGGGTTGAAACAGTGCTTCCATTTGAAAGTGCAGAAGCGGGAAAAAGGAAAGGAGAGCATGAAGAGGAAGAATTTTAAGAACATAATGTTTTTCTTCCCAAGGGGCGATTTTTTGATAAATCATAAGTCATTATTTGATCTCCCAATTATATATATATATATATATATAATGATTTCCTACAAGTAGTATATATAAATGTGCTGATATCCTTTCCTAAAAATCGCTATATAGCACAGAAGTTGCATACTTTCCCATTATCATCTGCTCAGTAAATGTGTCAAAAAGACCAGTGAGTAATTCCTTCCAGGCACACATTGTGCAATTTTTTTCGAATTATTATAACCTACTGAGGAGAGAATGAAGTCTACCAAAATTTTTTGCTACAGTGAGCTGTTTTTATGGGGTTAGTAAATGAATTTCCAAGTCTAAGACCGGGGTAATACCATACATGTAACGGAGCTCCGAGGTCTGGAGGGGGGTCGGAGCACTTTTTTGGGGTCGGGGGTCAGTAATTCCCAAAATTTTGGGGAGAGGGGTCCCTGAAGGAAAAAAAATCGATTTTTTCCATGAAAAATGTCCGAAAAGCGGTTTAAAAAGTAGTAATTTTTGTCTGAAAAATGATAAAAAATGTACTTACGGCGCGAAGCGCCGAGAAAATTGACGTTTTTGACCATTTTTTGTTCAAAAATTGACATTTTTCATGGAAAAAATTCAGTATTTTTCCGACTAAAACTATGGGGGTCACTAGGGCTACCATATGGCTAGCCATAGGATTGGAAAACCCTGGGGGGGGGTCGCCCAATGGCTAGCCATATGGTCGACGATTTCTGGGGGGGTCCCATAGCACTTCCCCCCCCCAATTACATGTATGGGTAATACCCCTCCCCCATACCCCCAATGAGGTGCTCTGCTACCGAACTTTGTAAATTGAAGGTTATATTTGAAGCTTGTTCCTCATTTTCTTCTGCAATGAAAGATGTAGTGAGATAGGGGAGCTTCTTGGACGAGATGAACATTTTTGGCTCTGTGTAAAGATTTTTGTTAGATTTTTATGTAAAGATTTTTTTTCGGAATATCTTGATCAGAAATTGTTTTTCCAGATGAAAACGAAAAAAGCAGGCGCCTCGCGTCGTATTGTATTATATTCGGATTGATACCCTTTTCTATTTTTCTAATATTTATGACCAAGCATAACCTTGATTATTGGAAAGAAAATCTGTGCTCAACAATAAAAACGGCAGGAATTGAAACTTTCCTAGCTGCATTTTTCTATCATAATGTCTTTCTGCATTCTATAACGATATTTTATTTCGAATAACCTATGCACTTCTGCTATGAAGGAAATAAACATGAATGCGAAAAAAATTATTTTGGAAGAAGTGTTGTGCATAAAACAGGCAAAATTCTTAATCTTTTTCAGTGTACAAATAGTATTTTGTCCTTCGAAGACTTTTTGCCCATCTCTGCACGTGCACATTGAAATTTTCACAAAATAGAACGAATGAAAAGAAACATGACGCAAAAAAGTAACCATATCTTAAACTGAATTGCCGCATGAGTGAGGAATACTGTTCCGTCCAAAAAGCTTTGGACTATGTAAAGTTTTGCACGATTAATTTTTTTCTATGAAAATTCAATTTTCATCAATGCTTTTGATTTTTTGGGAGCATAATTGTTGCTATTTTTAGACAAAGTCGCTGAAAGGAGCGTATCTCTCACTCATTTGTAAACGAATTGTACGTTTGACTCGATCGTATCTGAGCAAAGTGGTAACGTACTAACTTTCTTCAGTTAACTGGAAAATATTCTCAACCAGGCAAAAAATACAAAAACAAAACGGCTTGAAGTCTCTCTCAATTCGTGCATAACAGCAAAAGTCGTGTAAATTTCCAGCTGAAGTGGCAACCAAAATTCAACAATCAGGTAAACCTAAAATTTGGCCTGTCAACCTACATTATATGAACTACTACCAGTGCCCAGCGTTGCCCTTTTTTGACTCTTCTTAATTTTCCGAATGAAGAAAAATTTCGCTCTCGACTGTGCTATCTCTTTGCAGTTAATTCGATCAAAAGACAAGTTAGATTAATGCTTATGTAGAGCATAAGAACATTTATATACTGGCTTGTGGCCCAAAATCCATGGCTTCGTCATTCACTCCAAAGACTTTTTGGTCTCGAACAATATACAATTCTTGTTTGTTACAAAAATTTACAAGACATTCGTAGCTTTTTTAAGCACATTGATCGAATTTTTGTAGGAATTCTAATTGCATACAAAATGGAGTAAAATCCCGTCATCCGTGAATTTTTTCAATGATTAATGTTTAGGCTAATTAGCATGTAAATATAATTCTAT
The DNA here is from genome assembly GCA_963922205.1 of Romanomermis culicivorax. Taxonomy (NCBI): domain Eukaryota; kingdom Metazoa; phylum Nematoda; class Enoplea; order Mermithida; family Mermithidae; genus Romanomermis; species Romanomermis culicivorax. The sequence continues at coordinate 295,576 of CAWUHX010000110.1, read as the reverse complement.
TTTCATCCAATTTTTTATGTGTATTTTGCCATTAAACATGCACATTTGAAATAGTGTAAAATTGACTTTTTTGGAGAAATTCAAACAAAAAAAATAAATTTTTGGTGAGTTATGAGGTTTTGATCGCCAGGAAAAATGATTAAGATTCTATACCAGCCGACGGACCAAAAGGCGCCGTCTTCTAGCAACCAGCAAGCGCACCTGACTCGTCTTTGCACAGCCATGTCATTTCTCATAAAATCTTGAAGCAACTCAAAGTTAATTTTTGAATTACGACATTCCCCTTCTATCTATTCGTATATCGTTCCTGTGCATTACAAGATTTCGTCTCGAATGATACTTTAAATAATTGTCACATTCTTATCTGGTAGGATTCAAAATTTTGTAATTGATAAAAAAGGCCGCTTTTTGACAGTGACATCCCACAGGGATTTCGGGCTCGCACTTTCGTGAAGTTGGTTGGAGCAGCCTGAACGTGATGCAGGCTTATCCCCACTCACCTTATTTACATAACTGCATGACTATTATTTACAATTTTTGCCATTATCAACCGCGGCGGAATAAATAACGAAAAACTTTGCCGGAATAAGTAACGAAATATTTAAGTGCGATTATAAACCCATCCCTAAGTAAGCTTGTTCGTAAACGTGAAATCATTCGTCAAAATTTACAAGATTGAAGGATTTATCGAAAAAAGAAGGTCGGTAAAACTTGAAAAATGAATGAAACGTCGATTGTATCGTCGACCAAACATGAAAAATCAGGTATACCTTTTATTGATTATCTGTAAGGACCGGTTCACATAATATAAATAAAAATAAAATACACAATAAACATACAAATTGGTACTGTCAAACAAAATAAATACCGTTTAAAATTTTTTGAATGTTGTACATGAAGTTTTCAAAGAGAGCAGTGATAAGTCAATATCCTAAACATGTTCTAGCGCCCTTTCGTCTCCTGCTCCGTTATTATAATATCGTTTTTATTTTTAGACAGACGACGCTAGATAACCGTGGAGGGATAGAATTTTCACGTCATCATTGATTTGGGATCAAGTAGTCATAATGCATATGAATCTTATATTCTTGTATACTTATACTTGTGTGGCTACTGTCGTTTATTTCTTGTCATCTTCCTGCTTGAATCACTACAAATTGGCCGTTTTCTCAGCTTTGCCCGCGTCTCAAAGTTATCCGCAGTTGAAAGACCGCCCGGCTTTGTTGCAGCAACCTGGCCCTTTTAGTTAGCTTGCATAAAAAACAAAACTGAGCATTTTCGGATAATTTTCTTCTTTATTGCAGATCCAGCCGGTGAAGCTCCTATTCATGATTCGCATGGATCATTTGGAGGTATGTTTATGACGTATTTGTGTGTCCATGTCAATGCGTCAAATTTTTATTGATTATCTTGTCATTCGATGGTTTTTCATTTCCTACATTGTTAGGCGCCCTAACGAACCTTGAAAACATACTTTTTCACCAACGAAGGGAACGTTTTCCAGTCATACCTATAGCTGAAGAGTTGGGAGAGGGTTCATAGATGCACATAAGGGGTTAGTAAACCCTCCTACCTGAGACACTGGACACACCTGCCTGACCCGAAAAGATGCTCAAACATCACCGCTGGACTTTTTTGAAAGGCATTATTTGATTATTTGTATGCATATAATGTATGATAAACATGCCTGGGGGTCTTTTTCGGGTTTTTGCCCACTCACCCCTCACCCCCTCAATGAAAAATCCGAGGACCCTCCCTGCTATAAAATTCTTGCCATGGAAGATTCCTCCCTCCAAATTTTCAATCGTGTAGGCGGTTGTCGACGAGGCTTCCACCCTCAGCCACCCAAAAGTCGACAAAAATAGTATTTTTTGCCACAAATGACTCGGTGCAGAACGCCAAAAAGTTTTTGCGCGAATGCTCTATATCATTTTGAAAGTGGAAATTCATTGATCACGGGCGTGTTTTGTCAATTTTTGACCGGTAAAACGCATATTTCAAGCACTTGGATACCGGTTCCTCAAAACTTTTGAAAGTTGGCTGTTGATTCCTCTTAAAAGTGACTTTTATTGTGTACCCGACTGATCTGACTCCTTACATGTAAGTTTCAAGTGAAAATTCTAATATAGTAAGGGTTATAGCACATTCGATAGTCCGAAGCAAGCTGAATAATGTTACTCATTCTTTTCCTTCGGCTCTGTTTACACCACACAACCTTACATATAATTGGGGAGGGTAGTGCCATAAAACCTGAAGATGTTGGGTTTATGGTTGGTCGAGTTGAAGGGGTCCCCACCAACCCCCCCCCCCCCCCAATTACAGGTATGGTATATGTATATATATACAGGGCCGTGCACGCGGGGAGAGGGGCGGCCGCCCCCCCCCCCAATTACAGGTATGGTATATGTATATATATACAGGGCCGTGCACGCGGGGAGAGGGGCGGCCGCCCCCCCCCCCCCCCATTGGGGCAGCATGCACACAATGTATCACGTAAAATCAACATTTTCTGGGGCTATTCAGAAAAAAATCTAGTTCGCCGCCCCCCCCCCCCATGAAAAAACCCTGCGATATATATATTCATGAAATATTAGTGACTAAGCCTGTATAATTTAATTTGTGATCATTAAATTAATATTATTAACAAACATCTAGATTGAAAAGACAACGATTACAATGAAAACGGCTGAAAAGCTGTTATTTATTAAATATAACTTGCTTGCTGTAGGCTTTAAATCTAAGTTACAATGATCTAAGCAATAAAGTTTTGATTTGTTACTTTTTATATTTCAATAGTTAATAATGCGTCATCGCAGTCTTTAAAATGGCTATTGAAGCTGAATGACCACATAGTTATACATTAGACCCGAATCGGAATTGTAACAATTTCTTCGGGTCTGGGTCCAAAACTTTGAGAATATTGGGACTGTGTCCAACAAAATGATTGGGTTAATCTTTGTCCGGGTACCATATACATCTGATAAAACCCCATTTCAGAAATCGTTGGCCATATGGCGACCCCCTCAATATTTATCAGTCATAATGGCTGAAATGTGGTAACCGTAAGAACCCCTATCCTTGTAGTCCCAAATACAAAAAAAGTTTTTTGGTAGAAAATGGTTATTTTTGAACAAAACGGTTAAACCCACAAAAATATCGTATTATCCCTACCCAAACCTCGCAGGTCCGTCACATGCATGCAAACAGCTATATAGGGGGTATGATGAGTGCATACCCCTACTTGATATGCTTGAGAATAGATCACCGGGTATCAGGGTTTTTTATTAGCACGAGTCCTATTAGCACAGCCGCTAACTGTTCTAAATTTGTATTACTTTTTCTTAGCACGACAAAGATTTTTATCAGCGTAGGCCTAACTTTATTAGCATTGTGCAAAAAAAACCTATCGAGTTATACTAAAGAGGAAAGTCTATTTCGTAGAAAATATGCAGTTTTCAAGAAGACCTTTCGAATATATGAAGTCGCGTGTCTTATGCTTCCTTAATTGATGAGATGACGTATAGGCAAACGTGCCATTCATTCAAATTTTAGTGTAAACAAGGTCTACTGGGGAGAATGACTAGTATAAGATTGCTCAACTATCTTTGGGCTACGAAACGCACAATGATATGAGTGAGTTCAGAGTTTTACCAAAAAATGTTCCCTCGTAGTAAATGATGAAAAAATCCTTGTTCATAATATAAGAGCAGGCCTGTAGGCAGGGGGGTTAGGGAGCCATGACTTCCCGAAATGTTTCAAGTGCTTAAAAAGCAAAGGTACCTTTGGTTTTTTTCTTCGGGAAAGAGTCAAGTCAGAAATGCCAATTTTACAATAAATTGAGAGATGAAAATGTGTGCCTCCCAAAGGTTTTCTTTTCATTTTTGGAGAGGCCAATTGGCTCCTAACGGCAAAATTTTGCAGGCCAATCAGAATTTCAACTAGCCATAACCAAAAAATTTGTAAACGAATGTGGGAGTACAGAAACAATGCTTTTTCAACAAATTTATTCGAAAACACTCTTTCAATCAAACAAAATAGTGAAGCTCACATATTAGATCAGTCATTATTCAAATCAATCGTCAGGGTAATTTTTGCTAAAGCCATGCTGCCATGTGCAACTTAAGGAACAAATTTGGCTTCACAAATATATACATTTTTACTTGCTCACTCTAAAATTGATAAATTCGCTGAGTTTCGTCAGAAAAAATGATTGAAAGTTACTTCCCTTGTATGTCATTCACTTCGCGTCAGTTCCAGACTTTTAAAACTGAATTTCCTGAGTCTTGGGGGAAAATCAAAAGGCTAGCTAAAATAACTTGTTCGGCGCCTAGCGCGAGAAATTTGATTTCGAGGCTTTTAAAACATAGGAAAATCAATTTTTCAGCGCATTCTTGCGCAATTACCAATCGGACTTAGATATCAGTAATTAATGCCGACGCTCAGCGCCGGAAGAAATTTTTGAACTTTGATATTCTATAGCATTGGAGAATGAAAATTTTTGATATCTATGTATGTATTTCCTGAATGCAGGGTCCAATTTTTCAGTGAATTCAACGTGTTTTCAGTCGGGCAAACTAAAATTCAAAAATTAGGCAAGCAACAAAGAATTTGCACGGCTCCTTAACATAGAAGAACCTCTGCCATTGTCCCATGCTGATGATGTCTTAATCATTTTCCAAATGCAAAAAGTTTTTCACGAAAGTCAAAAATTCTAAAGGACCACAAAACGAATTGAAGAATATCGAAAATAGGCTAGCAACATACTGTAGAATGTACTATATAAATAAATTATAAAGATATTCAATCAGTTGATAAGAGTTAAAAAAATTAGTGTTCAAAATTTGATCAAACAGCTCTTCAGTTACAGGCTTCTTTCTACAAAGATCGGTCGATAAATCTTTGTGCGAAGAAAATTTTTTATGCAAAATCACGATATGTCGTTGTTTTCTGCACGAACCTTTCAAGATAGCATTTGAGTCCATTTACTTCTGACTCAAAAGTATAGGGTTTTGAAAATACAGCTTCTGTTCTTATTGTTTTGTTGTTTCCTACATCTTTCTGGCGCAAGGCAACGAATTTTTTCAGACTTTCTAAAATGCTGGCGAAATCAATTTAAGGATAACTTATTCGATAAACGTACGTGGTTCGAAAACATGTATATATCATTTTACAAACTGCGAAATATGTTCATACTTTCATAAGCTTGACAAATTCAAATTAAATGTGAAGTTTATGAAAATCACCTCCATTATGATCATGAATTCAAACTCGGCTCCATATATAAAATAATAGTGACAAAAATGGAAAAATTGAGATTTTTATCTCTTAAATGAACCAAAATTCATGTTTTCCATGTCGAACCCCCATATTTTTCCCTTTGTCAAGAATTTTCTTCTCAGCAAGTTTATTTGTAGAAAAACAGTGAATAGACTAATTTGAAAAATTATATAATGAGACATGGCGCGAAGCGCCGGAAAATTTTCGATGTTTTATGATTTTAGAGCCTGTAAAACACTTACTTTAAGTCTAAAATTGAATAAAAATAACTACAACTCACTATGATATACATTAAGTCAAAATTTTAGGAGTCAAAATGGCTCCTAGACCTTAAATTTTAGGAGCCATTTCCAAACTTTTAGGGGCCCAGGCCCCTAAAATGACTAAACGAGGCCTGCGCACAACAGAAATTATATCAAGAATCATAAATGATTTGAAATCGGTATTTTTTCCAGCGCATAAAAATGCATCTCCGGACATGAAATCAAAAGGGTCATTAGATTCTAATTTTTACAAGCCAATTTTGCTTGTGCCTCTAAATTTTTGGGACCCATTCAGATATTTCAGGAGCCATGGCTCCTAATTGGCCCAAAAAACCCTGTCACCCGAAAAAATTCATGGCTACCGGCTTGTATAAGAGTAAGCATGATTGGAACAATTCATCACAGTTTACCGACAAATTTTCCAAGTTACATAGGTCCAGAAATTTTTCATTGCTTTGATTCCGTCAAATATTGATTTGATTTGAATTTCGAGCATCTCGCAATATTTTTCTAGAAGACCGACACTTTGCCGATTTCCGCGCTGGTAGGCCACCTTTCGAATCTTCACATGGCGATGGCTACTCACCCGGATTTGCCATGCAAGATTTTGGCGGTAATAATGATTTTTTTCTAAATGTTTTGTGAAATATTGTGTTGTACAGTCGTGCACACTAACCTGTGATATGGAGGATTAATTTGCCCCACGGTGCAGCTGGGATTGATCTTGTTGTCCGAAAAATTGTGTTTCGATATTTTTAACCTGCACGTTCATCTCATTCAAACGAATTTCACTATTCCTTCAGAAAGTAACGGCAACGATCCTACTTAATGAATGTTTCACCGTTATCGGCTAATCCGAAATTTCTAGCTTATTAACTCCAAGATCGGTGAAAAGAAAAAATCATCGAAAGTTTTCCTTATTTTTTCGGCTTAGTACTGAATTGTATCAACATATTTGAAGGTCCACAGGCTGCTTACGGTGATTCGTTCGGTGCCCCACCCATGGGACCGATGGACGGTTTACCACCGCAGGCGGACGGCATGGGATTTGGCGTCGAAAATTCCGTCATTTGTTTGTACGGCTTGGAACAAGAAAAAGTCAATTGCAACAAGTTGTTCAATTTGCTTTGTCAATATGGCAACGTTGTGAGGGTGAGTATAGGAAGTTCTTTGTCTTAAACTAACATTTCCGAATTATATCTGGATATCAATGTCTTCTATCGCGGAAATTTAATCCTAATATTTTCCATGTGTTTATATGCTGAAACATAACATATAAGGCTAACTTCATATTTCAGATAAAATTTTTGAAAACGAAAACTGACACCATAATGGTACAAATGGGAGACCCTGTAGCTGCACAACGCGTAATCGAAAATTTGAATCGTACAATCGTTCTCGGGAAAAAGCTGTCCGTGAGGTAATCCAGATCACCAGAAATTATTAAAATTCATTTTCGGTATATTCTTGCTCCTTTTGCCGAACTGTCGCAGTATACACATTAATGGAAAGTGGATGGACTGAAGGCATGGGAAAGGTCAATTTTTACGTTGAATATAAAGCAATATTATAAATATATGCGTCACGCAGCTCATTTTAAAAAATCTTGGTGAATAGCGCATGAATATGCTCAATCGATAAAATATTTGGAATATTTTACATTTTCAGTTTTCTTTCACTTTTTTCTATTCTAGCATGTCTCACCAGCCTTTCATTAACGAGGTTTTTAATCAAATCGATCTGCCCGACGGGAGTCCTTCGTATCAAGATTTCAGCGATAGTCGTTTGAACAGATTTTTAACTTTGGAAATTGCTTCGAAAAATCGATTAAGTTCGCCGCAAAAATATGTTTACTTTTTCCATGCGTCGCCTCGCATGACCAGCGAAGATGTAATCGAATTGATGTCTAGCAACGGGCCTAAACCCAAATCCGTCAAGGTTTTTGATCAAAAAGGTTGGTGATGAGTTCAGATAAGTTGACTTACAAGCAAAATATCTCATGAGTATGGGTTTATTACTCCGGTCTTTGGTTTGCAAATTCATCTATCACCCGGTAAGAATGACTTACTAGCCGAGTGAAAAGGACAAAAATGGCTTACACAAAATTTTGGGAAGTGTGTTTTAAAAATATCGGCTCTGGGTACAGAATTTTAAGAAAATCAGGTTCCAGCGAGCAAAAAACGGTGCGGTGCGCTACGAAGCTCTTACCATACACGATTTCGCCCTCTAGATTTTCGGCTTTGGAGACGTCTGCTTACAAATAACCTGGATACCCATTAAACTTCTCAATTGAACAGGTTCGCTGCGCTTTAACAAACACGTTATTTTCTAAAAGAATTTGTCAGGTTTTGTTTTTTTGACCTTAATGTCTTAATCAGCTATGTATCTCAAAATGTTGTCTGGAACATTGGTTTTGAATACCCATTGAACCGTTTTTAGAGAAGTTGTTTTTATAAAAACGCTGAATAATCTTAATTTTATAGATGGTGCTAAAACGTCTGCGGGCATCATTGAGTACGAGGACGAAGAAGAAGCTACAGAAGCCGTCATGCTGTGCAACCACGTAAAAGTCGAAGACGAGAGTAAGTTTATCCATCGAATATCATACAGTTCGTCGCTTAAGGCTAAAATAGACTACACTTGATACCGGTGTTTCAGTTTCGTCTGAAATATGTATCGTTTTTTGGATATTGTAATAGAGAACAAAATATAGGCAAACTGTGTTGTACCTGCGAAGGAAAAGTCAATAAGCGGTGTCTTATTTTCGGTCAATCATGAAAATGTTAATACATTAAAGCTTTTGAAACTTGAAATGATGTCTAGCGAGGCATTTATTCTGTATACACATCACCATTGGCGTCTCTGGAATATATCTGTCGCATCCATTAGTGATATCTCTTCATTATCTGTTGGCGTAGATTGAAAGTTACTGGTATTTATTTAATGTCGTGTTTAACTCACGCATTTCTATGCACTCCTTTATCCGTTTGCCCATTGTCAAGTCACTCGATGTTAAAACATTTGCTTCTGCAGCAATCGATCGGTTGCTGCCATAAAAAATGCTATCTTGGAATTAATGACCAAAAACACTTTTGTGACTAGTTGGCTCTGAGTGTACTCAAACTTTCAATTCTCTCGATTATTCTGAATAATCTTAAGAATGTAATGAATGTAAATTGAAAATCAAGGTATAGTCAAGCGCAGTATTTACACTCAACAAAGCCACAGTGAGGCAAGTTAACATAGTGGAAAAGACGTAATTACCTCATGTCATTATGCTAAAAGGCTAGAAAATTGTGTTTCTTGCCGATTTTTACCGGTGGGAACACAGAAAACCTGGAAAAATCTTCAATAAATAATTTCTGTTCTGTGCTCCGAAATTTATGCACGATCAAAGGATAATGCACTATGCAATTAAAAGGAGCCTGGTCGAACTGATGCATTTTTGAACTTTGCAGAACATAGATATTCGTGCTTGTCGGTGCTAAATTTTCGGTTCCCTATACTCTAGAACGTTGGAAGATGAATTTTTCAATACTTATTTCATGATTTAAAATTCGATTTTTCCGGCCTAATTATGTTCAGGGTTGAATAATTTACGAATGTTTTCAGTCAACTAACTAACTGAAAAATCAGTTTGAAGTCAACGATGTTTAATAAATTTGAGCAAAACAGCGAAATTCATGAATAGCCTTCCGACGCAGAGTGCGGAAATTTTTTTCTGATTTTTGACATTCTAGTATCTGGAAAATAAATCTTTTCAACACTTATTTCCTGGATAAGTGTTCTAATTTTGCAGTCAATTCAATCATTTCGTCAGACATAATCCAAAAAATCGTATTGAGGACATGCAACTAAAACTAAAAAATCGGCAAGCAGCCAAAAATTTCGATTTTTCTACTAACGAGAACATATGTCACTGTTTCAAATTGATGACGTTTCATTTTGTGAAAAAAATCGGAAAATCCTGATTTTCGTTAAATGCTTATACGCAATATCACAGATAAACTGATTCAACCAAGAGATAAGACATTCTAAGTGGTAACAATCATTCAATGCTATGTTTTGTTCTTTGTGCAGTTTAGCAAGAATCAATGAGCAAATTTTCCACTAAGGTGTAGTAGAGATTGTCGAAGGCTAGCAGTGACAGTTTTTCAACATCCTCATTTTAATCGATCTTTATTTCAGGCAGCAAATACCCTTATGTTGTCAAATTATGCTACGCCGGGCCTCAGAGCGGCGCTCAAAAACCCAGCGGAGTGCCACCCTATAACAGTATGCCCATGCGAGGTCGCGGTCGAGGCGGTCCATTATCGGCGTCACCGTTTCGTGGTCGGGGAGGTCGCGGCGGTCACCCGGAAGAACGTAATGGCGACGGCGGCGCATTCGAACGTAACGGTAGAGGACGCGGCGACGATCGCCGAGGCGGCGACCGCGGCGGATATAGGTAATCTCAAACTTTGGTATTTGAATTCTAATTGTATTTTTCAATACCTTAACGCGAAAGAATCATTCATGTTGATGTAATCGATGATGTCATTTAAACTAGTGCTTACTAGGGATTAAACCAAACACCAAATTTTTGCAGAGGGGAAAAAATAACATGCTCTAAAAGTCATCAGACGAGCTTTTTGACTTTTACGAAAAATTTTTAATGGGACGGAAGGAAAATGCGCATTATAATTGCTTTTAAGAAGGTCTAAATCTCACGTTTTTCTGGTTTATTCCTGCAAATATTGTTTTTTTCACAATAATTTAGCTCAAGCACAGTTGCTAGGATGGCTAACTTCACTTATCGATTTAACCTTTGGAAGTTTCATCATCAGTGTTTTTTCGAGCTAAATGGCCTATTTTGGCTTTTTGGACAATTGGCTGAAAAATTTGAGTGAGTTTTCCGTGATTCGAGTTCAGCCATTTGGCTAAAAATCTCAATGCTTAAAAACAGTATTCATCATCTTCTAAAATACATAGTTTCATTTTTCCGTCGGTAATCTTTGGTGGTTTGTTTGAATTTTGATGAAATTTTTTCTCTCGTCTGAAGTTTAATTTGGTGAACATTTTTGTGTTAGAAAACGATGTGAACATTATTGTAGACTGAAATTTTAATGCTTTGATCTACAAATAATTGCTGAAAAAATTTATTTTCCACATTGCTAAAATATCTGAACCCAGAAATTTTGATGAGTATTGTTCTCAAGTTTAAAAAATCCTCTAGGAAAAGAATGGTTTTACATACACATTAAGCTTTGGAGCAGTACGTAGAGAATAAAGTTCGGAGGACGTTGAATTTTTATCTTATAAATGTTTGCATGATTCGAAATTATTATTTTTAGGGGTCGAGGCGGGCGTGGAGGTGGCGATTTCCGCGGTGGTCGTGGCGGTGGAGACTTCCGTGGTGGTCGTGGTGCTCCTCGTGGTCGTGGCGGTGGTCAGGGCAGAGGTCGTGGAGGACGAATGCACTAATATGACGACGATTGTAAGAAAATCGAATTCTGTTTTTCTGTGTGCATTTTGAAATACTTATGTTACGTTATTAATTGTTGAAATGCAGCAGATATTCGAATGAATCACTTGACCACAAATTCGCAACACATTTTAGCTAAGATTTTACACGAAATGTCTTTTTTATTGTGAATTTGTTGTAAAAGCATGTTTTCTCCTTGTTGGAATAAATTTTCGTCTACTGAAGACAGCTTTTTGTGTCCGAGGCTTTCTAGCCTGCTCATGTTTCTATGTTAGGTGCGTTGAGAACGTTATCTTGCTTCCTCTGCTTTCATTATTGTCGCTAAAATTCAGTTATCACCATTTCTCTCGTTTAGTGAATAGTGAGTCTTTCGCTGAAAGTTTTGCGATGAAAATTTTGGCATTGATAACACTTATTGTTTAGCCAATCTGGGAAAATTATGCTGAAATGGTCGTGAGGGATTTAAAATATTGTTACAAGAATCCTACGGTCAATGCCAATAGGGTGCGTTTGAAAAATTCAAATTTTCTGGCGCTTCGTCCCGGTCCGTATTTGTACGGATTGTGCCCCAACATCGCCACCATTTGATATGAGAGCGTAACGTGCTGACATATGATTCTGTGGAGCGAACTGGGTGTCGCCTTTTTCTAACTTATTTTCCGTTTTATAAATGAGTTATTTCTTCAATTTTACTGAGTCAATTTACTTCAACCAAGCAGGTATACCACGTGCTCCAAATATCGGCGAACTCTAGCACGAAAATCGTCTTGTAAATCTATAAAAGGATTTTATCCTCGCATAAGTTTTTTGTCCACTCGTACAAAGCGCAACGTCACTACCAGGAAGGACGTTACCGCCTACCTGAGGAAATTGCATGCAGAGCAGAACACCCTGATTGTGCAAACGTGCTCGAAAAAAGCAACCACAATTAACCATCACAAGTCAATCATTTCCAGAAAATTAATGAAAATTAAACACGGCATGATTAAATCACATGTTTCATGAATTTGGCTGCATCACGTTTGCTTCACACACTCATATCTCATTATGTCACGCCAGATTTTCATCCATGATGCCACTTAAAAAAATGGTGGCAATGTTGGGACAGCGACAGTGTTGAAACGGTGGCAGTGATTTTTTTCTGCATCCGGCTTTCTGCAAAGTGCAGAAAAGCCAAAAAAAGCTTCTGCACTGCGGTTCTCTTGTTAACACTGTTTTTTCCCCGGGCCTTTCTCAACAAATGGGGAAATGGGTCAAAATTTGTTTCCGTTTCTTCCCGAAGTCGTTTTTCGCTTCAAAATACTCATAGACGTTTTATTTATGTATTTTTGAACTTTTTCAAACATTCTGCTGTTTTTTAGAGATTATGATTCGTTAAAATTTAGGAAACATTTGAAATTTCTGAGTTTGATCGAAGCATAATCTACAAGCATTGTGGAATAAATTTTCCAGCAAACTATCCAAGATTATAATGATTTTGAATTACATGAGAAATCGACGGTTAAGTCCTCTATGATGGCAAGTGAGAGTCCAAAAAATATGTCGAGAATAAAAGAAATAAAAATAGGTCGAGCGTGGACCATTTCTGATATCATAGCAGTTGACATGGAATGAGCCGACCGATTTCAGCCCTGGGAAGATCAAGGAATGATATTTGGAAAACTGCTGGACTTCGTCTAAAATAGAATGTAAATATCTAGCCGAGCTGAACTACTAAATTTTTTACTTTAAGCTTGTCCTCATGCTCAAGATTTTTGCATGGAACGAAATGTGACATCATCTCATGAGAAGAAAGAATTATTTAAAAAAGCACTGCTAACAAACAAACAGGTGGATCAAAAAACGAAAAAAGAAAACGTCGCGAAATCCTTGTCCACGGCGCCTCCGAAACCTCTGAGAACATTTGCACAAGTAGAGTATGAAAAATCGAAGAAACGACATCAAAAGGAAGGAGAATCTCGAGACCGATCGAAACCAAATTTACATCTGTCTCACGAATACGAACATATTTACACATCTAGTAAGTAAATTGCGAATCTATAACTCGTAGAGTTATAGGAAGATAATTATTCACTCTCTGTGAAACCTACATCTCACCGAATCCCAGGACCGTGATGACTATAAGTTTATTTCAGTTTTTTATAAGACTGGCCAGATAAATTTATTCTGTATGTGCCTGACGAAATCAAATAACTCGAGTCTGGAAGCCAAATTCCTAGTTCTCGAAGTTTTTGTCATGTCACTTTTCTTTTTCTTAATTTCTATGGCCGCATTGAAATAGCTTTTTGCCCTTCATTTCTTCTCGGATTCCTAACTTGAAAAAGAACTTCTTGATATTTCTGAATTTTCTCTAAGACCTAAAAGATGAGTTTTAGTCGGTGAATGAATACTGTATTCTGGTTTCCAGCTTTTAGCAATAACTTAAATCGAGACAATATCAACTCCAGAGTAAAATTTTTCAGTTGCAGTGTAGCATTAATGTGATAAAAGTTGTTCTCATACCTGTACTTGGGGGGTTGGGGGGGGGACCCCCCCCCCCAACTTGGCCAACCCCCCAGTTTGGAAAAAATTGAAAAAATTTCAAAAAGGTGTGTTTTCTGGCCTTTTTTGGGAAAAATTTCGACTTTTTTCTACCCCCCCCCCCCAAAAAAAAATTTCGGATTTACCCCCCCCCCCCCAACTGGTCGGAGGTCTTACAGGTATGGTTGTCCTATATCCTGGTACATTTTAGATGGAGAAACTGTTGTTTGAACTTGTTTACTTTTTTCTTGCTAGACTCACCTATGCTAAAATTTTCCGCCAAGTTTTTATGTTTTTCTATGGTTGATAACTTTTAGTGGAAAATCCCATAAGTTGTTCGGACTTCGGCTGATGTCGTCACAAGTTCTTTGAATATGAAACTGTTGCGCACTAAGTACCGTTTTGTTTACATGTCACAAGAATGTTCCAAACTTCGCTGAATTATCAATTTCTAGGTCATTCAAAAGGAATGTTCCAGAAAATTGAATTCAGATACTTTCAAGATTTCTCATCAAAACATGGTTTGGTCAAGCTGCCGTTACAGGGAATGTAATGCATTCAAGAATCAGATTCCTACATGTGTTGATAGCGTCACCATTCTCCAGACATATCGTTGTTCGACGTTATGAGGCGTTCGTCAAGTTGTGAAAAACTATATTCCGTACCCTGCGTGAACAAAGCTGCTCAATTCACGTCGCCTCAACATTGTCGCCTCAACACATCACTTTACTATTGCGTCAGCGAATTGCCGTCTCATTTTCTCCCCAATTTGGAATACCCGGTGCCCAAACCCCGCAAATCCAAGCGTCTCTTATTCAAATCAAACGATAATGACAATGATCAGAGAAGCAACGGTAACAATAATGATTATGCGACGATTTCTACGAATACTGCTGCGGTATCCGTATCTAAAAATGATCACGTGGTCATAAGAAAAAATAAGTCGCCGACCACGGTGAACGCCGAAGAAGACACTGTTAGTCTCAGTAGTTGCACCGCAGACGCCGATCAGAGAGCCGCAAGAGCAAAGATGACCAGACGAAAGACTTTGATGCATTATGACCAACAGGAATTCGCTTTCAAGTTAGTACGTATTATGTCAGATTTTCGAACATGTACACGAGTCCCTAGTCGATTTTATTTTGTGATTTTGAGTTCTAGCTGTTTTATTTTCTCGAAATTATTTTTTGTTTTTATTTTTTGTAGCTTCTCTAAGATCAGCAGTCCCAAAGCTTTTTCCTCCTTTTTTTGCAATTCGTAGGTGGTTCCTATCCGATATTTGATATGCCTCGTTTGTTCTTTTCTTTCTCATATTTTTCGCGTCGTGTTATCTTTACTAAGGCTTGCCAGAAAAGCACGTAATCGTAGTCATCCAAGTTAGAATGTTTGGCCCAAATTTTTTGAACAACCTATCTGCTGTAATTTCGGCTCATAAATGCATGCTCATTGCTACTATTTCAACTTTTGAGTTGTGCACGTTTATACTCTGAATCTACGCTAATGGTTGTTGAAACTTTTTTATCTGTTAATTCAAAATATCCAACTAGATCTGTGCTGCAAATTTTATTGTTACTTCAGATTCGTGAGTATTAGATTGACTCGACCAAAAATTTCATTTTCTCGTCTTTGTTATCATTTCCACTGACATGCTACATTTTCTACGAAATGAATAGATTTTCGGAAGTTTTCAAATAATTATTATCGAAGAGCTTGTTACAGGGTTCGTAGCGACCCTTGAAAAGCCGGAAATTGATGGTTGGACCGTTAAAAACCAGGAATTTTTTGAAAAATCTAAAATTTAATGAACGTTTTATCGTATTTCCACAATAATTTTAGTGCTTGTGTGAACTTTTTAAATGAATTTCCTGAAGTCATTTTGTTTCTGGCTTCTAATTGTCATTTTATACTGTTGAAATTTTCAGGAATATGGAAAGTGAAAAAGCTCCCCGTTCCTGACGTGCTTTCATTTATTGATCGAAAGCAACAACTCTAACGACACTTTGTTTTTTACTATGCTTCAAGTCTTTGTTGGTACAGTTGTATGTACAGGGGTTTTTTCCGCACAGTGTGAACTTTTTTTGTACGTTTCTACTGTTAGCGTAGATTGGTGCAATTTAGAAGGTCAAAGTTTCAAAAAATTCGCTTGGCGCCGGTACTTGCAATAATTCATAATATTGTTTTGAGGCATAGTCAAAAAAAAGTTTTGTTTTATTCATCAGTTAACCTTGATTGCTTCCACGAATATGCTATTTCTCATTTTAAATTAGAGTGAGTAGAACACACTTTCTTTGAAAATTTAGTGAGAATTACAATTTTCGCGATGAATATAAATTTGTTAAATTTCCCCATATTCCTTTACACGTTTATTTAAAGTCATCATTTTTTGACTGAAAATCTAAACCGAGAATATTTCGACGGCTCTGGATTGTAGCCATTGGCTCCTTAAAATGACAGAATTGCTTCCAATAGCCTTAGAAAGTAATTTGACTGGTGGGAACTTTCGTGTTTCGTGATTTTAAGTAATCTTTTCAACGAAATCATATATTTAATTATTCATGACTTCCGAATAAATTGAAACGTATGAATGTCACTGCATTTCTGCTCAAATGTTGCGTTTGATCCTGTCAGGTTGAGATCCATTTTCAAAACTTTTAAAAAACCATTTTTGTAACTCCTAATGCTCTGAAAACATTCCATTGTACATTTGCACCAAAATCTTACATGTCAACTTTTAACTTGCAAGAATTTCGTCCGAAGAGATAATCGTCCCATGAGTTAGAAATGAAAAAACCTGAACTTTAGTATGCTTTTTTGAATAAATGCTTGTTTTTAGAATATTACAAAAATTAGCTCTGTCGTCGATTATAAGAAGGTTCGCTGGAAAAAAAGAAAATTCGAAACACATGTTGATAACTATTATCCTTATTCTTCAATGGCTTTGAAACTGTATCATAGGCGTATGATCATACAATTGTAGCATATTCCAAAACATTCTTAAACCATGTAGATCTGACCATTCTGTGCGAATAATATCGGAATCACATACATTTTCTAATTACATTATTGTCGGTTTATTCAACATCAATTGCAGACTTGTCGATCGGAGGTAAAATAGGTCCTCCGGTCGGTCACCACACGTACTTTAGCTCTCGAAAATAGTTCACCACGGATCGCTGATTTTAGCAAGGTCATCAATTTTGTACCTATTGCGGGAAAATTTGGGCATTCAAATCGCGGGGAAATCTGGCTTTCTGTCCGAAAACATGGTACATCAGCTATGTAGATCTCGCTTCTCGACAAAATTAGGGAAATCGAAACAAATTTTTACAAAACAAGATCACGGCTCACCCACTCTCCCGGCTCTCCGACTTTGTTAATGTTATGTATTTTGTAGACGCCTCAAAATTTTGATTCTGTTGAAACGAAGAAAATCGAGTAATAATGTTCCGATCGTAAGCATATTTTTGCATTCCTAAGCGATAAATTCGGAAGCAATTCACGTAAAACCAGTCGTTTTGGTTAGTCTGTATATTTCGAATCCTTCAGGCTGCTGTATTATTCAGTATGGACTGTCTTCTATCAAAATCTGTATGCTGGTTATTTTTTGATTTCAATCTTTTGTAGATGCCGTCGAGTGCCTCAACTTTTCGAAATTGTCGTTGTGGTAGAACTGCAACCTAACGACCGTTCTAATCCTCTATTCACCGGCAAATTTATGCCAGCGCTGTGTTATCAATTTCCCTCCGGCCATCGTCAAAAAGGATGTCCGTCAATTGATCCGGCTCTTTTGGCTTCTCTGCCATGTTTGTGCTACCCGGACTTGAGTCGGGCTACTCCAAAATTGCCGGCCGATCATAACGACGAACATTTCGTGATAACGACGACCGATCAACGGGGTGATCGAAAGTTTGCGTTCTGCTGCAGATTCGTACCGACGAGACGATCGTCAGATTTTGATGGTAGCTTATGAAAAAAGAATCGTATCTAGTTTTTGATCTTGCTTAACTGGGCAATAATTCAATATCTAGTTGCGTTTATTGTTAATTGTTTACAGGTTACAGATTTTTTTCATGATTTTGATCACCGTTTTTTTTCCTCGAAGATTTTTTCCACATGAGAACCGGACCCAAAACTTTTTTCCTCATTTCCCAAAAATTTTCCACATTTTTAAAAACGCTTATAATGTGGCTACGGATGCTTTTTTATGCATTTTAGGAACATACTCAAGCATTTTGTTATATTTGTAGTCAGAAACCTGCAAAAATGAGGAAAAAATTGAGAAAATTCTGGTCATGTGAGTAAAAATGAGCTCATGAAGAATATATTGGTGTTCTATAGGAGCGGATAAAGCAAGTTAACGATAGAGTTCTCATGAATTTATCTGCTATCAACATTTCTGTGATTCCGATTAGAATCATCTAATTTTATTTAGTTCTTGGTCCGGCGCGGAGCGCCGGAAAAATTTTTTGATTTTCACTTTCTAAAACGCTGGAAAATGAACCTTCATAATGTTGGGAAATAAATTAAAATCAGACTGATGAAGTGTGATTTGCTTCCCAATCCGGCGCGGAGCGCCGGAAAAATTTTCGGGTTTTTGTATTCTAAAACGCTGGAAGATAAATCTCTCCAACAAATTCGTGAACAAATGTTTTAAATTCGCGTTCTAGAGTAATGTCTCCAATTTCCACCTTCAATAAACGCAGAAGTTCAGATTGCAAACGTTTAAAAAATTCCAATCATCGAGAGGAAAAATTGAGAGACTTGATGAAAAATCTCTATTTTCGGCGGCGACATAATTGACTGTAAACGATTAGAAAATGAAACAAACTAACTTGATTGATAGAAACTGTTGAGCATTAATTAGTAAGTCGAAGTAGATAGTATGCTAACGGCCGCGCCTGATAGAATACAGTTATAATTATACCCATGACCGGCGCGAAGCGCCGGAAAATTTTGAGATTTTGACCTTTTAAAGTCCACCAAAACGCATCTTTTCGGTTTAAAGTTCCCCAAAATTTTTTCCACAATGAGAACCATACCCAAAATTTTTTTCCTCATTTCGAAATTTTTTTCCTCAAAAGACCCCATTTGAGGAAAAAAAGGTGATTTCGATACAAGT
The DNA here is from genome assembly GCA_963922205.1 of Romanomermis culicivorax. Taxonomy (NCBI): domain Eukaryota; kingdom Metazoa; phylum Nematoda; class Enoplea; order Mermithida; family Mermithidae; genus Romanomermis; species Romanomermis culicivorax. The sequence continues at coordinate 276,933 of CAWUHX010000110.1, read as the reverse complement.
CATTGTTAACGAAAGATCTCTGGAATTTCCAGATGAAATGATTAGTTTTTTGAACTATCAAAATATCAAAATAAGTTTGAAGAACATCTTGTTATTGATTTAGAGGTATTTGCAAATCGATTGCACTAAATCACCTGTGATTTTTTCGATTAGGAGTGCAGGATGTCCCCTCGTTAGATTGTCTTTTTTGCAGTTGAAAAATGCGAACACGCCGATGAACAACACCCACTTCTATTGCCCAGTCTACCTCAAGTAATTTGCCTCGTAACACCTATCCAAGCCGTGCAGTTTTATTCGGATTTTATCCGAGAATGCGTACACTGTTTGAGAATTTCCATCCAAACGTTATCCAATTTTTTGTTTTCGTCTTTCAACGCCGTGATGCCCTTGAATGGTCAAAAATTAGTGATACAATTCATGATGGAAAACGGAAAGGGAGACAGACAAGTTCAGTTGATCAACAGGTAAATTTAAATTTCAGCATTAGAATCTCGTGAATATCATATTAAACATTCAAACAGTAATGCGAAGCTTTAACAAATTTCTAAATCCGAAAAAAATCTTCAGAAACGGAACTCGTCGCTGTAATGGTTTACGGTATTTACTGCAGCGATTTAATGTCCGAAATTTCTTGATATTATTCGCTAGTCTGCTCTCCGAACGGCGCGTTCTAATCGTCGGTGACTGCGTCAGTGCCGTTACGAAAATTATACAAGCCTGCGCAGCCATGCTTGCGCCTTTCGAATGGCCCCATACTCTGATACCAGTTGTGCCCGATTCGCACGTTCAATTGTGCTTCTCGCCTACGCCTTATTTGATTGGTAAGCCCTTCACTTGTTGGTTAACAAAATATTTCATTGCGTTGTTCGCTATTTTTCCTCATGTCATATTCCGTTTTTTAAATTTCTATTTTTTCTTTTGCATTTGTTCCTTTCATCTCACTTCGATTTTCTGAAAATTTCTCACTGTTTGTGAGCATTTTTTAGGAATTCTGCGCTCTAATCTTCACGAATTGAGACAACTTTTAATCAGCGGTAGTTCGGACGGTGACGAAGAAGAGTACTTACTAATTTACGATCTGGATTATGGTATAGTCAAAGAAAGCGATTTTAATGGTTGTTCCATAACGGACAATATTCTTTTATCGTCATCGCATGATTCTTACAGATTTTTCCCAAGCCGAACGTTAAAAACGTTGAAGAATAATTTAAAATTGGCGTATAATAAGAAAAATTGGCGTGATTGTAGTCGTCGTAACAACAATAATAATACCAATCATATTTCACTATGTAGCATCTGGTCGCCCGATTTGTGTTCAGATTTAGACGAAGAAGTTTCCGATGCACTTATAGACTGTTTTGCTCATTTGTTGGGAACCTACAAGTTTGTAGTTTCCTTCTTTTTCTAGTTTTTGAAATTCTGTACCATAAGAAATTTTTAGTAATCTGTTTTTGAGTAATAGACGTATATTTGTCATCGAAAAACGCGACAAAATTTTCTGTCAACAATTTTATTGTTTTCCCTGCCTGATTTCGACGAATTTGAAAACAATTCGTTCTTTTGATATTTACATATTTTTTGATTCTTTGTTTCACTTTCACCTTTCCTCCTTTTTAGGGACTTCATTGTCAAGCAACAGGACGGAAGGTATACATTTTTGAAAGAACAATATTTAAGATCGCAACACGCATCCTCAACGAGAAGTTTGAAATCATTTTTGCGATGGTTTGTCGAAACGGGAATGTTTCAAATCTGGATGCGGAACCGTTTAGAGATCTTCAACGAAATGAGCAGACAATGTACTGTAAATGATTCGTTGCCTAAAACCAAGTTGTTGACGTGCGAGGATGACTTATTGGATGCAAAAATTAACGATTATAAAATGCGTATACCGACATCTACGACAGGGGATGGTAATTCTCGTCGGTTTTTGAATATGGTCGCGAGAAGGTTCAATTTTTGGATTAAATAGAATTTCGCCTACGTTTCTCGTGTAAATTTTATTGCAACATTTCTTTGTTAAAATATTTTATAATTGTTTGAAATTATTACCTATAGACTTCGTTATTCTGCATGCGCTGGAGTATACATAATGTACGCATATGGTGCAGTAGTTTTTTTCCGGTGTGGCAGGCTCAGCGCAAGATCTCAGAGTTGTGTCTCCCAGACAGCGATTCTCGAAATTGTGAATCGTCACGAAAATCAAAACGGCAAGGTTGAAATCAATTGTTACAAGAAATATTCTGGCCAGCGAATTTTCATGCTAGATGACATCCTGAAAGGGTCTCCCAGCAGAGGTCCTTGATCCCGCGGTAAGGCACGATTTCTGGGAGGTTCGTCTTATGATAAACTGAGAATTGATTAATCGTAGAACTTTTACACGCTTGATGTCGCGACATCACTTGGCCGACGTGTTTCGAAATAGTGTAATCCAGTAACAATTCTGAAAATCCATGTCAGATTTTGATGAAATTCTATGTACATATTGTCCGAAGTTCAGAACTAACTTCGGCCAAATTTTTATATCCAATTCTCAAACTTGCGACAGCTACTGGGTTTTTAGTGGATCTCGTGTACTTGTTTTGAAGTCCAATGTAATAAATTGCCTTTGAGCCGCACTGTCTTCCTGAAAATCTAGCTCACTGTCACGGCCTTTCTTGAGTTCGTGAATTACTGTAGATTTAGGTCGCAACAAACTAAAACTAGGGTTTTGTTATTTATTTGATAACTTACAGTAAATAAGATGGATAAGGCGATATGTACGGAAGGCGTGACAAAGATGTGTGAGGGTGGCGCGTAGCAATTGGACGTAAATAGTTGACACGAATTTATTGAAAATAACGGTCGTTTTCGGGTAATAAATGACAATTTGATAAGCAGGGATACAGCTGGTTTCGAAGCCTGAATCCTGTAAAGTATATGGGCAACACAATTGCCCTAAACCAAAACGCAGTTTCAAAGTCCAACAGACTGTAAGATGCGAGCGAGCAAAGTCGCGTAAAGAAAAAACCAATAGAAGCAGCGAGTGTAATCGCATAAAAACCCAAAGACTGAATCTTCTCCAATTTCCAAGTCGACATCCATGTTCTTGGGGCGTGGTTCCGGAAAAGCCCCGCTGTGCATTAGAGTACAGTAGCGCCTGCTATGTGAATTATTTTCCAAATTGTCAGAGGGTTCAAAACATATGAACCCATTTTTGTATTTTGAGGAAAAGTGTTTTTTTTTTTAGAATGTGTCAACCTTTTTATTTCCTGCTGAGTAAATTACGAGTGGGAAAATGTGTGACAAAAATAAAGTACTTGAAAAATAGTCTGGTTTCCAACTAGAAACCCAGACTCTCGAGAACAATAGAGAATACTAATGGATTTCTAATATGGTACATGTGACGAGAGAAAATGAGGAATAACTAGAAAATATATTTCCACGAAAATTTACACAAAAATTATACAAATTTTTACACTCCTTGACATTCCCCTCCTATTTATCAAATATTACTTCATTTTCGTAATTTATCGTCTCAAGGGTGTCATGGGATTCACACCCAAACATTCCTCTAAAATCATGTGAAGTACTTCATTTTGATCCATTCACACCCCGGTAGCCGCTATTGACCCAATTAAGGCGCCCCAATCAAGTTGCACAAACGGCAGCTGGTCCCCTAGAACCTACACTAAACTACACATTCCACGGCTACCGTAATTCCTCATAAAAATCGTAAACAACACCTGCACACAGTAAAAAGTAGAAGCCCCGCCAGACAGTAGTCTCAAGTGCAATGGTAGCGACGGTCCCACAAAACATGTGTACACAGAGAAATAGATACAGGAAGCATGGACAAAAGCACAGAGGTGTGGCTAAGCCCACCGTAGGAAATAAGCAAGGCACAAAAAGCATGCCGTACTAGAAAAGCATTAAAGGGCGTGACTAAATTAGCAAGAATAATAGTAAAGCAGATAGCGGCGATTGGCGGAAGAAGATGGACAGAAGCAAGACCTCCCGCGACGCCCAGGGAGTGGCCAAAAACGTCGTATTTAAAGAGAAGCAAAGCATGATTTTACATATTCGTAGTTCTCCATTTTGGGCCTCCACGTTTTCTTTATTTGCAAGCCGTTTTTATTCTTGCAAGCGAGATTTCCCTTTCTTCGGAAGCAGTTAAGCCATGTTGTAACTCACCGCGTATTCCCGTTATTGTTGTCAAGGACCCAAAGCAGTCGTTGATTGTTATTTGTGTCGCCCCTATTTGTATCATCCTACCGTATCCCGCACCGCCTATTGTAACCCCCGTCCGTAATTGGATAAAGTAAAGCACTTCTCAAAACTGGTCGTTACAGTGGTGTCTCCTAGTGAGATTTTGGTGGCTATTCTGATACATTAGCTATAGTGAAATGGTGGCTGTAATGATATGGCGGCTATAGTGAGACCCTGGCTCTAGTGTGACGGTGGCTACATTGATGCACAATCATCGAATGTACTATGATTTTTAGATATGCAAAATCGACGCCAAAAAACTGTAGATAACTCAGACTGTTAGGTGCATTGACTGTTAGGTGCACGTCAGACTGTTAGGTGCATTGTATAACAATGAAACAGGAAAATACAGCAGATTAACTTGGTGATGATCAGAGCTCAATACTCTAACTTGCAGGGTTTAACACATTATTTCTGGTGGTACAGTATGCTAGTCGATGGGAAACCATAAGTAGTAAGGCCGGACCGTATAGGTCGTACGCTTAAGGATACTCCTATCTTTTGTGTACGACCTATAATTTGTCACTTTCGGCCGATTTATAGGTCGTACAGTAAACATATACGATTGGCTTTTGGTGGATTTACAGGTCGTACAGTAAACATATACGGTTAATTTCTTCGTCGATTTATAGGTCGTACAGTAAACATATACGGTCGATTTATAGGTCGTACGGTTAAAAATGTATGTTCTATAGTTACCGTAATAGTAGAATTACGGTAATTTTTCGATTATGGTAATAAATGTGTTACTGTGGGTGGAAAAGGAAAATCAATGATGAATGCAAAAAGGAAAACTAAAATGAACAAAAAATGGAAAAGAAATAAAAAGAGATTGTGTGTAAAAACGGCTTCCCCTCTGGGAAGAGGAAGCCCTCAAAAATTTGCACCCCGGACCCCCTTTGTCAAAAGGGTGCCACCTGCAGGTGTAAATATATTTCGGAGGTCCCATTTGCTGAACGATCGTTCAAGTCAACAAATGTCAGAACGGTCAATCTGGTCAGTAATGGTCTGTTTAACGAGTAAAATATTGGGAGAGTCATTACGCGATGAAACATTATCCTTACAGATGCATGCGTATAAAGTTTGATGTTCTGCCAAAAATGACCAAGAAGGTCTTTTATAAAAATGATCAGAGCGAGCTGGCCGTAAAAAGCATGTAGACAAATAAGGTCTTTTATAGAAAGATGACCAAACGAGAAGGTCGTAAAAAGCGTGTGGAAAATTTGAGGAGTTAAAAAATCTTTACGTATCAAAAATTTTTAATTCAATGCAACATTCTATTTTATTATAAAACTTTTGAAACACTATTTTATTTTTGTTTATCACCAAAATACTGTAGTCTAAATACAAAAATAATAACGTGAACAAAAAACGGAAAACATAAAAAAAAGAAAGAAAAAAGAAAAAATCCATTTATAAAATTGACCCCCTCCGCCCACAGAGGAAGTCCTTCAAAAAACGCGCCCTCGGGCTCCAAAATAAGAGGTGCGCCGTCTGCAGGTTCACAGAATAGCTAATCGGAAGCCCTGCATACTGAACGATCGTCCAAATTAGAACGGTCTTTTAGATCAGAATGCTCAATTCCACATATAAAAACTCTAAGAGTCTATAAAACTTGAAACATTATTCCTACGGGTTTATACTTATAAAATCGTAAATGATCAAATTCTTTTATAGAAAAATGACCCAAAAGAGTGGGCATAAAGCGCATGTAAAAAAGTGAACAGTTGAGATGAAAAATATTCTAGATGTAAAAAGTAATTGATACCACAAAAATATTTGAAGAAAAGAAAAGAAAAGAAAAGGAAAAAGAAAAGAAAAAGAAAAAAGAAAAGAACTAAATCATCAATATATGAACGTTATTCTAGGTATCGGAAATTAATACATTATATTGGATGATTTATGTAGGTAGATGCGGTTTTGTATACAGAGTGTTTCCCAGAGCAAACATAGAAAGGTTAGACAGCTGAAGCCATTTAGATCATAAAACCAATTAGAAATGCTAGAAAAGGTCAAAGGTTCTATAAAACACGGTAGCAAGAGACGCTTTACCAAAATAATTAAGGTGGTGATTATTGTTATTTTGATAGTTTTCTAGAATAACCTAGAGCCAAAAACCTTTAAAGAGATGCAATACCAAAACAATTAAGGTGGTGATTATTGTTATTTTGATAGTTTTCTAGAATAACCTAGAGTCAAGAACCTTCAAAGAAACACCGAAAAGATTCAACCAAAAAGCAGAAAAAACTGGAAAAGGTTTAATGAGGGTAAAGAGGTATAAATAGAAAAAATAGAAGAAGAAGAATCATTCTTATTTTTGTACTTGCGCGCGACACCCGAGACTACCAATGGAGGCCCTATTCGTTACGTTTATTTCGACGTTGAGAGCCGCCTACGAGGCTTACGGTACATTGATTTTACAAATATTTCGATTTAAAAATTAATATGTATACTATTTTATTACTATTATTAATTTAGAGCCGTTTTTAACGGTAAACATACATTTAATTATAAAACTTACCTGTCAGATATTAATTAAACATACATTTAATTATAAAACTTACCTGTCAGATATTAATTTTCCATTTAAGTACATCTTGATCTGTTTAAAAAATGTTTTGCCGATCAAATTAATTGGTGCTACAAAATTTCCAGTAGGGTTATTGTTGGCGTCTGCTGTTAAAACGCAAGCAGCGCCATTAGCTTTCATAATTCGAATAGTAAAATATATAAAATTTTTTGATAAGTCCAACATATATGAATCAGGTGAAATAACAAATTCGTAAGGTCCTTCACATACATGTAACGGAGCTCTGAGGTCTGGGGGGGGGGGTTGGAGCACTTTTTTGGGGCCGGGGGTCAGTAATTCCCAAAATTTTGGGGGGAGGGATCCCTGGAGGAAAAAAAATTCGATTTTTTTCATGAAAAATGTCCGAAAAATGGTTTAAAAAGTAGTAATTTTTGTCTAAAAATGATAAAATATGTACTTATGGCACGAAGCGCCAAGAAATCTGACGTTTTTGACCATTTTTTGTTCAAAAATTGACATTTTTAATCAAAAAATTGACATTTTTCAGTATTTTTTCGACCAAAAGTATGGGGGTTCCTACGGCTACCATATGGCTAGCCATTGGATTGGAAAATCCTGGGGGGGGGGCGGTCGCCCAATGGCTAGCCATATGGTCGACGATTTCTGGGGGGGGGGTTCCCATAGCACTTCCCCCCCCCCAATTACATGTATGGTCCTTCAATAGTACAAGGATTTTGTAACTGAATTTCAGACCAAAAACTTCTACGAATAGCAACTTGTGTTGGAGGTACGGTAAATAAATCTAACTCCGTTTTACTACTAGGAGACGACACAGCATCAATAAATTTACTCATTTTGAATAGATATCCTTGAAACGGACCACTCTACGTGGAGTCTCTTTTAAGAATGAGGAACGTCGTTTCAGGTGTTTACGTTTATGTTGTTTTTGATGTTGATGTTGTTGATGCTGACCATCATTTAACTTTTTATTGCTTTTTATATGTATCATAGAATTTATATGTTTACGCTTCCCTAAACCTTTTCCTTTATGAATGCGCTCGCCTGTTTCCTGTAATAAGCTACCAGCTGCATTTCGTCCATGCTCAGCAACACTTTCTTTAAAAGAACGACCTTCTACAACATCACCTGCAATTTTGGAACCTGCAGCAAGTGCATGCTTTCCTGCAGATTTTAACAAAGGCATAGCTAGACGCCACAAACTCTTAAAAAAATTACCAACTCCAGCTCCTTGATGTCTATAATAATACGGGTATGCTGCTCGAAAACCTTCTAAAGTACCACCTAATTGAAATTGATTATCTTGAATACTATGTTGATAAATTTTGATCCAGTAATCAACGGTTTCAGGAATAAATACGGTATGCATATTTTGCTTTGAAAATCAAAAGGAACAACAACTAAATGAATTAATTAATTAAGAGTGTTTGCGAAAATTCAACCTGACGACAACATGTCCAAATGCAAATGAATGAATGAGTAAATAAAAATTTGATACTATGATTATAGGAATAAAGGAGTACGTCGCCGAAAATGTAATTTAACTATAACATTCCCAAACTGAAAGGGTATAAGTTCATTCATACTGTTTTTTATATTAATCTCAAGTACTGTAGTTTCTTTCAATTGAATGGGTATATAGTGAGGTGTTTCATATAATCGACTCACATTATCTTTGTATTTTCCCTGAACATTTACTATACGTAAAAGCGGTGCTAAAGTATTTCCAACAATCTGATTTTCAATAATATTACAGTAAACATAAAAATTCTGTAAATCATTCAAATTTGGTGGTTGAATGCCTAACATGTATAAATGATTAGTTCCAGGCTCAGCAAGAAAAACAGCTTTGGATGGTGGAATATGTGTGTTAGAATTTTTTGGAGGTTTCTCTCCAACAGTATATAAGTTAATATTCACAGCTCTATTTAAAAAATCATCAGCAGTTGCATAGGCCTCAGTATTGCTAGAGCTAAATCCGAGAAGCTCCATTAACCGTTTGCTTATATCGATTTTACGTAATATTGTACCACTTTTTATTTTCAAATTAACTAATCCTCTACTATGTTCATCGTATGAAACTATGATTTCCATGTTAGTTCCGGCAATAGCTGCTCCAATTTTTGCATTCAACTCTTCAATTAATTCAGATATGGTAAAGTAATGTTTTTCAAAAACTATTACTTTAATTTTTTTGACCTTATTTCGGACACCATCCGTAATTAACGTTATTACATTATCTCCACCATGATTAGTAAATGTAGCCCAACTATAGGGGTATATTATTTCACTTAGTCCTACCTCCCAGTTTCCATCTAGTTTTAAACAGTAAGGTAGATGGGCTGAAAAATCAGAGGGCTTGTTTCCATTTTTGCTATTACTAGGTAATGTGATATAAAATTGATCTTCAAAGGTTGTCATTATTTATAATGTTGTTTGCTGTTGCTATAGGTATGGTCTTCAATGAATTAGATGACTGTAATATGGTCGGTACGGGGCTAGGTAATAAATATCCTATACAAGCGCACAAAAGACCAACCCACAATTGTGTATTATTATTGTATAGAGATAAATTTATTATAGCTGTAATGACTACAATGTATATTAGTATGACCTGACTGAAGAAAACCACTTCGTTTCGAGGTAGACGTTTTCCAAAAAACTCCCAAACGCTAATGCGAGACGTTTCTGAATGCGTACTATTACTACTATCCATTTCAAAATAAAAAATTTTTATTTAACAACTAAACACTCAGTTATAAATTTATAAAAAGGCGGAGCTACTAAAATAACCAATAAAATTATACAAAAATATAAAGGAGGCGGAGCTATCAAAGTGAAGTAAAATTTATATATATATATATATAAATACATATAGAAGGAGTTAACTTTTTACAAACGTGTACATAATTTATTTTGCAAGTGACCTTTTACAGAAAATTTACAATGAAAAAACTTACAAATCAATTTATCATTATAAACAAAATTTGTGTTACTGAAACTTTTAAACATTTTATACATAGGAACATGTCGCACTTTATAATACAAAAAATATAAAGTATATATATCACAAACCCTACTATTAAAATTTTGTAAATGTTTCTTATTTGTATATATTATTAAAGCATTTTTGTTAATATAATTTATAAAAGCAGGAGTAACTGGTGGTAAACCATAAGAATCAAAATAAAATACAGAGTTAGCATTATCAAAATACATAGCTATCCAATGACTTCCTTTTTGAAAAGATGTATCGGTGTTTGCAATTAAAGCCGCTGGTCTTTTAACTGTCTTCGGTAGAGTATCGCAAGCAAAAACTCCTAAAAAATTTTGTGATAATAGCTCATCTTGTTGAGCATAATATGTCAATTCAAAGTTGTTCATCGTAATCGTCGTCGTCGTTTTGTATATCTTTTTCTAAAATCCAACTGTTGAATTTTTCAGGATCGATAACCCCACCACTTCACAAGTACTCTATTCTGACCATCTGGTAATCGTTTAGTCTTCAAAACCTTTTCAATTTTGTATTCTTTGATATTAGGATTAAAATCGATTTTCTGTTGTTCTTTTTCATAAAAACGTCCTTCTATATCTTCGCCTTCCAGATCTTGAATTGTATAAAGTATATGATTTCGGGTCTTCACAATATGTTTTACTTTGAAAACTTCTTCACTCCATTGAGGTAAATAACCTTTGTCAAATACACCTTTATGTTTACTAATTCGCACGTAATCTCCTATATCAATCTTAGACTTTCTAGTGTATAATCTTTCAGGGTAGAGTCTTTGCCATATAATTTTTTCGTTAGAATAATCTACATTAATAGGTTTTTCCTTAATAGATCTATGAACAGAGTGATTGTAGTTGGAAACAACTGGGGGTAAAATATCAATCCATTTATAAGTGGTAAACTCTGTAAAATATTTAAATAATTTAGTTTTTAAAGTTCTATTAAACCGTTCCACTATTGAACATTTAATGTCTTCGTTTTGAGAAGTAAAAAAATGTATATCGTTAGTTTTCAATAATTTTTGGAAATCTTTGTTGACAAATTCTTTTCCTTTATCGCTGCGCACTCTCCAAGGGATTCGACCTCTTTTTAAAATATTTTGAAAAGCATCACAAACATTCTTTGAGTGTTTTGATTTTAAGGGTTCAACCCATGCGTATTAACTTAATACATCTATACATGTAAGCATAAATTTGTATCCATCGTTAAAATCTGCTAAAGAAGACATATCTGCCAAATCAATTTCCCATTGTTGATCCATAGCTGTAACATAAATACGATTACGTGAAAATTTTTTGTTGACTTGTTTATGTAGAGTATAACTATCTTGTTTTGAAAGCCAATCTTTAACATTTTTACGTGTAATTGTTTTACGGTGCTTTCTAGCTTCAGCATATAATTTTTCAATACTAGAAAAAGCTGAGGGATTTCCGTGTAAATTTTTGTATAATTCCGAAAGTAAGGTGTTCATCGCTCTAGTACAAAGGAGTATACCGTCTAAGTGCTCTAGCTTTGTGCCGTATCTTCTTTTCTGTCGAGTTTCCTTTATTAAAGAATGAATCGTCTTTGATATCTTCCTCGGCACCACTTGAAAATAAATCAACACCTTTCACAAGTGGTTTATTCAACCGCTTGACACTACTGACTGCATGATCATCTGATTCTTCCGGAGGTGTATGGTAGGAGAGTTTCCGAGGTAAAGTGAATAACATTTTAGGTAATGGGTTTCCTATAGCCTCTAATGGTACATTATATTTTTTCAAAGCATTAACAAACTCATCTACTCCAAGCGTTTGCGTAATTTTTGAACGTTTACCAGACAAATCATGTAATAAATCAATAATGTGTGATCCTTCAATTAATTTTCCATCAATTAATACTTCACCTTGCTTATTAACATTTATACTAGGGTTACGTCGCACATGCTCCAATAATAAGGATGCCGAGCGTTTAAACTGTTTAGGAATACGGCTAAGTAACTTTTCATCGTTCAACCAATTTTTTTCTTTTTGTTACAAATCGTCACTATCCTTCTCATCTTCTTCGTTATCAATAACTTTTTGTTTTAAAATCACTGTAGTAGGTTGAGCCTTTTCATGTTCAAAAGTTAAATATTGTGAAAATAGTTGCGAGTACATTTTGTATTGTTCTTCAGGTGTTAACGTATTATCTTTCAAAATGCGCTCTAGCTCGTTACGATACATGTCAACTTGCTTAGCTATACCTGTCTTTTCATTTGAACTTGTTGTCGTCGAAGAAGAAGAAACCTGAGAGTTATTCAGTTTATTCAGAACCTCCTGAGGTATAAGAGCAAATTTATTAGCAAATTTCATTCTATAATAATTTCTCTGTAACAAAACTTGCTAATGTAGATAATAAAACGGGTAGTACTAGAGGTAAAAATGCTCCACCACTTTGAACAATTCTTACACGTTTATTATGTAAATCTTTTTTCTTGTTTTTTTGGTGTCTTGTAGCTAAACCTCTGAGCAATAATTTATGTTTGGCCAATTTCTTTTTTAAGTTTGAATTAATAGTAATATTACCGTTCAAAATGTTCAAACAAATTTCACATATACAACAGATCAAATCGGGGGAAGAATGTTGAAGAAAAGCACGTCTTTGAACACGATTTGAATTTTTAAACACATTGAGCTCATGAATATATTTCTTTAATCTAGAAGCCATACAAAACAGACCGTACAGTACAGAAAAATTTTACAATAATGACCACATGATGAGTAAACATTGAAATATTTATTGTTTTACATTAAGATAGTAATGAAGCTTCATTTTGTATGACGATATTCAACTCTTCGCATCTAGAAAAAGCACACAAGTTATTCATATTCATAAAAAATAGTTTATGAGCTGCATCTAGTTTTAAAAAAAGATCTTCTACAAAAATAGCACGAGTTTCGATGATATCCAACTCCGTCAGTAATAATCTAGCAGAACACCAAAATTGTGTAAATTTTTTACATCTCATGGGTAAACCAACTTCACGCTGTAATTGGTTGCACGCCTTAGCTATGTCTTTGTAAAAAATCTTGGCTTCGGGTGAGAAACGAGTCCAAAACAAATCAGCTATTTCGCTTTTCTGTTTGTTGTTTAGTATTTTACCTTAAATAAAAATACTATAGTTTAATAAATAGTTAAAGAAGAACAAAAAGAGATATAAAATTTTTACCTTTTACTTTATTTTGCACCATTCTGACAAAAACTTCAAATGCAGCTGACATCGTAATTGTCACAAAACAAACGAATTATAGAAAAACGACCAACCTCTTCAAAATTCTCGACTAGACTGATGAAGGGTATAATATTTTTTTCTGATTATGTAATAAAGCTATCGTATCAATATATCGTAATCTACTTCCATTGATGTGCAAGTTTTGAAATTTACTGCTTCGACTACAACAAGAAAATACGACAGGATTGAAAATATATATTTTGTAACACGCTCGTAATTGCATAAATTGTCCGTCATTCTGAGGACAATGTAAAATTTTTTCTACATAACATAGTAAGGGTATTATATGTAATTTATAATTTTCCCGTAATAATAATTTCTGATCTGTAACATTTTTTGTGTTTGGTATTGTAAAATCTGTAACATTTACAGGTTCTTCTTCATTTTCATAAAATTGAAAAGGGTATTGTACCCATACAATAAAAACAGCTATGAAAAGGATCACAGCGAGAGTGTTCAAAAAAATGTGTTTACTGTATATCATATCGCTAAAATAATAGGATCGGACTAACCTGTATAAAGTTTTTTGTAAAAATGATGAATCATTTAGGTGTATACAAAATCATATGATCATTGTTGGGGAATATATTAGATCTAAGTCGATATTTTTCAGGACATGTCTGTGTAAGATCTATTAATAAATAACCGTATGGTTTACTAGTAGCATTCTCATACGCCTCTATGAAATAATTTGAGGTAGTTGGAAAAATCTGTTGAGCCAGTGTGCGGACTTGTAATCTATCGCTTGGGTTTTTTAAAAGAATTAAATATTGAGCGTTTATCCTACTCGTACGCATTCCATCAAAAAAGGCATTCTGAACTATATGTATAATTGATATATTCCAATGATGCGATCCTTTAGTAAAAAGTTGAGTTAAACTTTGATCATTCTTCATCTCTTGCATCATATCATCCATAATTAATAATTTAGGTGTATCTTTACTTTTCTGAAGTTCATTCAAATCAGGCGAACCTTGAATAAATTCTACATAAGAACATTTCTGAACTAGTTCATCGTAAGCTTCTTGCCATTCCGAATAACACCAATAAATTTTCACAGGAGCAGGGTGAAGCATTTCTTTAGCAAAAATTACAAGTTTTTTAACAAATTGTGTTTTTCCTGATTTTGTTGGAGCAGAAACTATACAGTTAAATGGATGTTTCCATATATAAAACTTTTCATCATCATCATTTGACATCTCTTTTTGACAACAACAAAAACCAACCACTTTTTTTCTTGAACAATTTTTAAAATGATTTTTATTATTATTTGAAACAAAATGTTACATAATTATCAAAATTACAATATAAAACAGTGCACATGTAAAATATAAAGATAGATAGATGATTATATAAAATAGAATAGCAGTACTGTATGCAAAATATACGTGCAATGTATGTATGTATGTATGAAATTATAAAACAAGCAAATATGTAAGCAATTACATAAGCAAGCAAACTATAGCTAATTAAAACATACAAACTGTAATGAATGAATGAATGAATGAATGTAAGCAAAACTTTTACAATTTACTGTTAATAAAATCGCGTAGTGTTTTGATAACAACAGCATCATCAAAATCATAATGATAACCTTCATCAATAAAACTAGCTACAGTATCCTTAAGAATTTTACGACCAGTACTTGTAAGTGGTATACATCTAAATATGTCAATCATCTGTTTAAAAGCGCAAAGACAGTAATAACCTTGAACTTCACCTATAACATATTCAAAGCAGTCAATGATAAGTCCCATCTTTTCATATAAACGATTAACTGTTGGTGTAATTGCGATATTATATATGGAATTACGAGCTGGATACTGATGATCCTCAACAATTCCTACCTCTTTCATACAATAACAATCAAAAATACACCCATTAAAGATGTCTTGTATAACTAACTCAGCACATATAATTATAAATAATTTTTTACCTTTTACTACTTGCTCATCAAAAAACCATGGAATATCTAAACCCGGAACACGTAACTCACAAATATGCTTGGTTTCGGCTTCCAACGAATTGGTATCCAACGTTGAATCGTAGTCAGGATCATTGAAACAGTTGATGAAGAGATCATTAATAAACGACGTTTGAACGCTAGCTTCCTTTTGATCTTCACGAGCATTGCTTTGTTCTCCGGCGAATTTCGTAGCATGAATCCCTTCTTCTTCTTTAATAATTTTCTTATCTGCACCGACTTCTTCTTCTTTAACGATTTTCGGGGTAGAACCATCTTTTCCAGCTACGTCGTCCTTTTTGTTTGTTTTGCGTTTTATCGCTAGCTGGAGATTTGCTGCTAAAGCGTTGTACTCGTTTGAAATAGCTGGCGCTATCTCATGTATCATATTGGTCCAGCGCCAAAATTGCTAAAAAATATTTTAAAAGAAAGAAAGAAAGAAAGAAAGAATTCATATATCAACTCACTTCTTTAGATAAACACCATGTCGTTCCATTAAACAAATTGTTAAATCGTACTGTAACCCCGTCGCTCTCGACCAGCATTTTATAACCAAGGTTGATGCAGCATCGACCTCCATGTGAAAATGTCTTTTCAATAATATTGACATTGCGACCTAGTATACCGTATTGTGGTAAAATGAGCTTGAATCCGCGACCGTACACCTCTTTTGTTTTAGGGTCGATGTTACGAAAATAGATTGACACGTATCTACCTTCAACCACTACAAATAATGCCATGTTTTCGTCTAACATAAACTGGTGTTCCATTTTTGAAAATTCTTAAAGAAATATTAAAGAGAGAGAGAGAGAGAGAGAGAGAGAGAGAGAGAGAGAGAGAGAGAGAAGAAGCGAGTAGTTTTTGTAGCAACAAAACAGATAAATGTATAAAGTGTTCAAAATTTTTGAGTAAAAGGAGGTTATAGCTATAATAAAATAACCAAGATATATAGCTTATAGCTGTAAGAGGAGGAGTTATAAGCATAATAAATATTCAAGACATATATCCTACAGTATTCTACTATTCTGAGGAGTATATGAGAGGAGGAGCTATGTTCTACAAAAATAAAATAAAATGTGTTTATGTGGTATGGTAACCTTTGAGATCAAAGCTAGAAAAATATATGTGTTTTATGTGTTATAGTAATTATCAAGGTCAAAGCTATAGAAGCAATATAGCCACGTGTGCATGAGTTATAATGGTCTTTAAAGCTTTTCCACATAAAAAGAAAAGATGGTGCAACAGGGTTATAAGCAGCTATTACAGTTATTTTATAGCTTCAAGAATCAAAACAAAAATACTAGGGTTGTACAGTAAAACAGGTTTTCAACTGGTTTTAACTGGTTATATGCTAATAAAATAAGCTAAAGAAATGATATGGGCACGTGTTCATGAGTTATAGAGGTCTTTAAAGCTTTCCCATCATAAAAAAGAAAAGTACTACATTAACCTCGTAAACAATAATTAAATCTCTACCATAAAATTAATAGTTTTTGCTGATTTATAAAAATTTTCTATTATTATTATTACTGTATAAGTTTTTGATGAATAGGTTGTTTTCTATTTTTCTAGTTTATAGTTTTTATATTTTCTAGTTTAGATAATTTTTTATAATGAAACCTATTTATGAGGATATTACTTCGGACGAAGACGACATGCCTATGGAAATTTTAGAAGATATTACTTCTGATGAAGACGACGATGAAACAATAGTGAATGAGTCTTCAGAGAATATTACCTCTGAGAAAGAAGAAGAAGAAACACTCGATAATAATAATATTTTGGAAGAAGAAGAAGAAGAAGGAACTGTTTTAGATTATGATGATGAAGATGATCAATACAAAAGTTATATGCCTTACAGTTCTGATGAGGAAGAAATTTACGAAACAGTTCAAATTGGTGGTGGTGGCGGGGGTAGTGGAGGTGTAACGAATGCATCTTTTGTTGCGGATGATTTTTTCGAACTAGGTCAACCCAGTACTGTAAATATTAGGCGTTTTAATACCGAAGGTCGCGAGTACTCTGTGAACTTTCGTAATACTGAACATATGGATGATTTAAATGCTCAAATAGTGCCAACATTTCAACGTATAGTAGAGCAAATTTCTGAGAATGTCGCTGATAATGGGTTTATAGGGTTTTCCTTTGACCATCCAGATTTGACAAAAGGTCGTGTTTTGATACTTTTTAGACCGAAACATGCTTTAACTGGAGATTTGATTGTAAACACTCTTAATGCTGTTCTTCAATCAAATGAGCAAATACAAATTGATAGTCGTCAGTCTACAATTCGTACCATTGTTGTAACACCGCCTGCGGGTAGCGGTAAGCTGATTAAAATTACTTATGTAAGATTTTTATTTATTTATTTATTTAAGGTATTCACAATGCTCATTAATATTTAAAACATAATGATTTTCTAAAAGATAAACGCTGTATTATTCAAATCAGCAACATGGATGATTTATGTTTTGCTAGAGCTCTAGTTGTTGCTAGAGCTTACATTCATAAAAAAGATAAGAATGCTGAGCACAAATGGGAAAGTATTCAAAAGTCTGACAAGTCACATCTGCTGCAAACAAAGGTTGCTAAAGAACTGATGACCTTAGCAGGCTTAGCTAATCATCAAGGAGCTTGCAGTTTTCATCAGTGGGAACAATTGCAAACTGTTTTATTACCCTATTATCAAATCAAAGTTTTTAGCAGAGAACGCTTTAAAGATTTAATATTTAGAGGTTAGAGTTTTTTTATTTTTCAGTTATTGTGTACGTATTTAGAGTTTTTAAGGACCTGAAGCAATGCATGTTTTAAATATTTACCACCATGATAACCATTACTCCGTCATTACAAAGATGCCTGGATTTTTTGACCGCAGCTACTTTTGTCCTCATTGCGATCTGGCCTACAACAACAAAATGGAACACAGATGCAGAAACGTTTGTCCTCTGTGTTACGATACACCCCCATGTAATCAATTTAATGCTCGAAAATGCAAAGATTGTCTGCGATATTTTAAAAACGATAAGTGTTTTGCTCGACACAAGCTTGTTTTTACTCAAAGAGGTCAATCCAAACGTCAAAAAACAGGTTTATCTATTTGCGATCGTTTCAAAGTGTGCGAACAATGTGATACACTGGTTCGACGAGCACATTCTAATCCTCATAATTGCGGTTATTTTGAATGTAAAACATGCAAGAAAAGCGTACCTAAAAAAGGTATTAGATATGGTGTAATTATTTTATTTTATTTTATTTTATATGAAAATTTTTATTTTAGATCATTTATGTTTTATGCAACCTGTTGGTAGCGAGCAAATTGAAGAGGAAGAAGATATATTTGAAACAAATGTTGATGAGGATGAGTGTCTAGATGATAATGAAACAGGAATTACCGATAAATGTCCTGTTAATCAAAAATTTGTTTTTTATGATTTTGAGACTACACAGGAAAAAATTCTACGACAAAGCGAATTAGGGGATGTGTTCGAACATGAACCAAATTTATGTGTTGTCCATACTGTATGCGATCAGTGTCGTCAAAAAGAGGGAAATTTTTACTGCAATACATGCGGTCAACGCGAACGTATTTTCAAAGGATCTACATGTCTAAATGATTTCTGCGAATACCTTTTTGCAAAAGGTATGAAAAACATTACTGCAATAGTGCATAATTCTCGAGGATTCGATGGACAATTTATAATGCAGTTTTTGTATCGTAATGGACATCATAAACTACATATCATTAATAAGGGTGAATTAGTAAATTGTTTATAGTTTTTCATTTTCATCTATTTATTTATTTTTAGGTTTAGAGTTGATGTGTATCAAAGTAGGGTCGATAAAAATTATTGATTCTCTGAACTTTCTTCCGATGCCTTTGGGGGCTTTACGGAAAACATTTGGAATAAGTGAAATATGTAAAGGATATTTCCCTCATTTCTTTAATAGAAAAGAAAATTACGGATATATTGGCTCATATCCATCACCCAATATGTACGGTTACAATGCTATGAAACCTGCGGCTCGTGCCACGTTTCTGGAGTGGTATAATCGGAAGCTTGAAGCAGTAAGTTTGCAAAAGTATAAAGTTTTGCATTTAAATGCATCATTGTTTAGGGTTGTCAATTTAATTTTGATAATGAGTTAATTGACTACTGTCGTAGCGATGTGCAAGTTTTACGACAATGCTGTATGAAATTTCGCGATATTTTTATGGAAGAAACAAATGTCGATCCTTTTGAAAATTCAATAACCATTGCTAGTGCTTGCAACTTAGTTTTCCGACGTTTATTTTTGAAGCCAGATACTATTGGTGTAATACCATACAAAGGTTATGGTAAAGAAGAAAGACAATCTGTTATAGCCTTAAAATGGTTGAAGTGGTTAGTCCATAAAAATGAAAAATTGTATATTCGACATAAACTTAATGGTGGCGAAGTTCAAATTGGAAGATACAGAGTTGATGGTTTATCAGGTAATTTTGTTCAAATTTTTGAAATTTTAATATCTATATATATATGTTTGCTCATTAAGACACGACAATTTATGAATTTCACGGTTGTTATTGGCATGGTTGCCCTAAATGTATGAAAAATAGATATCAATTAACAGCCGATAATAATACAAAAGCAGTCGATGCATATGAACGCACTTTTAACCGGGTTATGGAACTTCAATCACTCGGTTATACCCAAAATTTTTTGGGGGGGGGGGGGTAGAAAAAAGTCGAAATTTTTTTCAAAAAAGGCCAAAAAACATACATTTTTTTCCAAATTTTTTTAATTTTTTCCAAACTGGGGGGGTGGATGATTTTGGGTACAGGGTTGGTCAAGTTGGGGAGGGGGTTCCCCCCCAAGCCCCCCCAAGTACAGGTATGGATAAAGGAAGCCGTATTTCAGCTGATGCTGGTAGAATTTTATCGTTTTCATAATGAAGTTTGATTTATAGGTTTCCTAATTTGGCCTAGTAGTAGGTTCAGCTATGCTTCCTACTGTGAAAATAGGGATCCGATTCGAAATTCGTTCTCTCATCGGTAACACCGTTTTTTTTTCCTCAAATGGGGTCTTTTGAGGAAAAAAATTTCGAAATGAGGAAAAAAAATTTGGGTATGGTTCTCATTGTGGAAAAAATTTTGGGGAATTCAAAACCGAAAAGATGCGTTCTGGTGGACTTAAAAGGGTCAGAATCTCAAAATTTTCCGGCGCTTCGCGCCGGTCACGGGTACAATCTTGACTATTGTCTATCAGGCGCGGCCGTTAGCATATCTACTTCGACTTACTAATTAATGCTCAACAGTTTCTGTCAATCAAGTTAGCTCGTTTCATTTTCTAATCGTTAACAGTCAATTATGTCGCCCAAAATTGAGATTTTTCATCAATTTTCTCAATTTTTTCTCTCGATGTTGGGAATTTTTTAAATGTCTACTACCTGAACTTTTGCGTTTATTGAAGATGGAAATTGAAGACATCATTCTAGACTGCGATTCTAGAACTTCTGTTAATGAATATCTCTTATAGAGATTTATTTTCCAGCGTTTTAGAATATAAAAACTGAAAAATTTTTCTGGCGCTACGCGCCGGAATGGGAAGCAAATTATACTTCATCAGTCGGATTTTAATTTATTTCCCAACGTTGTGAAGGTTCAATTTCCAGCGTTTTAGGAAGTGAAAATCCGAAAATTTTTCCTGCGCTACGCGCCGGACCAAGAATTAAATAAAATTAGATGATTCTAATCAGAGCCATAGAAATGTTAATCACGGTTAAATTACTGAGAACTCTATCGTTAACACGCTTCACCCGCTCCTGTAAACACCAATATATTCGTCATGAGCTCATTTTGGCTAATATAACTAGAATTTTCTCAATTTTTTCCTCATTTTTGCAGGTTTCTGACTCCAAATACAACAAAAAGCTCGGGTATGCTCCTAAAATGCATAAAAAAGCATCCGTAGCCACATTATAAACGTCTTTAAAAATGAGGAAAATTTTTGGAAAATGAGGAAAAAAATTTTGGGTCCGGTTCTCATGTGGAAAAAATTTTCGAGGAAAAAAAACGGTGATCGGTAATGTTTTTTTCGTGCCAAACATCCAAGCACACATAAACTAACTGAAAATAAGTCGTCTTTAAATGATTTTGATTTTCTTTTTATTCAGTAAATTCTAAGAAAAATTTGGAAAATTCCCCCCTTTTTTGAAAATCCTGGATACGGGCAATGGGCATGCTGCTAGAAGAGCATGGTTTTTGGCGCAGAAAAATTTGGATTGGTACAAAACTTGTTGGCACTTATGGAGTTTAGGGGGTAAGGAATTTTTTTTCCAAATTTTTTTTGTTTTTAAAATTTTTTAGCGTTTATTTCAGTGTTTTTTTTTTGTAGTTTTGGAATGAAAAAATTTGGAATGGCACAAAAAATTTTGAGCGTTTGTGCCAATTGGCACAAATTTTTTGGCTGGTCAAACATTAATTTTTTTTGATTTTTAGACGTTTTAGGGGCTGAAAATGCAAAAAATTTTCGGCGCTTCGCGCCGAATCAATGAATATAATATTTCCTATTCGATTCGTATATTTGACCCGAACGCGAACCATTTCTCTTTGAACAGTGTATCAGTATCGTTGCAGCAAACTTTATAGGCTGTCAAGACTGATGAGTGAAAAGAAATTCTGAATATTCTCTCTTCATTCAGTCAGATTCGAATTAGTGATGGACCGATGCATCGGCCGATGGTTGCGTTTTTCTGCCATCGGCCACCGGCCGATGTTTTGCCAAATAATCGGCCGATGGCCGAACTTTTTGTTACAATGAATGCAGGTGCATATGCTTAAAAAACAGATTGTTCACATACATATTTTACAGTTACTTTAGTAAATACATTTTTTTTGTGAAAATGTTTGTTTTAATGTCTTGAACTAGATAACAAGAATTTGACAAGCTATGAATGGGATATTTTAGCTGCGGCAGTAAGAATATACTTTAATACATGTATAATGTATTCACACCTTAGATAATTATGTTTAGGCAGCTTGTCAATTTGTTAAAATCTTTTGCAGAAACTGTAAAAATCTATGAACCTAAAAACGCCTGTATTTGGGAGGAAATAGCTGAAGAAAAGTAAGCTAGATTTTGTGCCTAAATTTTTTTGAAAAACATAAATCAAAGAATCGTATGATTAAAATTTTTACGCCACTCAATCCACAATTTCAACTTTCCTGGATTGGGTTTATCCAAGGAGGAATTGTCGAGGAAAATGAATCAATATTTTTATAGAAATGATAATCGAGCCCACTTTAAACCCATTGAAGACAATAGACTTCATGCTTTGGTATCTTTACTAGATCCTGGATCTAAAAAGGATGGATTGAAATTTGAAATATAACACATATTGATCATACAAATCAAAATTAAATAATTTAGGCTTTCTGTGATCCTCAAGCAGAAGACAAAGCTGAACTATATCTGTTTTTTATAAAATGCTTCCGAATAGAAAAGTGACACAAATCAGTATCGTTGTAAAAATCGTTTACATAAAGCCCTTATTGTAAATTTTTCACTCGAAAAATTGTTAAGGGTTAGGTCAGTATGCTCACCAATTTCCATTACTATATAATATATTCTTTATCAAAAAAATCGTGAAAATCTAAAATACTACTTACTTTTCACTTTCATTATTTAGAATCATTTCAAGAAAAAACGACTATAGCTTTGGCTAGAATGGTTGTCGATCAAAAACAACAAAATCAACGATTTTCTAAAAATATGGTTCAAAAATTTGAATGAATCTTCAAACTCATTCTCCAAACTTTCTCAGTAAGCCACAATTTATACTTATGTAAATCATTCAAGCATTTACACAAAACTGACCAATTTCGGGCACTATTTGGGCATTGCAAGTTCATCTGAAGATGAGCTGTAGCCCGAAAAATATGCAATGTCAACATTTGAGCAAGCAAAAACCATTGTTTTGGAATACATTACTAGAATAATAGAAGTAAAATGCTGCAACAGAACCAGAATTAGCTAATGTGAGTCAAAATACTGTGCAGTTCAAAATAAGTTTCATTATGAAAAAAATTTTTTTAGCTTTCCATGAAATTTTTATCAGCTCCAATTGAGCCAGTAGCTAGTGAATGATCATTTTAAAAAGCAAAAGATGTTAGAAGTGGAAAAAGATCCCATTTATTGTTGAGATTGGATTCAATAGTGCAAACTGGAAAAACAAGCTGAAGTTGAAGAAGCTTCTAGTGAACTCAGCAATCAAAGTGAAGGTAGTACAACAGATGCCGTTGTTGATGACAAATTGGATGAATGAAATGTTGTTAATTATTGAATGCTGAAAATATCAGTAGAACTTTGTGAATAATTCATAATAATTTTAAATTTATTACAGTGTAGCAACTTCAGGTTGCATTTTGTACATGTTACAGCCGATGCATCGGCAATCGGCAATCGGCCGATGCCATCGGTGACCCTGGCCGATGCATCGGCATCGGCCGATGGCAAATTTTTGGCCATCGGTCCATCACTAATTCGAATTTAAAACTGAAATTGTTACTTTTTGTGTTTGATTGATTCAAATGAAAAAATCGATATCGTTGATAATGGCACAATGTTTCGATCAAAAATTAGCACGATTTTCGACTTTATTTTCTCTAGTCTTTACAATGTTGTTAAATATACATAACATAGATATTCGTTCGTAGTCGAAAATTGAATTAATTTGAACTTCCTGAACAATTCTAGAGCTATTTAAATTGTCTCAGCATTCCATTTCTTTTTGGGATTTCGTGAAATATTTTGTTGCACAGCTTTTTCTCTTCTCACTGACATGGTTAGCTGAAAAATAGGTTGGGCACGATTTTTACAAAAAATTAATGCGTTTAAACAATAACGTTTTATCAAATTTTTGGCCTAAAACTTTTCCGCAGTTTTCAGTATGTCTCTAGTGAAAAAAATTTTTTTGTGCCATTGGCACAAATTTTTTTGGCCTCTTGTGCCAATTGGCACAAATGTCCGTGCACAAAAAAACGCTGGTTTATTTCCATTGGCACAAAATTTTTGACTGGTGGTCAAATCAGGTTTTTTTGCACACGGCAACCCGGGCTGTGCAACCAAATTTTTTTCTGCCAAGTTGCACAGTGTAACTTGAGACCTGACTGCTCTTTTGATTAGGTGATTGGGTTTTCTGTCCGGAGATGCATTTTTATGCGTTCTAAAATGGGAAAAAGTGAAAAATTTTTAGGCGCTACGCGCCTGGTTCCGATTCATTTATGATTATTTATATTATTCTAGTGCGCGGTTATAAAAGGTCTTTCTAGTCAAGCCCGTAGCCAGGATTTTTCCCAGAGGGGGGCACACTTTTTTTTCAGGGCCAATATCTCAGCCAATATTAGTGATAGAAAAAATCTGAATGCAGATTCGAGCGTATCTCAACAAGCTCTACAAAATGAGCTATAGCACAGACATATTTGGGATGAAAAATTTTTTCTGAATTTTGAGTAGATTATCCGCGCGAAGCACCAAAAATTTTTCGCTTTTTTCGTCTCTAAACGTCTAAAAATGAATTTCCAGCTCGTTTTTTGACTGAAAAATTTTCCTCAATGTGAACCAAGCCCAAATTTTTTCTCCACATTTCAAAATTTTGGTTCACAAAAGAAAAGACCCCAAATCACTGTTTTTTTCCCCCGGGCTCTTTCCCCAAATGGGTAAAGGGATCAAAATTTTTTTCCCCATTTTCCCGAAGTCGTTTTTTTCGCTCAAAAATTCTCACAGACGCTCTATTTACGTGTTTTCGAGCTTTTTCAAGCCTTCTGGTGTTTTCAGACCCGTTAATTCATTAAAATTGAGGAAAAAATTGAAATTTTCGAGTTCAAAGTTTAATCTACAAGCATTGGTACAAACTTTCAAGCAAACTATCCAAAAGCATAATGACTTTGAATTACATGAGAAATCGATGGTTAAGTCCTCTATGATGACAAGTGAGAACCCAAAAGGGATGTTAATCTTTCCCAGGGTTGGCAAGGCTTTGGTTTTTTGGTTTTTGGTTTTTTTTGGTTTTTTAAAAAAACCAAAAAATTGGAAAATCTCTGGTTTTTTGTTTTTTTTTCCAAAATCATTGGGAAACTGTTTGTTGACATTAGTCGATCTTCTAGGCATGTATTGGTGTCTATCTAAATCAACAAAACAATTAACTTAGTTGAATTGACTTCACTACAGAGTAGAAGAAAGTCGTATTTTTATGATACATTTCGTATTCAAAAGATGTGATATAAATATCAATCGATATCCTTTGCATACATTTTGCAAGCACACATTTAGTGAGTCGAGTTTGCTATAATTTGCTCACAAAAAAATTCGGCGCTGAATCTTTCGTAGAGTTTACTCCAACCATGCGGGTGACATCTATTGTTCCATATCATCATCGAAATTTTATAAAATATGATTGAGGTTAATATCCTGAATTTAATTTAACGGTAAGCTTTTTAATTTTCTTAGCTCGAAGTTTCAAAATATAAATGAGACAACAATAATAAAATTTTATACAGATCATTTGAGCATACTGTAGGTTAACAAAGAGAAGAGCTTTTGAGTGGCTCATTTTTACGTGACTTGACGTTGCTAATAAGTAGAAAAAAATTGTACAAAAATATGTATCTATCATGCAAGCGAGAATAGTGTATATAATAAGACCCATTTGCTGTAGTTATAGCTCGCAGACAGGTTTGAAAAGCAAAAATTTGGAAACATCAGAAATGTCTATGTGTGACCTTAAAGTGCAGTTTGTAATATTAATAACATGTAATAATCTATCAATTTAAAACCGTCTTATCGAAAACGGTATGCTTAAAAATTGTGTCATTTCAACTTTTCTGTGTATATGTATATATGTGATGCATTGATACAATTCTGTAGTTGATTTCTTTTGAGTTTTGATTACGTACATTGTGTATTGGATATTTCTCTTTATTTGTAATTTTCCTTCTTTTCCTTGAATTTACCCCTTACATATCTCATGCTCTGTTCCATTTTTACTTTTCTTATGTTCTTCACTCATGGTTCCTTTCTTATGTGCCCACTATTACTGTATTTCTATTGCTACAATAGGGATTTCCTATAGCATAAAATAATTAGACTTCCGATAAGATTAATACTTCTAGCTGCCATTTTAAGGCTCCCTAACTAGTCTTGGATGATACAGGGAGCTTCCAGCAGTTTTTTACATAGTTATTTCGATGTACCAAACATTCTAAAGAATTAAACAAAAAAACCACTAAAAAACAATAGAAAAACCAAAAAAACCATTAAAAAACCATAAAAAACCAAAAAGTCGAAATTTCAAAAGTTTGGTTCTTGCGAAACCTGATCTTTCCGACTTGGGCTCTTTGCCATTTGGGGAAGAAAATTTTGGGGATCGTATACAGAAAAGGTGCATTTTAGAAGGTCATAGCCCCAAAATTTTATAATTCTAATAATCATTTTTGTTTATTCCCTAGCTCAGGTGCGGCTTCTTTATCATTTAATCTTTAATAGTTTTCATCATTTTAAACGTCTCATGTTTTAACTGCTAATCTTCAAAATTTTGTCATTATATTTAATGAGGATCCGCATTTTTTCCTTGACACAGTTTTTAAGAAAGATCAATATGTCTAGTCTCTAAGCTTTTTGGAGCGATTAATTCTTTCCTAATGTTAAATCAATCCAAAAGCTTCATGGAAGTAATTTCCAGAAATTTCTCCACATTTCTCCTTCTTGCTCATATCATATCGGCCAAGTTGGTGAGAGTTTACAAACAAATAATACTGGTTTTAAAATTCTTCAAATAAAATTCTAGAAATTTTTTTGACACAACATTTGAATCTAATTCTTGAAATAAATGTTCGGTAAATTTATTTTCCAGCGTCACAGAATGTCAATACCCAAAAAATTTTCGGGCGCTCCGCTCCAGAAAGATCAATATTTTTTTTGCGCCCTCAATTGTTATCGCAGAAGACATAACCGTCGATTTCTCATGTAATTCCAAGTCATTATGCTCTTGGATAGTTTGCTGGAAAATTTGTTCTACAATGCTTGTAAACTAGACTTCGAACTATTTCAATTTTTCCCTCAATTTTAATGAATTAACGGCTCTACAAACACCAGAAGGCTTAAAAAAGCTCAAAAACGCTTAAGTAAAGCGTCTATGAGCATTTTAAAGGGAAAAAAACGACTTCGGAAAAATTGGATAAAAAATTTGACTTGGGGAAAAGGCCCACCCAATTCTCATTTCAACAAAAATTTATGATTTGAGTTCATTCATGATATCAGTTTAATCGTCTGTGGCGTGGATTTCAGAAAAAAACACTGAGAAAATGTAAAAAAACTCGAAAAAACGTAACTTCCCCCACAGGCCTGATCTCAGCAAGGACGCAATCGATTTCAACATACAATAGTGTATCCTTCAAAATTGTCTGTTGTCTTGTCTTCAACATAGCATTGTGATATTTTAATATCACTTGCAGTTTTTAATTTCTAGATCATGGTTTACTGTAGCCAAAACTAATAATGAAAAGTGACCAAAAATATGTGAAACTGTGGCTCAAAAAATATATGTAAATTTATGTTCTTCTCACCACTTTTTGCTGCATACACCACCTGGGCACCAACACCAGAAGTTGAACACATGCACCTACAGTAACCCTGACATCCCTCGGCCCTTAAAACCGACTGATGGGAGGTGAAAACCTTTCTCCAGCCTGAGTCCCATACTGAGACCCAGAACCAGATAACAGTTTTCCCCAGAAAGTGCTTCTTTAGGGTACCCCCTCCAAATCGCAATCCTGCCCCTTAATAGGTCCTTCAAGTGACAGCGGCCTTGACCACACCAATTGGCAGGGCACTCCTTTTCAGGCTACTGGGACGATCTCGAATGTAGTTCAGCCTGGACTTTGAAATTGATCTGTGCCGAGATCTGGGGTGTCACCATTCCTCTTCCCCCATGATCCTGGTTTTTCTACCATAGAGGTTAGGCTACCCTAGGTACTCTTCCTCTCTGACCGTCAACTCATCACCTTAACCTGTCCAATACAGCTCTAAATGGCAAAAAATTTTTTTCATATTTACACTTCTAATTTACCTGATTACAAATTTAATTTACAATTACAAGATCAAATTTCACGTCTTCATCTTTTTCAGGCCTTTAAATCAAAAAAGAAATATGACAAAAAATGTGAGGGCTTTGAACAGAGGCCCCCAAGGTCAAACTCCTCAGGTAGGGGTGAAGTTGAAAATTTGCAGGGGTCGTCTACCTAAATGTCCACTAAACACGTTATTTTGTCTAAAAATTAGGCAACCAGTGATCAATTTTTAGGACTTTAGGTAGGGGTAATACCCCCCTCATACCCCTCTCTATGGGGCTGTCTGGCTTTGAACATGCTCGAAAAGGGAGACAGAAAGAAGAGATTTTTGGCCGGGCAGGTTTTTGTACACCAGAAAAATGGAAAAGAATAAAATTTTAAAGCTGTCAAGATATAATAATTTTTTTGTATTTTGTATTTTATTTGTGTTTTTGTGTTATATAATTTTTTTGAAATAGAATTTGAACAAAATAACAAATTTTTGGCCGAAAGTTTTGCAGCTATAAATTAATATTGTTGCCAGCCGCCTCCATATCCACCATATTGAAAACTGCCACAGCGAGGATAGGCACCGAAGTGCAGATTTAGGGGGGGGGGTCTCCCAAAACTTTTGAAATATTATTTTTTTCTGTATATCTATGGGCAAATTTGGAATTTTTTCTTTGAAAAAAAAACTTAATTTTGAGCATGTAGACACCACTTCAGTTTCTGCGACCTCTGAGGAGTCACCCATAAACTCCTTGAGGAGTGTTCCAGCCAGGGGGCCTAGCTGTCGCCTGACCTCTGAATAGTTGGGGATTAACCATTCTCAAGGGCTGTGCCTGACCTTGCCTTTGTCCCCAACCTGGGCCATATCCTCCTCCAGTTCCTCTCTGGTATTGACCCTGAGTGGAACTTGCAGAAGATGCTCCTGAGGCAGAGGCACTAGTCCTATCGGTAAACCTCACCACAAACAGTAAGCACAAATAGCAAGCAGGGGAAGTATGAGACTGCCAAATATATAATGGGTTAGTGTTGGCCAGGCTTTTTTTAGTCATTTTAGGGGCCTAGGCCCCTAAAAGTTTGGAAATTGCTCCTAAAATTTTAGGTCTAGGGGCCATTTTGGCTCCTAAAATTTTGACATATTCATTTATATTATAGTGAATTGTAGCTGTTTTCATTCAATTTTAGATTTGAAGTAAGTGTTTTACAGGCTCTAAAATCATAAAACATCGAAAATTTTCAGGCGCTACGCGCCGGATCTTATTATATAATTTTTTTAATTAGTCTATTCACTGCTTCTCTACAAATCAAACTTTCTGGAAAATAAATTCTCCACGAAGGGAAAAAACATGGGGGTTCGACATGGAAAAGATGAATTTTAGTGCATTTGGCGCAAAAGAATTCTGGTGATCAAAATCTCAATTTTTATATTTTTATTACTATTATTTTGAATATGGAGCCGAGTTTGAATTCATGATTATAATGGAGGTGATTTTCATTAATCTCAAGTTTAATTTGAGCTTGTCAAACTTATGAAAGTATGAACATATTTTTTAGTTTGTAAAATGATATAATACATGTTTTCGAACCTTGTATGTTTATTGAATAAGTTATCCTTAAATTGATTTTCCAGCATTTAGAGTGTCAAAATCTGAAAAAAATCGTTGCATAGCGCCCGAAAGATATAGGAAACAACAGAACAATGAGAACAGAAGCTGCAATTTCAAAACCCTATACTTTTGAGTTGGAAGAAAATGAACTCAAGTGCAATCTTGCATGAAGATTTGTGCAAAATTAAACAAAATATCGCGTTTTTTGCATAAAAATTTTCTTTGCACAAAGATTTCTGGACCGATGTTTGTAGGTGTGGAAACATGCCTGTAACTGGAAACGCTGGGTGGAAATCAAATTTTGAACAGTGATTTTTTAAAACTCGTATCAACTGATTGAATATCTACATAATTTAATTATATAGTATGTTCTACAGTGTGTTACAAGCACGTTTTTCAATATTCTTCAATTAAAAATTTTTGCTCCCAAAATTTTAATTTGGCTCCTAAAAATTTAGGTCTAGGAGCCATTTGGCTCCTGGTTTTCAAACCAAAAAAAGCCCGGTGTTGGCTGATAGTTAAAGTACAAGTGTGGCCCTGATTTCTACCTTACTAGGGAGTTCACGCACAGACCACTTGTATCCTCCATCACTTGACTTCTAGCCATCTCAATCCAGTGCCCAAAACAGCCTATCCAAACATCGTATAAGAATTTCCAAGAATAATTTGAAAAATACTTACCTATTTACACAAATTTCAGGAAATTTTAAAAATTTGAGAGAAATAAATTCGACAAAATTTGGAACAATTTTGAAATTATCTACCCAAAGATGACAATTTGCTACACCCCACTTCTCCGTCACTTAGACAAATTTATTCAATTCATTAAATGAGTAGGAGAATCATAAAGTTTTGCAAAAAGTCCAAATTATGCGCTAAGGGCAGCTTTGTCAAGACTCATAACAAGTTTGACAGAAAAATTATGTACCCACTCGTTTTAGAGAATTATTTAAGCTTTCCTCTAGGCAACCATGGGCTATGACTTCCTGCCTTGCTCAATTTAGAAATAAATAAGTGAATAAATCAAGTTGCATATCATCGATGAGGAAATACCGATTATCTTGCTGCAGTTGCAGCTGTCCATAAGCCACGTGGGGGTCTGTGACCAAATATAGTTTTGTTCAGCATCCATTTGGCTGCCATGACATTTCCATTTTGGTAAATTCTTTTAAACTGGTGCTATCAATTTTGATAAATTTTATAAAGCTGAAAAATCCACAAAGTTCTGGTTTTTGCTACTTTTTTTCACTCAGAACCACACAAAATATTCCAATTTTTCCTGCTTAGTCACAGAATTGGGGGCAAAATCAGAAAGATTCCTCAAAAAAATGAATCGGAATCAGATAAAATTTGAAAATGGGCCTCGAAAAAAATTTAAGATTTTGGGTTTTTGCGAAAAGTGGTTTTTTACCAAAAGTTTGTGGAAAAAAAATTTGGTGAAATAAGTTTACAAAATAACAAAAATACATTGTAAATACAAAAAATAAACATAAATAAATACAATTTATACCTATTCACAAAAATTGGGGTGAAAAATACAGGGGGTAATCATACATACACACTCAGCGCTACGTGCTAGGGTAATTTATAATTATGAATTTTGGATTCTACAGTAAACTGCATGTTGATCCATGGCACATCGTTAGACTGCAGCCATCTGCCAGTCTCATAGCGAAAGTGCTTTAACCTGCTCACTGATACAACTTGCTTTTCCAGCAGTTCTTTCCAATGTGCGATTGTTAGCATATTATCTGATAATCAACTATTATCAGTAACTACGTAGAGCCCTTGTCATGGGAGTCCCAGTTTTTCTGTTTATTGACCTTCAGCAAAACCCAGTCATTGACGGAATAATCATGGGCTTTTGCTTTTCAATCAAAAAATTTTTTACCACTTTCCGCAGCTTTTTTGATGTTTTCAGAAATAGTCTCATAAGTTTGTACTGAACTTTCAGTTACATGCTTATAAGTCTCATAGTTGATTGGCAGAACTATATTTCTTGCAACATTAATGTTTATGTCGAAGTTAGCCTCAGGTCCTCTCAATAAAGCAAATGGCGAGCACTTTGTTGAGGTATGAGGTGTGGCATTATATGCAAAAACAACTGATTGTAAATATCTATTCCACTTATCGGAATCCTCAATGGCAACTTTCCTCAACTGTTTGATCTGGGTTTGATTAAACCTTTCAACCATCCTATTTCCTTGGGGATGATAGGCAGTTGTGAAAATTTTTTGACATCCCAATAGTTTACAAACTGATATCATCAAATCAAATGTAAAGCATGAACCATTATCACTCAACAATTTGGTGGGGCTTCCATGCATAAACACAACATTCTGAAGGAAACTATCAACAATGGTTGCAGCCGATTGATCTGGGATCATCTCTGCTTCTACCTGTTTCATAAAATAGTCCTGAAATACAATAACATATGGTCTCTTCTCACTATGGGAGAAATTCCCATGATATCAACAGAGACTATGTCAAATGGTCCTCTTGGAATAATAGGATTCAATGGAGGTATTGTAGTTTTTCCTGGAGTTGTGAACTTTCCATGTTCCCTTTTTTCCTGTTAATTTATTTAAAGGTTCAGCCAGTGCTGCTAAATCTGGTATAAATTTTTTATACCATTGAAGCATTCCTAGGAATCTATGCATTTTCTTAACAGAATCCAGAAATGCTAATTCCATTATAGCCTTGACCTTCTTTGGATCTCGAGAAATTCCATTCGTGTCCAGGATGTGTCCTAAAAAGTGGACTTTCTCAAAAAGAAATTCACATTTCTCTGGCTTAAGGGTTAATTTTGCTTTTCATAAAGCCTGTAAAACCAATGCCAAATTTTCTAAGTGTTCCTCGAATGTATTTGAGAAGATGATTGTATCATCAATATACACTAGACAAATTTACCACACTAAATCTCCAAGGATTTTCTATCATCCTCTGAAATTCAGCAGGTGCATTCTTTAATCCAAACTGCATAACTTTAAATTGAAATAATCCCTGTTGACAAATAAATGCCACTTCTCCTTGCTTTCCTCATCCATGGGGACCTGCCAATAGCCTGATTTTAAATCCAAAGTTGTATAAAATTTGGCTTTTCCAAGGCAATCTAAATAGTCATCAATTCTGGGAATGGGATATTTGTCATCTTTAGTCACCTCATTTATACCTCTAAAATCAACTACAGGTCTCATAGTTCCATCCTTTTTCCCAACTAGGAACAAAAGTCCAGCCCATGGGGATTTCGAGGGCTCTATGACTCCCTGATCTAACATTTCTTCAATATGTTGCCTCACTCTAAGTTGACTATCAATGGTGGCTCTATAATATTGCTTGGCTACAGGTCTAGCATTCCCTGTATCAATTTTGCATGTAAGTGCTAAAGTTGTAGTTCCAGGATCACTAGGCAAGCTGAAGACATCTCTATACTGCAATAGAGATTCTATAGCTTTTGAATTCTGATCTTCTGTGATCTTTGCTTTGGATATCATTTTGCATAGTGAATTATAAAATTCAACAGAATCAGACTTTGATCCCGTATTCCTTTCTTCCTTCACCATAGACATCTGATATTCCTCCTCATCCTTTATTTTCTTCAAACTCTTATCATTTTGTATGTATCCTCATCTTCAACTAATATTGATTCTTTATACCCAATGATTTGATTTTTCTCAAATCGACAACCAGAACCCATATTATTTGAGATTAGTACTGCTAATGCATCATGTGATCCATCAGCTACTGCTTTCTGGATTCCTAACTTGTTTTCAGGATCCATTGATTCCACAATAACTCTGTTAAATTTAGCATCTCTATGCTTATCCCAAAGTTTTGGTTTTATCAAAGCATCTGTACCACATGGAATGTAGGTTTTCCCACATAAATGGAAACAGTTGTTTTTAAAAGACACACTTATGGATAAACATTTTGACTCTTTCCGCCAAGCGATGCTGCATTAACTTTTGGCGCTTCCTCCACTACCTTTTGCACAGTAGTTAGAGAAGGAACCTGAACTACATCAATCGCTTTTTCAATCCCTTGTATGGTCATGGCATTTCTTTTAAAGTCGATGATCACACCTAGAACTGGGTGTGAAAAAAAAATCTGTGCCTAGAATTAGGTCTTCACCTGCATCTGGCAACACAATGGCATTAACTGGGAAATGTCCAAATTCAGTTTTAATGCAAAATGGTACATACCCAAAGGCATGCACAATCTTTCCATCAGCAACAGTCACTTTAAGAATCTTCGGATACACTATATAGTCCACATCTAGTGCCTTTTTCAAAAGTTTGGCAGACAAAGGTCCCCAAGGTCAGATTTTTCAGGTAGGGGTAAAGTTGAAAATTCACGGGGGTAGTGAAACTAAATGCCCACTAAACAAGTCATTTTGTCTCAAAATTAGGCAACTAGTGATCAAATTTTAAGACTTTAGGCAGGGGTAATACCCCCTCATACCCCTCCTTATGGTGTAGTCTGTCGGCAGACATAACTGTATACTGTGCTCCTGTATCAATTAAGGCTCTTGTAGCCATTTCCCCAATGATCATATTGATATAAAAGGGAACCGTCTTTGGATAATTCTCCAATAATCTCTCTTCTTGCTCTGTAACTTGCCTTTCGTATTTGACATGAGCCAAATCCTTACTCTGGACTCTTTCTTGAAGTGTCACCTTATCCAGGTGAATAATACTTCCAAGGATCAAATTTGTAAATTTATCCCTAATCCCTTCACTTTCCTCATTGACATCAGCACAGCTTGTGACCATAACATTATGTTAAGTCGATTGTGACTGATTCTGAACAAATGATCCAGTCTGATCATGGGCAGTACTACCTTAGATTGTGGGTTGAAAAGCTGATGCAAGTAGCATCAACTGAGGTTGCCTTTGCAGTTGAATACTTTGCTCTCTTAGTCTACAGAATTCCCTATATCTCTCAAACTCTGGGTCATACCCATAGGTTTGATCTTTTTCCGGAAATATCACATAATAGGCACCTCTACCTCTTCCTCTAAATCCAAATTGTGGACCACCTCTGCCTCTGAACTGTCCTCTAAATGAAGCACCTCTGTCTCCACCATAGTACTTGTTAGGCACCTGTGGGGTCAACACTATGCAACAGTTCTGACCACAGGCTAACAACAACAACAACACCAAAACTCTCCCAGACGTTTCACCAGATACTCGCCAGAACTTTCACCAAACCTCAGGCAGAACACCTTGGCACGTACCTCAGGAGATCCTACCCAAGTCTCCACTCCTATCCTTATACACTCCAACCTCTACGCTCACAAAACAATACACTTACGGGTTCAATGTATATTGGGTAGCTAATGGCGATGCCACATAAACAATAATAAACAAAATATTGTATAAAAGGCGATGGCGGCGTCGCTCCATAAAACGTATCTTTTTAACAATGATAAAAAGACACCAAAAACGCGAAACAGTGGCAGCATAAACCTATGCAAATTTATCTTTCTTTTTCGCCACTTTTCGCCGCGTCCAACCGCCTGCGCACCGACGCCGGAAGCTGAACACGTGCACCTGAGACCACCTCAACATACTGATTCCTCATGCCACAGTTAAATCCACCTCGTTCTTGTTATCAGTGATAGGCTAAAGCTTTGCAGTCGTCTGTAGCATGACTATTATTGTTATGGTAATGTTGTTAGGGGCCTCCACTTTTATGGTAATCCTGTTAGGGGCAACCACTTGTTAGGCTGCTGTGGATGTTGATGAGTTGGGACGGACCTTTGGGTTTATACAAAGGAAGTTGCAACAGTTCTTTGACCACAGGCTAACAAACACAAACACACCAAAACTCTTTCACTGGACTCTCAGATACCATCACCAGTACTTTCCCAAGTCTTAGGCAGAACACCTTGACATGTACCTCAGGATATCCTACCGGGGTCTGCAATCCTAGCCTTATTGATGCTTCCCCTATGCTCACAAAACAAAATAATTACTGTGTTGAGCTTGTATTGGGTGATAAAGTGGTGACACCAATACAATAAAAAGTATTTTTAAAAAGACGATAGGGTGATGCATCAATAACAAGTCAAAACTAATAATGAAAAATTACCAAAAATACATGAAACAGTGGCGCAATAAATCTATGTAAATTTATGTTTTTCTTCTCACCACTTTTCGCTGCGTCCACTGCCTGCGCACCAATTCTGGAAGTTGAACACATGCACCTACAGTAACCCTGACAGATCCTGTGTTGTTTTTTGGTGAATTTAAGAAAAGCAAAATTTTTCTCGGTTATTTTCCATAATTTTTTTGTTAAAGAACATTTTGAGTTCAAGTAGAAATTTTTGTTGATTGAAAAATTGAAATTCTTGGTTACTTTCCTATAGCTTTTGAATTGTAGTCTGCCCGGCTGATAATTCATTGAATTCACTGAAAAATTAAACTTTCTCTCTTGGAAATAAAAGCTGAAAAAATTCATTTTCCAGTGTTCTAGAATATCAAGATCACACAAAAAAATTTGGCGCTAGACGCTGAACAAGTTACTCATACCAACCTTCTAATTTTGTCTTCAAAACTCAGAAAATTTGGTTTTAAAAGCCTAAGACTGACGTGATTCGAATGAAGCTATTAGCTATATAGCTTTTGGTTGTTTTTCCGATAAAATTAATCTAATTTTTGAATCCAGAAAGAACAACCAAAAATTGTGCAACCAATATTTTCCCCCAAAATGCACATTGCAACCTGGCCTGTGCAAAAAGCCGTACTTTCAAAGATGGGCAATCCACATAGCTCAAGTATTCTTTTTTGCCATACTGACTTGTGGAAAGCTTTCATTCATTCATGGTGTGATCACCACTGGTTGTGTTTCCCTTTGCCTTCAAATGGAACGAATATTGCTGAACTCTGTGCATGGAAATTATTCGTTCTCTAAATTGACAATCGTCTGCATTTTAAAAAATTGACGATAATCCGGAAATTGAAGAAACACATGATTAGTAATTAAATGTGGCATCCTCAGGGTAAAAGCCCATCTTCGAACACATTTGGGTTGTAATGTCTAAATGATTCAATTTGAAAGATTTTCACGTTCTATTTTTTGCAGCAAATAGGCCGATTTGCGACGGCTATTTGCTGTAAAAAAACAACGTGAAAATCTTTCAAATCGAATGATTTAAATGTCACAGCCTAAATGTGTCCGAAGTAAATAACGTGTTCGAAGTTAGGGGTTTTACCCCATATTGAATAATTAGTTATTTTTGTGTACTTAAGTTTCGATTCCACTTAATGGTGTGGTGCGAGTGCAACTGAAAACTATTTTTATAATATGTATAACTGAAA
Organism: Romanomermis culicivorax; assembly: GCA_963922205.1. Classification (NCBI taxonomy): domain Eukaryota; kingdom Metazoa; phylum Nematoda; class Enoplea; order Mermithida; family Mermithidae; genus Romanomermis; species Romanomermis culicivorax. The sequence continues at coordinate 239,892 of CAWUHX010000110.1, read as the reverse complement.
AGCTTAAACGATGTTTCCAAATTAGGCGTGCAAAAAATAGGCACATATTTTTTCTTTTTTGCGATGTCACCATGCTGATTTCAGTCCTGTAAGAGCCACTGACCGAACCCGTAATTAGGGGGGGGCGAGGTTTGGGGGGTGGCCAACCTCATACCTACTCAACCACTCAAACTCGGAAAAATTAGGGAAAAAGCGTTTTTTCGCGGGAATTCCCGACTTTTTTCGACCCCCACCCCAAAAAAAATTGCGAGTTTAACACTTCAACGGGTCGGACCTCTTACAGGTATGACTGTAGCCCGAAATTTCGAATTCGCTTTGATAGTTACGAAACTTTACAGAACAGGTTTTCTCATTTGGCGTGTGCCTACTTCTCACTGATCTATATGATACGGAACTTAGATTTTCTGGCCGAAAGAAGAATATTGATTCTACACCAACTTTTGTCTTTTTTTAATATTTAGTATTTGTAGAGCTATCTGTTCCTGAATACGAACTATTCAACTATCACCTGAATCGACATGTCGCGCTCAGTTAATGAAAGCGATAAGTGTTTTCTTGTGCGGGGCCAAAAAAAATTTGTGTCAATGGCACAAAAAAAGTTTTCTTGAAAACCGGAGTACCCGGATCCGTGAAACTCATTTCCAATTACCCAGATCCGGAAACGGATGGAGACAAGTTGATTACCCGGATCCGGATCTATGGATAATCTTGGATTCATTTCATCTCTAGAAAATAGGTACACCCATCTAACAAATATGGATTTTACCACCTCCCTAACTGACTCGCATACATGTAATTGGGGGGAAGTGCTATGGGAACCCCCCCCCCAGAAATCGTCGACCATATGGCTAGCCATTGGGCGACCCCCCCAGGATTTTCCAATCCTATGGCTAGCCATGAAAAATACTGAAAAATGTCATTTTTTCCATGAAAAATGTCAATTTTTGAACAAAAAATGGTCAAAAACGTCAATTTTCTCGGCGCTTCGCGCCATAAGTACATATTTTATCAATTTTTAGACAAAAATTACTACTTTTTGAACCGGTTCTCGGACATTTTTCATGAAAAAATCGAATTTTTTTCCTTCAGCGACCCCTCCCCCCAAAATTTTGGGAATAACTGACCCCCGGCCCGAAAAAGTGCTCCAGCCCCCCCCCCTCAGACCTCGGAGCTCCGTTACATGTATGCTGACTCGAGGTATTTTTAAAAAATAGTGTCAACTGTTTCTATTCAGGGTTTTCCTCGTGCACTGAGCACAGTTTTCGGAGCTCATGCACAATTTTTAGGGCGTTTTGTGCACGGTTTTTCGCTTGTGAACAATCATTGGCATTCTCTATTCAATCGTTACATGGTTGTTAGAAAGAAATTTGTTGCTGAAAACTGGAGGAAAATATAAACTTATTGAACAATTCTATTGCGATATTTAAATTTTCGCAACATTCCATTTTTTTTTTGAATCTGATACCGTTTTTCCGCACAGTTTTTCTTATCTCACCGACGTGATTAGCTAAGGTGGGCACAATTTACATATATTAGTGGGATAAATGCAGGTTTAATTATATTTCTGTCAAACTCTTGGAATAGATCCTTCTCGCCGTTTCAGTATATTTCTAACGAAAAAAAGATTTGTTGTGCCATTGGTACAAATTTTGTTTGGCCTCTTGTGCCAATTAGCATAAGTGTTCACATCCCAAGTTCGACCAGAAAGCAATCGGTGACAACTTGCTGCTTTTTGGTTGATTTTCCCTCGTAAAATTCATAGTGATACGTTTAAGCTCGAAATAACCATGTAAACATACAAATTCGGACACAATCGGGTTAAATTTTCGCAAAGCTGGCCAACCAGGGTTTTTTCCGCACCTTGCGGAAATCGACCAGAAAAATTTTCGCACCACCATTAAAACCACTAAAAACATCAAAAAAGCTTCCGTTCCGTGCGGTCTCCAAACATCTTCCGCACGACACCGAGAAAATCCGCTCTGTGCAGTAAAAAAAACCCTGTGGCCAACTAAAATCTTTCAAAACCTATAAAAGCAAAACCCAAAACCCATAAAATTTTGCACTCAAAAAATAACCTGCCCATTCTAATTTTTCGCTCGTCGAGTCACCATATAGATACCTTATTTATGCGATTTTTTTCGCATTTAAACAATTAAACGTCTCTGGAGACTGGAAAAAAATGAGGAATGAATTTTTGAGGTTTTCGGTGCTAGAATGCACGGAAATGCGTTCTGTCAACCATGAAAAAGAATACTATTTCTATTTCCTCTACAGGGCGTGCCTTTACCTCCTTGATAAGTTGGCTATTCTCCAATTGAAAGTGCAATTTGAAACTGCGATTTCTCAGTCGCTTCATAAAGTGTTTAATCATCCGTTTTTCTTTTGATAATCGAGCTGATACTTGGCCATACATCCTCCAGTGGCAATCAGAATAGATTAATAAATTTATGATTACGTATCAAATTAAGCGATATAATGGCGACATCAATCGAACAGTGGGATATTATCGAAACCGACAAGTGCCTTACGATAGGTTTAAATTTTTCTACCAAATTTGTTTTTTCTTTATCCGACGAAGCATTGACTTTTGTAGCCGTGAGCAACTTTGAACCTAATTTCGTCGATGGCTTACCTTTGCTTATTGGTGATTCCATTTCTGTTGAAAGATCCTGTGAAGGTGAGACACCCACCGAGTGTTTCAATTTATGCACCGACAATTAGTACGGGGTTAAATGTCAATTTAAGAGAGGTTGCTAGTTTCCCGTAATTTCGGGAATGGTCAGCCCCAGAGCACCCCATGGGGGGTATGGGGGGTATTACCCCGGTCTTAGATATGGAAATTCATTTACTACCCCCATAAAAACAGCTCACTATAGCAAAAAATTTTCGTAGACTTCATCCTCTCCTCAGTAGGTTATAGTAATTCGAGAAAAATTGCACAATGTGCGCTTGAGACGAATTACTCACTGGTGTTTTTGACACTTTTACTGAGCAAATGGTAATGGGAAAGTATGCAACTTCTGTGCCATACACAGCGATTTTCATAAAAGGATATCAGCACATTAATATATACTACTTGTAGGAAATCATTATATATAATTGAGAGATCAAATAATGACTTATGTATATGTGATTTATCAAAAAATCGCCCCTTGGGAAGAAAAACATTATTTTCTTAAAAGTCTTCACCTTCATGCTCTCCTTTCCTTTCTGTGCGCATGTGGTTACCCAAGCTATAGCATACTTTCCTACTATGATATGAGACATGCGAGGTTCATTGATGTGGATCAGGAGTGGTACCTGGTTTCAAACTCGTGGTTCATAATCTAGTGGGATTAATAATACTAAAGCCACATTCAGCATCAGCACTTCTAATTGAAAGCACTGTTCCAACCCTTATCAGTGATGGAATAAGGTCATACTCCTGAAGGTGTTGGTTCAAATAATGTTTCCAAAAGTATGTTGTGCCCGACTCTTGAAATGTGCAGGAACCAGTTGAAACGACAATCTTCAAAGTGTGACTATTCTATGCGTATAATTACTACATTCGAGTCGTTTTTTGTAAGTTGTAATTAAGAATTGGTTTGTGGTGAGAGCACTACACCACCCCCCGCCCATCTGGAGAAAAGTCGGAAGCAAAAAAAGGTCACAGCATATTTCAAGTACTACACTTACAAATTACGATTTTACCCCTACCTAAATTTCCGACCTTGGGGTCCTCTGGTCAGCCCACAAGCGTTAAAAAAAATTAATTTTTTCGTTCGAAAGATGCAGAAAACTACGCTCATATAACCAATGATTTTTAGTATCAAAATGTTTATTTCAGCGCGAGGCACCAAGAAAATGTCCCCTCTCGACAGATTTTTGCTCCAAAAAAGTCCGGATAAAAAAATTATTGTTGATCCTTGATTTTTGACCTACGGGGTATGCGTATAAATGGCAAAGGTGCTGATCTTATCAATCACAAAAAATCAGCTCAAAATCGACCGTTCTTTATAACTTCGGGCTAAACCAGAGAATCAATCAACATTCAAAAATCTGTTGACCAGCCAATAAGTTAGATTCTTCAACCCGCCATAACATCTGCCATTGTCCTCAGCTGGAGGAGAGTTGTCAATGTCAAAAACTGTCTACTTCTGTCTTCTCTTATTTTTAGACTGGCTTTATGGTTCCCTCAATGGACGGTTCGGCGTTTTCCCTAGAGCCTGCGTAAAATATGTGCCGTGTAAAAACAATGACGAAACGACGTCTGCCATGATTTCAGAAGTGCGTCGCACAACTAGTAAATGGATCGATTATATGCTGGATTTTTTTTCGGTTTGTTTCATAAAAAATTAATTTTTTTGTTATTTTAATTTCCATCATCTTCAGATCAACAGGTATCACGACGTTACTAAACGATTAGAATTGATAATCAAGGATCTTATACATTGGAGAAAGCAAATTTTATCGGGAAAATTGCCTGTGGTAGATAAAGATAGTTTTGTTTGTAGTACCATATACATATGTCACGGCGAAATCTTTCCGATTCATTTTGAAAATATACTGAAAACAATTTTTGAATTCTAGGAAGAATTATCCGTTTTGAAGAAAAAAATCGGTGTTAAAATCGATGTTGGGAACAAGTAAACGTTTGAAAAAGCCTCTATAGAACTTTTCTGCTGATCATAAAAATCGAATTTCAGGCTGTTGGACTTAGATATGGTCCTGCGAAACGACGACGGTGAACTCGCCGATATTGACTCGTGTAGTTTATTAGAACTTTACCAATTACATTGTTCGACGCTCGAAAAGATACAATCTGACAATGTGAGTTTTCAACCTGTCCTAATGTGCTAATTGGACTATTACACTTCGAAAACTTTGCTTCAGAAACGGGGTCACATTTCCAAAGAAGGGCTGCATCTACAACAGAATGGTGGCTGCTGTTGTTTTTTACTCTGTTTGCACGATATATTTTTACGGGTGAATAGTGACGCCGAAATATTCATATCATTGTACGATAGCCAACACAATTGTTATATATCGTGAGTGATGAAAGTTGTTACGTGCTATTTTCAGTTTTTATTGATTCTGAAGTTTTATGTATTCATTTGAATTTAAGAGTTTGTCAGCTTTTAAATTTCTAGTTTATGTAAACTTTTGAGAGAACTATTCACTTCTTACGTGCCTTTGTTGAATGATGACGAGCGGTATGGATCGCGGGGATCTTTATCTTCCGTTGTCAAAAGATCGTCGGGAGTGTTTCAAGGATATAAAGTCTTGTTTACGGTATGTCTGCTTCTACTATCTTATTGAGTAAACGTGTTCTTATTTCACAAGTATTTTGTTCAGGATTTTGAGCGAAAGAACTTCGATGGTCGACGTATTTTCCTCGTTTGCAAGGTTATCAAGTTTGGTGAGTTGATGCGATTAAACATGTTTTGAAATTTTAACTACGTATGAAGTGAAATAATTTATTAGAAATCGGTACCGTTCGTTTCTAAAAGGTAAAATTCGGAGAAATTACTTTTAAAATATCCCAAAACTTAATAATTTTCGGAATATCAGAATTAACTTAATAATTTTCGGAATATCAATGATTCTTTCTTTTTTACATTTTTCTGCTGTAGGAGCTTTCGAAAGTGGTACCCTACCCAGGAAGGCTACTAATACTGCTGTCCGACAGCCTTACGCCGTGGGTGTCGTAGATTTATCCGAAATTATCAAAACACCTTCAAAATCATTCGATGAATGTTTGATCGACGGTTTTTCTTCATCAGATGAATGTGACACACATATTTATATGCCGTTACTAATGTAATGCGTTATTTTTTCTCGTCAAAGAAATGATTCTATATTCTGCATTATTTGACCTTTACGTATACACGTATAGTTGCGATACCAAAGTTGAAGAAACATTGTCGAAATTATTGGAATCAAAAAGCTGCAGTTCTTTATCGACGGTGTCGGCTAGCATACAAAGTTCCAATGGCATTATGTCGGAGCACGAGCAAGGAATTAAAATTTCGATACAGCAATTATGGGGCACGGCTGAAGAAGTGAGCAAGCTGTTGAAAATCATGTGACTATTTGTTTTAAGTTTTTCGTGACTTTTATATTTTCGCCACATTTTATGGAGTACGAGGTCATACTGTTACGTTATTCTGTTATTAACTGAGATTTCTAAATATTTATAGGTTCAAAATGCCCATCCAGGCTATTTTGGTCAACCGCCAATTATCGTTAGAAAGCTGGGATTTCCAGAAGTCATCTCCAAAGGTAAACATACGTTGTTTTGGTGCAAAGACATAGTTTTTACCTTTTGTTTTTGCGTAATGTACAATTTTATGTGAGTTAGAAAAGTTAAAGATTTTGCATTTGTTGAAAAGAGAATGAGATCGATCGTCCATCCATATATATCTATCAAACTGAAGTCAAATAGTAAATAATCGGCATAATGGCTATAATGCCACCCTGAGTATGTCTCCTATTGTGCTCATGATCATATTTATCCGTTATCATTTTAAGATGACGTCAGGAATGACTTGTACGTTACATTGATCGGTGGAGATTTCAAGGAATCCAATAAGAGTAATATTGAAGTTAAAGCTGTTGTGGTGGACGAAAGTGGCAATGCTTTGTTCGAAGTAATCCATTAAATATTGATCTCGTGATAGAGACTGCGCGAGTCCTAGTCGATGATGTCTTTTGGGTGATTTAACGTTTTATACACCATACATGTAACGGGGCCCTGAGGTCTGGGGGAGTTGGTGACAATTTGGGCCGGGGTTACTGATTCCCCAAAATATTAGGGGAGGTGTCTCTGAAGGAGAAAAATTCGATTTTTTCACAAAAGGATTCGAAAACCATTCCAAAAGTAGTAATTTTTGTCTTAAAAAACCGTAAAAAATGTATTCATGGCGACATGAGCCGAGAAAATTGACGTCTTTGACAATTTTTGTTTGAAAATTGACATTTTTCATCAGTAAATAGTCATTTTTCAATATTTTTTCCGTCCAAAATTATGGGGGATGACTACCATGCGTCAAATCAATACTAGGGGGTCGCCCAAAGGCTAACCATATGGCCAATAATTTCTGGGTGTTCCTATACATAACACTTTTCCCCAATTACATGCATGCTATACACCCGTCTTTTACTTCCAATTATAGAAAAATTTGAGTTATCATCAGTCTGATGGCATGTCGCTAAAGTCCTTTGATAATGAAGAAGTCAAATTTTAAATTTTCCATTCAGTTATACGACATTCTTGAATTTGTTCGGCAATAATTTGAATAAGTTTTTTTTCTGCTGTCTTTATTTCAGTGCAAAAAAATATTTTTAGATCCTTCCTGGAACTAGCCATTTTTCACGTAGTTTCCGATGTCTGTAACTCATTTCTGAGGCTCGGATTGATAATATCATCTCATTTGATACGTAGAAAATTGATCGTTTCGTTGATAAGGATATATGTTTTTAGACTATAATACGTCCTCATTAGTTTCAACTCAACTACTGTGACACCAAAAAGTCAAGTAATCTTGCCCGTTACATGTGGTTTTATTTTATGAGTAAATCTTAAACATTTAAAAATCTGTGTGCAATTAGTTACTTTTCCTCCTCAGAATTTTGTGTCTGTATCGGCTGCAACGAGGAAAGAAACATGTTTTACGAGCACCGTTTTCTACCACGATTCAAAACCAAAATGGAACGATATGTTCAAGGTAAATAGTTTTTTATAATTATCGAATAAACTATTCAGTTTTGCAGATTGTTTTCCCTGCCGATCGTTGTGACCAGTTACACATTAGGTTTACATTCAAGCATCGATCGTCGAGTGATTGTAAGTTTTAATGTGATATACCCTGATGAAAGTTATTTTTTGCGTTTCCAGTTCCCGGTTACAGCAGGTGTAGAATTCAACTTCCCAGATTTTTTAACTTCTCTTAAATTTGCCGAAGGGCTAGATTTTCAAAATTTTCTATCCTTAGCGCCAAGGGATGAGACAATACCCCCACCCAACTTCCGGCGGCTCCCTGCACGATGTATTCAACTACTCCCTCCCTCCTGAGATCTGTTGTCATGTCGCTGTCAACTATCACGAAAAAATCTTTTTTATAATCAGTCTAAAAAAATTTTAATCCCACTGTCAGGGTTTTTTCCGTACCAGACGGATATTTTTCGGCTGGTACGGAAAACTTTTGCCGAGCTTTCTGTACGGTACGAACTTTTTTATGCACAGTGCAACCTAAAGCCTGACAATTCTTTTAATTAAGTTATAGGATTTCCCGTCTGGAAATTCATTTTCATGCATTTTGATTGAAACCGAAATTCCTGAAAATTTTCGGGCGCTTCGCGCCGGATTTAAATGATTTATAATTTTGCATGTCATTTCTAGTTCAGGACTGAGAAATGTCGTCCTATCTTCTGTTTATAGCTTTTAAACATTAACACATCATGAATGAATGTTCGATTCTGTATTGCTTCTTGACATAATTGAAAAAAAAATCAGGATTTTTCTCAATCCTTTTGCAGTTTTTGAATGTTTTACTGTTTTGTGAACATAAACTTCCCATTTAAAACATGATTCAAACATCATCAGCGCAGAAAAATGACAAATGTTTTTTCTGTTTGATAAATCCAACTATCGGGTGCATGCCGAATTTTTGTATTAAATAAATGTTGAAAAATATACATTTTCCTGCATTCTTGAATATTGAAATTTAGAAAATTTTCCGGCGCTGCGCGCCGGCATTAGCAATCTTCGACTAAAAGATGGAATGTCAATTTCCGAAATTATTTGCAACCGTTCTTTACGATCGGTCACCTATATGCTTGCAGAAGAATAAACTGAAAATGCTTTTTCCGACATTTTAGAAGCCTTGAAATGAAAATTTATAGATAGTCTTGCCAGGCTTTTCATTATTTTTCTCCAAAACTCATGAAATCCAGTTGCAAAAGTTTAGAGCTCTTACAATTTGAATGAAGTTCAAGAAAATTAGCATTTAATCGTTTTTCTGATAAAAGTGAAGTAAATTTATCAATTTTAGGGTGAGCAAACATGTTCCTACTTTTACGACTTATGTATACTTTGAACTATTTACAAGATATGAAGCAAGTGGAAAAGTAATAATTGTATGGAAATGGGTAGGATGGTACGGAAATTTTTCACTAGATTTCCGTACGGCAAGGATCGACCGGTACGTAAAAAAACCCTGCCCACCGTTGACCCCCTCCATGAGGATTCGGTTACTTCGCCCCCCTCCCCGATTTTTGTGCCCTTATTTAGCGTATGAGACAAGCTTCTTACTTTTCTGCATTAAAACTGCTTGTCCTTATTTCTTATGCAACTTTTTTAGCAAAAGACAAGACCGAAAAACCTTTCGCCCTCGCCTACATACGCTTAGTGCAGAAAAACGGCACTGCTTTGAAGGACGGAGAACACGTTCTTAATTTATTCAAGTGTGAGAAACGATGGGAAGAAAGCCCAAACGCCGTTTCGTATTTGAATTTACCTTCTGATCGACAAGAATCGGGCGGTAGTTTCGGCTCGGAAAATTCTGTATCCAAGTCGTCCAACGTTCAAAATGGAGCATTCAGCTTATTGACGAAGGATTATTTTGTCATTCGCACGACAATGTGCTCCACCAGTTTGACTCAAAATGGTAATGATTGAATAATATTCAACTAAAGACGAGAGAGAATACAAGTTTCTTGTTGATAAGCGATGGATTAAGTTCTCTCATTCAATAATTATTGAACACGTTGTTCTCAAATTCTTCCAATGAGATACAAAAGTGTTTGTTAGCACTTTTCTTAAGCCGCATTTATACTTCACAACACGGCCGCGGTCTCGACAGCCGTTACCAATCAAATTTCAGTGCACATGACATGCAACCAATTATGCTTCACGCCAATTTTTCGTTGTAAAATCTTATTGGCAACGGCCGCTGTAGCCGTGGCTACGTCGTGAAGTATAAATGCGGCTTTAGGTTATATTGTCTAAAATCATAGTTGTTGGACCGGTGAAATGTATTTTTATTGGTGCAAAAGATCATTTCATTCCCGCTCAGTTTCCGTAAAATCATCGTATACATGACTTTCAAACATTTAATTTTAATGTATCTGTTTCTGTATTCTCAAGCTTTTCGATAATTCACTTCAACTCCTTTTTTTAGTCGAACTCCTCGGCCTGTTGGAATGGAAATTGAAACCAGTTAATCTGAAAAGTAGCCTTGAGTCGCTAATGAAACAAGACAACGATAAAATAGGCGCTGATATAATTAATGTACGTAATTAGTAATTGTCTTAGGCAATTGATTCAATAGCTTAATTCATGTTCTTTTTTCGTCTACAGTTCCTTCAAGATATTCTCGACGTTCTTTTCGGTATTTTGACAACGTCGGACGATTATGACGAATCAGCTTTTGATGCACTGGTAATTTATTTATGCATGCACAAATAATGTCATGTCATGTGACGGATTACGCGACCAGTTAAGTAGAATTATACCAATAGTGGTTGACCGCCATTCACATTTTTAGATTCCACTTTGTCGGCAAATGTTGCCGGTATATTTTTCGTTCCAAAACACAGCTTAGCTTCAATAATTTTGCAGTTGGGACGGTCTAGGAGGGTAAACTCAAAAACAAATCAGGTATAGGTGAAATTTCTTTCAAGAAGACCGATTTTAGCAGGGAAGAAAGTTTTTTGATCATTTTTGTCAATTTTTAAAAGTTCAGGATGTGCATCTATGGTGCTAAGAATTAACACTATTGTCATTTTAGGTTTACGTCATCGGGCTAGTTGATGAAAGGCGCTTTCATAGCTTCAAACCCGTGATGGACAACTATTTGAACGAAAAGTTTAGTGCCGGACTCGTTCATATGTATGGAATAGTAAATTTTTCATCATTACGTTTGCAAATTTATGGACTAAAGTTTCTCACACTATTATAATGTAGTTGTGCTCATCAAATTACCTGTTTCATTTATGTGGTAGTCCATCTGTCATATGTCATATTGTTTGTCACACGTACGGTGACGAAAAACCGTAATGCTTTATTCATTTGCCGACATGGGTACTCATTCGCGTGAAAATTTTCATTCACATGTTTTTGGGATGTATTTAAAAGTGGCGTATACAAGCTTGCAGTGAAATAAGTTAGTTGTTTTTGTAGGAAACTTGTACGAATACTTAACAATTATTTGAACGAATTCGATCGCCGAACTAATCAGTTGTTTTGCGCTCTCAAATCCTTAGAATATTTGATTAAATTCGTCGTTAAATCCAGGAAGATACACATGAAGTGAGAACGATTATTTCTTTTTTGTTAGGTTTTCTCTCTTGTTTATGATTCATAATGTTGAGACGCGCGCAATAATATGCATTGGTGACAGCTAAACCGAGATAATAACATCATTCCTAGCCTAAACACCTGAAGAATTCGTATCGCTCGGCAAGTTGGTACAAACCTTTTTTGAAAGTAAAAAAATTAATACCATTTGATTATTGAAAATTATATCAATATTTTCCCATATAGTTCTTGTTTATCTAAGAAAAAACTATTTTTTGCTCAGAAGTGGTACTCGTAATTCTCGTGAAAATAAAATCTATTAATTCTTGTGTATATTTTACGATCCTGCAGAGCACAAAAATTTTCTAGTGTTAAAATTTGCTGCAAATTTCCTTAGAACTAAGACATGTTTAAGCGCGCTGGACGTTAGATACGTCTTTTTTGGGGTTGGAATGCTATGGGGCCATTGAGTATGGGGAGGAGTACAGAGGAACTCACCTGGAAATCGTCGGCCATATTGCTAGCCATATGGTGACCTACTTTTGAGGTCCTATTTATAAAGTTGGTTACCTCAGCCTCATAAATATACCAGATTTCGTAGGTATGAGTAGGTAGTGCTTCACACCGGGTACCGGGGTATTTCAGGTACCCGAGTATACCCGGGTACCCGGGTCTCAACAAGATATTGTATAAACGAAATATTTATATACTATTACTTGTATTTATGTGCAGTTACAGTGAATGAACGTATTTTCCTTTATTAATTCGGTGCATGGACCTACTCAACGGCCCTCAAAATATTACTGTAGCGTATTTTTAGCCACAAAAACTCCATGTGTTTTGACAAGGAAGCACGAGACGGAAACACAAAAAAAGTCTTCGATAAATTATGCGTGTGTGAAATATTGGCACTCGATACAGTATAAGAAAACAATAAAAGTTGGAGAGATGCATTGTGTATAAGACCGAAGAAGCATAAAAACTGACGATGATGAACCGGTATAGACGGTTGAACCTGGACCTAGTGGAATATCTAGTTTGGAAATGGATTAATCAAATAGTTGTGATGCGTGACCAGGTCACCACAATTTGCTTAAAGGTGTAACGTTCGTTTGAAGAAAATGTGTTATTGATCTTTCCTAACTTTTGTTTCTTAGCACCTTGCAAGGCTCATGCCTCAGACTTAATGTTTTCTGAAAATTTTCATCAAGTGCGTTCATTCACTTACTTTTTAAATACTTGCATATAGAACGCCCCGGGTCCTAAAATTTTGAAAGTGTGAAGCACTATGAGCAGGTCAATCGGTTTATTTGTCAGTGGAACCATACATGTAATTGGGGGGAAGTGCTATGGGAACCCCCTCCCTAGAAATCGCCGACCATATGGCTAGCCATAGGGTAGCCCTAGGGACCCCCATACTTTTGGTCGGAAAAATGTCAATTTTTTGATGAAAAATGTCAATTTTTGAACAAAAAATGGTCAAGAACGTCCATTTTCTCGGCGCTTCGCGCCATAAATACATTTTTTATCATTTTTTAGACAAAAATTACTATTTTTTTAAACTGCTTTTCGGACTTTTTTCGTGAAAAAATCGAATTTTGTTTCATTCAGAGGCCCCTCCGCCCAAAATTTTGGAAATTACTGACTCCCGGCCCCAGAAAAGTGGCCTATTCCTCCCCCTAGACCTCGGGGCTCCGTTACATGTATGAGTGGAATCATCGGTTGACTGAATTTTCGGATGGGGTCCTTTAAGGAAAAAAATTTCAAACTTCTCCGTAAGATGCCCGAAAAACAGTTCAAAAAATAGTGATCGCGGTCTAAAAAACTACACAAAATTGCATTTATGTTGTTTAAAAATTTGTTGTTTAAAAATGACATTGTCAACCGAGAAGTATACATTTTTGGCCTTTTTCGTTCATAGATATGGAGACTAGCCCTAGGATAGTCACGATTGGTTAATCTGTGGGTGGGTCGTCATATGGCCGAAAATTCTTGAGCATTTCCCCTCATCAATTATGGTTCTAGGACAATTCGCCCCAGTAATTCGCCCCCACAATTCGCCCCCAACACAATTCGCCCCTGGTACTATACTTACCTGGTTTTAGATTTAAAAGCAACTCCATGATATGTTATGTAATATATCTCCAGATTTTCTTTTTCCAGCTTCATTTCTTGTAACTTTTTATCGGGATCTATGGAGAGCAATTGAGATTATGACAAAGTATCACAATTATTCTACGTGTGACTCTATCGTGTTCTTCACTATCTTTTTCGTGACAACTTTTCGGTGCACCAAAAACAAAAAAGAATAAAAATTGAAAAAACAGAAGAAAAATATAAAGGAAAAAATCAGAAAAGGAGAATGAGTAAAAAGTAATCAAAAAAAATATAGAAGAAACTAAACAAGAAAGATGAAAAACAAAAAAAGGAATACAAGAAAAAAATTAAACGAAAAAAAGAACAAAAAACATAAAAAACACATGCAGATCGAAGAACATAAATGACTCGTAATTCTGCCTATGATATCCGTGTTAAAAATTCTGCGTAAATTCTCCCAGGTATTCACGCCATTAGACTAAAATATGGCATGGTTTCTGGGGATTAGGACACCATCATTACAAACTTGAAAAAATATGAATTTGCAAATTGCCAGTGTTGAGATTTTTCACAAATTTTTGGTCGAAATTGATTATTTTCAGTCAGATAAACTTTAGCTGCAAGCTTTCATTTTGAACTCACCCATACATTTTGTTGCAAGTGGAAAAGCAACCGGCCACTTCAATTCTAGGGAACTACTGCTCAAACGCTGTGTTGCTGACTGTACGAGTAAAAAAATGTTTATACTGACTTAGTACTAACTGCATCAGTAAAAAATCTTAGATTCAAAGAAAAGTTAAAAAAGATTATTTGTGGACATTTATTTGGAACATTGCTGTAGATCAGACTACCCCATAGGAAGGGGTATGAGGGGGGTATTACCCCTGCCTAAAGTCCTAAAAATTGATCACTAGTTGCCTAATTTTAAGACAAAATGACGTGTTTAGTGGTCATTTAGCTGCACTACCCCGCAAATTTTCAACTTTACCCCTACCTGAAAAATCTGGCCTTGGGGACCTCTACTGTAGATCTTTTTCTTCTTGTACATAATACTTGCACTCTGCATGCAGAATTCATAAATAAACATGCTATTTCGGCTGGGAAAAATCTCTAGGTATTGTGTATGGATGTGTAGAAAAATTACATAACTGCTAACAACCCAGTGGAATTATTTTTAAATCTGAATTTTTTAAATTAAAAAACAGTGAATTGGGGGCCAATTACTGGGGTCGAATTGTGGGAGACGAATTGCTGGGGGCGAATTCTCCGTATCTCATCAATTATATATATATATATATATATATATATATATATATATATATATATATATATATATATATTTCATATTTTCAATTTATACTTTTATACATGTACATATATATTTTTTGCCCCTTTACTTTCCTCTAAAATGTGCCGCTCCATACGTTTACATTTTTCATATTTATTTTCTTGCCATCTCGAACTTTTTAACTTACATATATAATGCTTCTCCAGACTCCGATGTCACAATTACAAGGACGAAGATTTTAAAGATTTGTTGCGAAAAACACCTCTCTTGGTCGCTTCGCTTTTCAAGAAGCAAACTGATTCGCATGATGAAAAGTTTAAGCTTACTTTGAAATGCCTAGGCGCAGCTTTGAAATACTTCCCAATGGTCGTTGACGAGTTGTCTGCGGTTTTTGACCCGCGAGAACTTTCGTAAATTTTTCTTTGTGATTTTTTCGCCTACAGGTGTCAAGATTGTTTACCTACTTTAGAGTGGAATTAACCGAAATTTTAGTCAACGTTCCCCAAAAACTGATGATGCAAGGACTGAGATTTGTCGAAAGTCTGATCAATTCCAACGTTTTTGTTAGACAAGGTAAGAAGCCATACAAAATATAGCAATAGACTTTTGCTGCGAATTCTTAGATTTTGGTAGTAAAGCCGAATTTTGATTTGTCAATTCTCTAGTTGATCATTTTTAGCGATAAAATTGTTCGAAATTTTCGTATCTAATGCGTACAATAGTCTTATTTGAGTGCCTCGAGTTCTTGCCTGTGAATACTCCCTCGTGACATTTCCCTCTTTTTCCAGAATGTCGATTGCTTTTGCTTCCGTGTTTTCTCCGTTTGTTAAAAAATTGTATCGAGACGGGTGACGAGCTCGACTTGTCGGCCTCTGTTATTTTGGGTCTCTTTGACATCTTGTACGGACGAAATTCGGTAAAGTTCTTATGATTTTATGACGAATCCGAGGGTTTTTACTCAGTTTTCCATTTCTAGACTTGCAAACCAGACAACTGTGACGTAGAAAACATTGTGGGTATCCTATTGAGACCCATCATGCAGCTGGTTGTCCGAATGTCCGACAGTTCGCCCTCTCCGAATAACCAAGATATGAAGGTAATTGTGCTGCAACTTTCTCTTATGAATCCAAATGACGTGAGTGAGTTGTTATATTCGAAATATAAGTTATCATCATCAATTTTTTTTTACTTTTTGCCAATGCCGGCTGACCATAAATGAAGCTTTATGCTTCGGTGATGTCGTGTTGTGTCTAGAAAATCCGAACAAATTTGATGGATTTCTGTGGCTACTTTCGCACTTTGAAAAATTAGAGCCATGTCATCTCTTCTTAGCTGAAATATGTGGCTATATTGATCGCTATTTTGGATAAGCTGACGGCATGTTCATATAGTAATTATATTAAACGTTTCGGTCATCCTGTCGACTTAGCTGATTTTCTGACCGAAATGTTTATGCTGATCAAAGATTTGGTGGAAAATTGTCGATTCGCTCCCGATTGGTTTCATTTGATTTTTGTACAAAACAGGTAATAGTGAATAAATAGCAAGTGCTTGGCTCAAATCTTTATTTGACTGTCTCTTTCAAGCGTATTCCTAAAGATATTGAGTTTCGCAGCCGAGACTGTTCGACTGAGATTCGCAGATCCATCTAGGGCTGTTCAATGCACGGTCTATAAAGATTTTTTCCAAACTTGCGTTGCCTTCATCATTCAGAAGCATTTGCAACCGAAAATGGCATTGGATAAAAGGAAACTTACGCACAAGAAGTAACTATTACTGTATGCTCGTATATACCGTATGTTCATCCAGTAACTAACTTTGAAGAAAACCACTTCTAAACTGTTTGTTAGGATCACAGAGTACATAAATATACGTTATGCACGTGTTTTTTTCATTTTCAACTCATCGTCCATTTGACTCTTAAGACAAAATTTTCAGTTTCCACCAGCCAGATTTGCTACTGAAGAAAATTATTTAGAAGCCACGTGACTATTTTAAAGACTATGGCTCCAGGCCTCCTGGAAAGCGTGCATCATATGGCCGCAGTTAATGTGAATAAATTAAAATCAATTTTGCCAATTTGACTTGATTGCACCTGACTATCAGTTTAGGATTTTCGTTTCTGATTCCAGAGACTTGAGGCTCGCTTGCGCCAACGAAATTAAGGCTTTATGGACAAAAATGGATGGTACACATGCATTGAATCCGTGGGGGTACCTCGTTGTTAAAATTCATTTTTTATTGTTTCAAGCGTTCCGAAAGTCCGAATTTATTCCAAATCTTGTCGGTCCGATTCTATGCGTCACTTTAATATCTTATCCGGAACTTAGACGGAGCACGATCCCGCTTTTCTTGGATATGATTGCGACAACTCTTTGTCCGAGTACCAGTAGTCAAATTAAAGGAGACACGCTAAAAAATAACTGTGCTCCATCTGAAAAATATCTCCAAGTTAGTAGTTTTCAATATATATTTTGCGTTCAGCAGCTTGCTACTTTGCGACAAATGATGCATCAAAAGTTTTGATTTATTGATTGAAAGATGTTATAGCATAGTTATTATGAGTTGTGGCATTTTTCTTGAAAGTTTTGTAATTTAACTTTTTCTGTTTTTATGATTTCAAATAGTCGAAGTGATTCCTTCGTTATATTGTACGATATGCATAGTGAAAAAACTATAGATTATTTATTTTTTACTGTCTCAAATCTATTCTATATAGCTTTTTTCTTAAATTAAAATGTTTTTAGTTTGAAAGAGAATTCATATCTCAGTTGGATATATTGGTCGACTCAGGATACGGTGACGAGCATTATGCAGATGCTTTTATTAACATGTAAGAAGAAAAGCAATTTCGGTTTCTGCCTAAGTTTTGCTGTTTCGACAATGTCCAGTGAACCTGGGAAAGTCAGAAATGAAAATGTGTGCAGGAAAATCTGGTAACGTCAGGGAATTTTATTCTCTTTTTTGATGAGGTTGTCTAGCGTATGACTAAAAATTAGGAACAAAAACGAGTTTATTTCTCATGGTCTTTGCCTACTCCATTGTTTCTCAACTGATGTTCGATCACGTGCAGTTCCTTATATTGGTGGTAAATCATTTTCATTCCATATATTTAAATCTATCACACGTATCGAGGTAACAAAAATATATTGTATCCTACATTTTTCTTAGCAGTAACTGACCGAGAGTATTTCTTCGTTCTGTAAAACATTTCAAGGATGTGAGAATTACAAATTTCTGAATTTAGCTGCAGGCTTTTTTAGTCATTTTACTGGCCTGGACCCCTAAAAGTTTGGAAATGGCTCCTAAAATTTAAGGTCTAGGAGCCATTTGGGCTCCTAAAATTTTGACTTAATTTATATCATAGTGAGTTGTAGTTATTTTTATTCAATTTTAGACTTAAAGTAAGTGTTTTACAGGCTCTAAAATCATAAAACATCGAAAATTTTCCGGCGCTTCGCTCCATATCTCATTATATAATTTTTCAAATTAGTCTATTCGTTTTACTACAAATAAACTTGCTGAGAAGAAAATTCTTGACAAAGGGAAAAATATGGGGGTTCGACATGGAAAAGATGAATTTTGGTTCATTTAAGAGATAAAAATCTCAATTTTTCCATTTTTGTCACTATTATTTTATATATGGAGCCGAGTTTGAATTCATGATCATAATGGAGGTGATTTTCATAAACTTCAAGTTTTATTTGAATTTTTCAAACTTATGAAAGTATGAACTTATTTTTCAGTCTGTAAAATGACATACACATGTTTTCGAACCATGTATGTTTATCGAATAAGTTATCCGTAAATTGATTTTCCAGCATTTTAGAAAGTCTGAAAAAAATTTGTTGCCTAGCGCCAGAAGGATGTAGGAAACAACAAAACAAATGCTATCTTGGAAGAAGGTTTGTGCAAAAATAAACGAAATATGTTTTTTGCATAAAAAATTTTCTTCGCACAAAGATTCCTCGGCCGATCTTTGTACATGTAGAAAGAAGCCTGTAACTGAAGACGCTGTTTGGAAATCAAATTTTGAACTGTAATTTTTTTAACTCGTATCAACTGATTGAATATCTTTATAATTTAATTTTTCTGCCGTATGTTCCCAGCCCGTTTTTAGATATTCTTCAATTCAAAAATTTTTGGCTCCCAAAATTCCAATTCGGCACCTAAAAATTTAGGCCTAGGAGCCATTTGGCTCCTGGTTTTCAAACCAGAAAAAAGCCTGTTAGCTGTAAAATTATTCTTGAGATACGTAATCTTGATGTTCGTTTATTTAGACAAAACTATAAGCTTCAACTTTTGAGACGTTGCGCCAGGGTTTTTTAGGCCAATTAGGAGCCATGGCTCCTAAAAATTCTGATTGGCTCCTAAAAATTTAGGAGCACAAGCCAAATTGGCTTGTAAAAATGAGAGCCTAACCACCCTTTTTGATTAGGCTATAGGGCTTCCTGTGCAGAGATGCATTTTTATTCATTTTGAAATGAAAAATACCGAAAATTTTCCGGCGCTTCGCGCCGGATTTCAGATCATGTATGATTCTTGGCATCACTTCTGTTGTGCGGTCAGAAAATGTCATCGTAACTTATGCATATAGCTTTCAGAAACCAGCATGTTATGCATGAATGTGTGACCTTGTATTGTTTTTTCCACGTATTTTCCAAGCATTTTTCTAGATTATTTTCACAAAATCGTTTTGCAGCGCTTTAGAAATTTTGGCTTTGGTGAACATAACTTTTTGCATTTGGAAAATGATTAAAACATCATCAGCATGGGAAATAGCAGAGGTTATTGCTATTTGATGAAGCCATTCAGATTCATAGTTGCTTGCCTAATTTTTGAATTCTAGTTTGCCCTACAGAAAACACGTTGAATTCACTGAAAAAATAGACCCTTCATGCAGGAAAAATATATTAAAAGTGTGCATTTTCCAACGCTTAAAATTTTCTTTCAGTGCTAAGTGCCGGAGATCAAGTCTGAAGTAAAACACCTATCGCGTTTTTTTATGTTATAGATCATCCTAAAACAATCACTTTTGATAAATAATTGTGATTGGTAAATTACTGCCTCCAGATATATAAGATCCAAAATGGATGTAAAATGTTTGACCTCTTCCGCCAATCAAATGGTAAAAAGATCATGATCGATCATCATCAGTTGCTGTAGAATGTGCTGAAAAAATGCATTTTCCGACATTTTAGAGGGGTCGAAATCAACATTTTTCGGCGCTGGGCACCGAACAAGTTACTTTAGCTAGACTTTTGATTTCTCGCCCAAAACTCAAGAAATTCAATTTTAAAAGTCAGGAACTGACGCGAAGTGAATGAAATACAAGGGAAGTATATTTCAATCATTTTTCTGATGAAATTAAGCGAATTTGTCAATTTTAGAGTGAGCAACTAAAAATCTGTGCAACCAAATTTTTTCCCAGGTAACAGATCAATCTGGCTTGTGCAGAAAACCCCTAATGATTGATTTGAATAATGAGTGATCTCATTTGTGAGCCTTATTATTCTGTGTGTGATTGATAATGTATTCAAAATGATTGATCTGTTATGTGGGCTCCTACTGTGATTTCGAAGAGTGTTTTTGACTAAATTTGTTGAAAAAACATTGTTTTTCACTACCACATTTATCTACAAACTTTTTAGTTTTGGCTCGTTGAAATTCCTATTGGCCTGTAAAATTTTGACCTTAGGAGCCAAATGGCCTATCGAGAAAAAACCAAAAAAAAATCTGCGTTGCGCCTAAGATTAAAATGAAATAGAAGTTTTGTGACGGCCTTTGAATTTGAAAATCGCCAATTTTCATTAGCGGCTTCTTTACAGGATGTACCATATTTTCTTTACATAATGTACCAAAAATTCAATTGTTTCCAAAACCTGGGAAGTTTTCTCAAACAAAATGACCTGGAAAATCTAGAAAAGTCGGAATTCTGGTTTGGAAAACTGCAGGATACTGTGTTTCGATCACTCTAAAATTAATCAGTAACAATTGGTCAGATAATGTTCTTATACCGATTCAATTTTTCAGCATGAATGACTTATTGCCGAAACACAAAGACAATAAAATACGGAAAATGGGTGACCGTTTAGTTGATATCGTTCGACGTTTGATGCGCAGGCTTTTAGAATATAGAGATGTTAAGCAAAACCACGATTGTATCGATAATCGACTGAATTGTGTATTCAATTTGATGGTACTATTGTATCGTATTTTGTTTCGCTTGGAAAATTCAAATCTCTTTATTGTTCTTCATTTTAAGGAATTTTATAAAGAAATTGAACAAGTCGAACTTTACGTTCGGTACTGTTACAAACTATACCATTTTCATTCGCAGGCAGGAAATTTTGTGGAAGCCGCATGGACTCTGAAACTGCACGCCGATTTGCTTCATGTATGTGAGACTCATTGCTTAGCTTAGCCGATAGAATTTAACTTAATGTATAATTGCGCTTCCTGGATTTTCTGCAAAATCGTTTTTGACTTCAAACATCTTGACAAATCTTATTTAGAGCCGATCAAATTGTGGTTTGAGTGATAAAGCTACTGAATGATAATTTTTTTCTTTTTCAAAATTGTTTGATTTCATTATTTTTTCTAACATTCGTCAAAAATGTACCAGTCCTTCCAATTTTTACGATATTTCAGATTTAATTAACTCATTCGACGCTTTTTTCTTAGTGGAAAGACATTTCAGTTCCGCAGCAACTGAGAGGTGAAGACAAATCGTCTGAAGAGCACAGCCGCATTCAACGGGAGCTTAAGGAACATTTATATGACAAAATCTTGGCTTCATTTGATAGCGGTCAGCAGTGGGAGAAAGCAATTGAAATTTGTAAAGAAATGCAATATCAGTTTGATTTACAAATGAATTATGTTAAAATGGGTGACCTTTTAGTAAGTTTGGTTAGTTTTTAAAGCTTGATCACAATTTTTTGTCATTTACCGTGTTAGATAATCTGCTCAGATAATCAACTATGAGTAATCTTTTGACGGGGCTAGGAACATTTTTATTTTCAGTCAAAATCGGAAAAATATGTTGTTTTGCCGTCGTTTACATCATACATGCGCATAGGGGGGAGAGCCCGGGGATTATCCCCGAGCTGGGCCTTAGGTCAGGGATTTACTGTCAGTCAATTTTGGCCAACCAGTCTTCAGCTGTACAATCAGTGGTTGCATACATGCACACGGTCAGGGGTCCCAGGATATAGAAAGTGACTAGGGTATAGAGTGTAGAGGTATAGAAAGGTATATAGGGTATGGAAAGTCCTTTAGTAATCTTTTTCCAGAAATCAGGTAATTTTTTTACTTTAAAATTAAATTTTATTGCCTTTTGTATAAATAATTACTCAACGAAGTTGTTTGCTAACATTAATCATAAACTGTGATTTAAATTGATCTTTGTTTTTGTAATCTAATCTTTTCAAAATGTTTGTCGCGTTTTACTTTGCCAAATTTTTGGCCTGTAGTAAACTTTTGCCAAAGTTTTGTAGGGTAGGGTAAATCCATACCCTGTATGCATGTATGAGTGGTTTCTTTGCAAAAACATGTCTTTGCTCCATTATTGACAAATCGATATTCACACTGAACATTAGAAGTGCCAGTCAGTAGAAATAAATCTTAAATAAACTGTACTTTTAAAAAAAGTAGGAAAAAAATTTGCTACCCAACGATTTTGGGATTTATCCCCGGCCTGAAACTGGTACTACGCACATGTATGGTTTATATTTTAAAATTTTGTCGTAGATGTTTAGTTTTCGAATTACGGTTTCTTCTATTTGTATATTTCTATTTTATAGCGGCGGATGGCGCAATTTTATGATAATATAATCAATCAGAAAAGAGCTGAACCCGAACATTTTTACGTGCTGTTTTGCGGCAAAGATTTCCCTGCATTTCTTCAAGTAAAACTATTAGATACTGGTTTATTTTCATATCGTAAATATTCTTTGATATTTTCGATTCTAGAAACGATCTTTCATCTATCGTGGGCAGCCATTCGAAAGAATTGGTGATTTCAATAATCGCATGGTAGCGCAATATCCGAAAGCAACTATTTCTTCGAAGTGGGAGGAGCCAAGCGACTCCCAATCGTCTTCTCAAATGTTGTACATACGAAAAGTGGACCCGATGATCGACGAATCTTTACTAAATCAATTTTCCAGCCGCAATAGCAATGGCCACGTCAATTGGTAAGCTTTTTCATGTTATTCGGATTTTTGTTGCAACATTGTGCTTTTATACGCTTAGCCTTTGTGAAGTCAAAATTTACGGCGATGCATGAAATTTTTTTCTTTTGATGTAGAAATCGCGACATTGAAATTTCAGATAAATAATTAAAATACTAAAGTAATCAATTTTTTCTTCGAAAGGCTAGAAAGTTCGCTTAAAATTATTAAAAAAAATTGGTCTGTTTTTATCTGTGCTTGTGATTGAGGTTCGACCGGGATCAGGTCGGGATCGGGATAAGGTCAATCCCTATCGGGATTGGGATAAATATCAAAATGTTATATAAAACAAAAGGCTAATATTTAAAATTTATCGGTTCTTTCATACTCTGCAGTCGAATTTTTCCAGAAGTACCTCATGTGAAACTGATCGTTATCGTTTCAGGAGTTCTGAGCAGCAGATTTATTGTTACTGTGAGCTGGATAGTCTCATTAGCTGAGAAGAAGAACAAATGATAGCAATGTTGTTGGTTCTGATCAACAACAAAATTTTTACTACCGCCGAGCGGTCTCGACCCGATGCCTTAAGGGCGTACGTTAACAGACAGAACTGTTTGGTAGATGTTGCTAAAGCACAGGCTAGGTTTTATCATACACCCACTCACACATATATTAGTAGCACAAAGCCGTATCATCTAAACTCTTAGCATATCAACTAGCGGCTACCTAGGCAAAAATGTTAATTTTTACGCTAAATTAAGCACAAGCAGTTTTAATATACGTTCTTTGGACTTTGCAACCGACGGCTTTCACCTAAGAACCAAAATAAACGCCTGCTTTGGTGAAATCCTGTTCAAAATAGATTTGAGCATGATTATTTTCTGAACATTTATGTCTTCTAAGAATGAGCTGATCTAGCTTGCCCTTAGAATCTGCTAATGCTGATCGAATGTGAGGCATATCCGGAACATGCAATGTTATAATATTTGCAGTTAGAGAACTGGAAACATGATTGTATTTAGATGAAAATGTAAATTTCTTATCAAGTGACCCAGTGCTGGACTGACAAGTTCATGCTGGTTGAAAAATTCAAATTTTTGTTTGTATGTAAAATTTCTAAACTTTGGTTATCTGTTTTTAGTCCAAAATTGATATGATTTTTGCTGTTTCACTCCAATTTAAGAAAGATGATTGATTTCCAGCTGGTTGATGACAATTTCCAGCTGACTGAAAACATCAGCAAATTTCCCAAGTCTGAATTGACCTCATTCTAAAATCATCAGAATCTCATTCGGTTAGTTCATCATCATTATAAACATATAGTCAACAATTTCATATTGAAATGTTTGAGAGATCATCTACAAATGTTGGAATGAAGCACATTCATGAAACATGTGCCAGAAAATCTCGATCCCGAACACTTTTTTTCGGAATTGGTATTGGCGAATCCCAATCGGGATCGAGAAGAAATCTTCCAAGAAATACCCATGAACTCTCCTATAATTGATTTTCTATCGTTAGTTC
This sequence comes from Romanomermis culicivorax, assembly GCA_963922205.1. NCBI lineage: Eukaryota > Metazoa > Nematoda > Enoplea > Mermithida > Mermithidae > Romanomermis > Romanomermis culicivorax. The sequence goes on along the minus strand of CAWUHX010000110.1, from coordinate 215,534 downwards.
ACTAATTGAGATTTATCTGCTCTAAATGAAGCACAAATGTAATATTATATTTCACTAGTTCGTTTGCATATCGGAACTCATGTCTTCCCACAGAAAAATTGTTCGCTAATGCTAATACATATATAAATATTCCTGTTTTATACTTACAGGTTTTTTAAATACAATAATGTGCAGAAGTTTAGTTTCACACGTCGTATCGAAAATCGAGACGACAGACAACTTTTACCTGGACTAAGCAGTAACGAAAGAGAATTTATGGTTTGGCTGGAACAAACGGTTCTTGTTACGAAAGCCCCCTTTCCTGCAGTTTTGCGGTTTTTGCCGGTAGTTTCAACAGAAAAAGTATTGAATTACTATAAAGTAAAGAGTATTCGCCACAAGTATTTAATTTACAATATTCAGGCCCAACTGAGTCCAGTGAAAGTTGCCTCCGACAATATGAAAATTTCGATCCATGCTTTACAACAGTGTGTCGACGATTTTGAGCGTTCTAGCAACGTTAACACAGAAAAACTTTTAGCACCAAAAATACAAGGAATTGTTAGTGCGGCTGTAATGGGCGGCATCACCAACTATGAAAAAGTAAATTTTAATCTTGAACGTTGGCATCGCCCTTTAGCAGAAATCAACACAAAGTTAATTGTTCGTTTCATAATCTTTCAAAAAGAAATTCGTTCGGCGATGCTTATTCTTTTTCTGAAACGTACTGGAAACGAATGACTGTAGCGTAATCTCTAAATTATGCATGATGTATTTGGTATGAAGAGAAAAACTGCCGCGCTAGTAAAATATAGTTATCTCTCAAAAATGTTTTGCATAATAACCAGTAACTAAATCAATTATCAGTTTTGGACAGGATGCATTGTTATCATAACCTGTTCCACAATGCATTCTTTGAGTTTCCAGATGAAATTTATAGAGTGAAACTAGGAAAGTAAAAAATCATAAAGTGAATCCAATGAGTAATAAAGTGAAACATTATTAAAGATAAATGTAAAAAGCACCTTAAAAACTAGTGCATCAAAATGATTCATAGACCGAAAACTAGGCGATTGAAAATGAAGCTGATGAACTAAACTGTTAGCTAAATTAAGAGGTACTTAAAAACAGAATATCGTTCGTTATAAGACAAAAATTTTAATTTAAATTTACTTTTTAGTTAATCTTTTGTACCGCAAATTTATCGTAAAACTGCAATTTACTGCAAAACACCGCCATTAAACGGATGTAGTTATCATCTTGAATTTTAAGAAAAATGTCATTATATTCATCTAAGACGGAGCGTTAACAGAAATAATATTGTATGCACCTATAGGAAAATGTAGATTAAGTATCGACGGAAACGTATTCCGCCATAATGCGAAATCCACGGAAAAAAATTAACACGAAAATACATTTACTTGTTCTTGTACGTTTTGCACGCTTTAATATTATTTGCAATCGAAAAGTTCAAACAAATTCAAAAGCAAACATATTTTCAAAGCAATAATCGCTCCATTTGTATTTACGAAATTTTTTTGTGTGGACGAATCCTGGCTGGTAATTTTCATCAGTACTTTTTATTGTAGACCATTTTCACAGAAGAATACAAAAAGCTTTCCGTTAGAAACGAAGAACATTTAATACTGGAAATCAAAGATTTGATCGCTTCTCAGGTTGGTTAACACGCATTTCCTATTTAGTTCGTGCCAGGAACCTGATGTATGACTTTTTCCTTATTTTTTCTCATGTATGGTTGTAAACGGAGCTCTGAGGTTAGAAGGTCCGTTGGGTATTTTGCAAGTGGTGTCATCGACTGGGGTGTGCGCGGGACCCCGTTCCCGCATTTCCGCGGCGGGATGCGGGCAGGAACCGGATGACTTTTTTGAAAGCGGGAGCGGGCGGGATTGGTGAAATTTCTTTTTGCCCGCATTTCCCGCCTTTTCCGCAAAAAGACATTCCTCCTGAAAATTTTTCAACTATGTAAGTAGCTTAAAGAACTATTGTTTTAACTTGATAATTTTACTATATATTGTAATGTAGCAGGCAGATAATTTTTTCAAATTTAAAAACGGAGAAAGTGTTGCCAATCAGTTATGCCAGGTTTAGGTTTTTTCACCGAAATCTAGAGTTTTTTATTTTTAGAGTGAATTTTTGGTTATTCTGTTTTTTTAGTATTTTCATTTTTTAGGGTTTCGCTTGATTTAATTGAGCTCAAGCTAAAATAATCCTTACAGTATTCTCGTGCAATAAAAAAAGTTAGAAAAACAAAATCAGTGACATATCAACGATTTCTTAGGTACCTCTTACACCGTTTTTCATACCCCAAACACCTAGTTATATGTCGAAAGTTTTTTTTGAAGGTCTGTAAAAAATTTAACTTGTTTATGTTGTTCAGCGAAAAAAAAATGTCGGCTTTGGTTTTACATGACTTTAAATCTATATTGAGGGAACGGGAAGACCAGGCCAGTGGCGGGAGCGGGATTGGTTTAAAGTAATGCGGGCGGGAAGCGAACAAGTTTGTCAATCCCGCGCACACCCCTACATCGATGGCCATACTTTAGGGATAGGATCATTGAAGGAAAAAGGTAGAATTTTGTTGGCTAAAAACGCCGAAAATGAAAATGATTCAAAGATAGTAACTGTTGTCTTAAAACAATAACAGTTTGTACTTATGGTACAAAACGACGAAATATTTACATTTTCGAACACCTTTATTTCAAAATTACCATTTTGTTTTGTCTATATATAAGTAGACGTTTTTCAGTTTTTCCATCTTAAACAAGAGGCTCTCGCCATTTTTCAAGATGTTTCACCAGTTGGTACGCCATTTTTCCTAGAATTTTAGTTTTTTTCACTTCCCTGATAGCATACTTGTTGTATAGGGTCGGTTGGGAAGCCGAATAAAGCCGAATATTTTGCAAATTTAATAAAAAAGCAAAAATGCAATTTGTTTTTAAATTTTTTCGAGTCGGGGATGTTTTGGGGTTATCGGAAGTCGGGAGTACAGGGCTCGGTTTGAAGAGGGTCCCCCACGAACTCCCCCAATTATATATATGCCTGATATGGGGTAATAGCTCTCACATGTTATTTTCTGTTAGATTTCTAATAACACTTCGCCTCAATGGCATGCATAAACATTTGATCACTTCATTCACGACTCAAAATTTACAAAACTTTCTTCTGCGTTTTAAGATTCCCTTGCTTGAAAAAGGTCTATTTCTGCTCTTGAAATACGGCAACGTAGCTCAATTACCATTTTACGAACATTTACTGCAAAGTTTCGAGAGCTACAAAAAAGATATCGAGTCGAAATACGGCTCGAAGCAAAGTCTATTGTCTCCTCACGTCGATTTACGAATGTTACTATCTACTTCTTCTACGTCTTCGCCGACCGTTAATTTTCAAAAAGCGAACCGTTTTGAACATCAAACGAGTTATACTCAGTTACCGGGGACGCCCGTTAAAGCTTCAAGTAAACATAATTCATTTGACTCGCCGTTCGGAACTAGTTTGTCTTCTTCGTCGATCACGGGATCATTGTCCAGGCTCCCTATGTGAGTTTTACATCTGTGAACCATTATTTTAGATCTTGCATAATTCATTTTAATCATACTTGTTTGGGAGCCAAAAAGTCAAAATTTCTTTAATTCATTCGTTTTATTTTTTATTTACTTTCTATTGAGTGAATTTTGTTTAAATATTTTCTGCTAGATTAATTTTGTTTGTTAAATAAATAGGAGTATTTACAAGCCTGATTTTTTCGTATTTCTCATCCAGATTGTATGCTGCTAATCCTCTGAGTTCGTCGTTGATTGTTCAATCTGTGTGTAATGGCTTCATGCTGTTCTTTGAGTTTTTGGCTTACGTTTTTGTTTTTTTATGTAAGGAGTTTATTAAAATGTCCCTGTAGGTTCATTGAGTTCAGTTTACTTATGAAGTTATTCCAATAAATGAATTTGTCGTACAATCGAAAATCATAATTTGCTTATTGTGTAAGCACCATTTTAATTTGTGAAAACCAAAACAGAATAGAGAAGCGCATAAAAAATACTAAGCAGCACGCCAAGACAGGCAGTAAATCACTTGACGATCGTAAAATCAGAGAGAAAGCAAAAGCCATCAGAAGATTGAAAATATTTGGACGAAAATTTAATTTATTTTTAAATGTTTTTGATTGTACATTTTCATTTACAACATACGTGTTACGAAGCTTCGAGGTCCAGGAACGGAGACCCACGGTCTCCGGGATGGTCAAGCGACTATCCCCCAAACCAGACTCGAGGTAAAAATTTGATTTTTTTATCCGCAGAGTCCGAAAAATTATTCAAAAAATCGTATTTTTTGTCTTAAAAACTGCATTAAATGTATTCATGGCGCGATGCGCCGAGAAAATTGACGTCAAAAATTGGTTTCTTTGAGAATTTTTCCGGCCACAAGCATGGGGGTCCCCATGATTACCATATCTTTGGCAAATCTCGTGGGAGGAATCACCTAATGGCTAGCCATATGGCCGACGATTTCTGGCGGTTCCAACTGCACTTCCTCCAATTACATGCATGATTTACAATTGCATTTACATTTACAAGATTTTACGAGTTTTATTTGTTAAATCTTACTTCCTCTTAATTGAATTCATCTCTCTGTTTTAGGTCTAGTTTATGGTCAAGTAGAACAATCGGTGGTACCATGCCAAGAAAGGCTCAGAACAAGAGGAAACAGAGTCACATTTCGGCTTTGAACGGAACTGAAAAGTGATGTTCAGTTTCACTTACTTCCGTGTTTTTTGTTCTCAAAGCAATCGTTTCACCTGCTCTAGGGATTCCAACGTCAGTAACGGCAAACGTCTATCTAACGCTTCGATTGAATCTAGTCACAGCATCGAACTTAATAATTCCTCATCTTCGAGGATCGTTGAAATTAGCGAAGAAGTATAAAATTTGACAAAATGTATATTCTTCGGTGCACGGAATGCGTTTTTCTGTAGCTAACTACGCAGAGGCCGTCCCGTCCTACGTCTGCCACTAAAAAGTCTTATCGCTGCCCGTCTCAAAGACAAGCGTCTTTTATTAGTCACGCACCGGAATCGTGTTTCGAAGGTGAGCTTGGAGGATTTCAGTCAAATTTTTGGAGCTGCTAACAAATGGAAAACGTTTCAGCACCCATACATGTTACAATCTTACAATATTTTCCCTCTAGATAACGCAGTTTCTAGAATAATCATTAATCACCAAAATATTCGCGAAACAGAAAAACCGCCAGCTTTGCCTCCCAGGTGCGTCGGTCAAGACTGGAATGAAAGATCCCACTCGTTCGATAATTCTTCAAATTTTGATCTACAACGACAGATTTCGGCTAATTCGTCAATCTTATTGCGGAAAGATAAAGTATATTCAGTTGTCAAGATTTAGTTGTGATGACTGATTTCAAAAAATCTCGAAATCTCAAAATAATTGATACACTAATCAGACTATCCCATAGAGAGAATATTAGGTTATTACAGGGATCCCACAGGTCTAAAATTCAAGCGTGCGTGAGTTTTTTCCGGGCAGTGCCTCGTGACCATACATGTAACGAGGCCCCGATGTCTGGGGAAGGGAGGTCAGGCGATGTTTTATGGGCTAGGGGTCAGTTATTCTCCAAAATTTTAGGGGGAATGGTTTCAAAAATTCGATTTTTTCACTAAAAAAGGTTCGAAAAATAGTAATTTTTGTCTAAAAACCGTAAAAAATGTATCCATAACTAGTGATGTGCGTCGGATATCCGGACGGATATTTTGAAAAACGGATATCTGGATGTGGAAAAATATCCGCATATATCCGGATATTTTCACCGTTCAAAAAAGAGGTAAATGTTACTGAGGAGTTAGGTGCTACGTTATGGGATATTCTCATGTGAGCAATTCCCAAGTGAGTGAATTCCCAATTGAGCGATTCCCAAGTGAGCGAATTCCCAATTGGGCCATTCCAAACGAGCAGTCGAGAATTTAATAACACTTTCGTCATATTTTCCTTCTTTACCTCATATTTTTCTTTGTATGTATTTCTTTTGTCTTTCGTTTTCTATGTGTAATGCTTATGTTTTCGTTTATGTATGTTTTTACGTTTTCACCTTTTGTCTGTGCTTTCTTTAACTTTCTTTCTTCTTTTCATCTAATTTTTTCTTTTTTTGCGCATGACACAATACATTACAGGTTGTCATTTTAAATAACCGTAGTCGTCCGTATAATTCTTGTACAGTTCGGCATGTTTGAGACTTTCATCGTTGTAAGTGTGAAAGCGAAAATAGGTGTAAACGCATTAGAAAAAGAAAATAAACATGAAAAAAGTGACAAGATAGAAGAGGCAAGATAGAGAAAGCAGCAAGGAAGAAAGAAAAAATAATGTGAAAAAATAACAAACAAAAGAAAAAGATAAAGAAGTAAAAGCAAAAAATAAGATGAAAAGGACTTAAGAATGAAGAAAAATCACAAAGAATAAAATTAAATAGGAAAGAGCGTGCCGAGTTGTGTAAAAATTTGGGAGACAATGCTTATTAAAAATGACAATTTATAATGTATTGTTTCGTGAGCAAAAAAGAAAAAAGTAGATGACAAGAAAAAAGAAAATGAAAGAAATCAGAGACAAAAGATAAAAATGCAAAAACATGCATAAACGAAAACATAATTAACACACGCACAACGAAAAAAAAGGTAAATAAGGAAAATGTGAGGAAAGTGTTATTGCATTCTCTATCACTCGTTTAGAATCGCACACTTGGGAATCGCTTACATGGAAATAGATTCTATATTATCAACAGGATCTATTCCTACAAAGTTTCAAAAACAAAACAACAAGAAGTTCAGTAGTATTGAAGTTGACCCAGTGTATTATACTTAAGAGTCAGTTTCTGTTAGCATCGACCGTAGTATGTACTAACGTCGTACACGTCAAAAAATAACATAGGGCGACTTTTACACATAGTATAGAACTTTTTGCGCTGAGTTTAATGGTGCGAGGCGCTTTACACAAAATCAAAAATTCGCTGAAATATCAAGATTCAAAGTTCCAAAATTTTATGAATTTGACCAAAATTGACTACTTTTACTTAAAGAACTGCATTTATTTTTCATTAAATTTTGTTTAATTTTTGAAAAAATGAGCAATATTCAGTTGTAAATATCTTCATAAATATTCTTTTTCTTTCGTGAATTTTTTACCGACACGTCTGGAAAGTCTTGACAAAGATTTCTGAAAGTTTTCGACCTGTGCCCGTATATTCTATAAGAACAGATATTTGATTTGTGAAAGTTTTTCAATGAATTTTCTGCAATTTTAAAAAAAAATGTGAAATGGTCAATTTTAAATGTCTCCATAAACGGTCCATTTATTTTTTTAATTTTTTGCTGGGATTCGTAGGAGGCCTTGAGGCACATGCGTGTAAATTTTGAGCCGTGTCCCGCAGCTTCTTGTGAAGCAAGTGCTGAAAATATGCAAATTTTGAAATCTAATTTTCAAAGTTTTTTGACTTTAAAAGCATAGCTCCTAGACCGAGTGTGTTGTGTCGGAATTCCATATGCACTCTAGAAGTGAGCATCATCTCCTCTACTTAATACAAAAAACTGCTTGGTGAAAGGTCAAAAATACAGAGAGCTGCAGTTCTTCAAGTAAAAGTGGTCAATTTTGGTCAAATTCATAAATTTTTGAAACTTTGAATCTTGATATTTCGGCGAATTTTCGATTTCGTGTAAAGCGGTTCGCATCATTGAACTCAGCGTAAAAAGTTGAATAATATGTGTAAAAGTCGCCCTATGTTATTTTTGACGTATCCGACGTAGGGATGATGCTAACAGAAATTGACGCTTAATATGTGACTTATTTTTACCTCTTTGCAAACAACATTAAAAATGTCCGGATATATCCGGATATACGGATATTCGAAGGTGCAAAAAACGCGGATATGGAATTTTTTCTGGCGCACATCACCATCCATGACGCGAAGCGCCAAGAAAATTGAGTTTTTGACCATCTTTTGTTGGGGATGTCTTCATGACTAACATATGGCTAGCCATAAGACTGTAAAATCCTGGGCGTCCTATAGCACTCCCCCCATTACATGTATGCTCGTGACTATTTTTGATCAACCGCTCACGAAAATCGAGTAACCAACAGCAGTCATCCTTCTACTTTTTGACCATTGACTCATCTTATACAGGTGAGCCAAGAAAAGGCTGACTTCCATAGCTATTGAACGGATAAAGCTTTTTTAATGCGGATTTCGGCATTAGAATGCCCTGTTTATCTTCGCTATAAAGGTCAAAGTTTTATGCTCCTAGCATTTATGGTTACTGTACAAACAGAAATTTAGTAAAAGTGGTCATTTTTCAACAAGTAAAAATTGTGAAATCAAAGTAAAAGTTGCCCTATCGTGAAAAAAAGTTTTTTGAAGATTTTTCCGCACAAAAATACTTCAAAAGTCACCCAGATTCATAAGTTACACGTAATTTAGTCATTAACTTCTTGTTTCAATATGGGGCAAAATTTAGCCAAAATCAAGGGCTTTTGTTTTTTAAATGGAAAAAAACCAAAATCAAAACAAAACCAATTCTGTCATTGACCAAATCGAAAAAAAGATTGAAATTATTGGTGTCAAAGAATGTATAGGACACGATAAAACAGTTCTCTTGTAGTTTCCAGCTGTTTTATGTTTCTCATGATTTAATTTAGTGCACTTTTCTGTTGTAAAACATGTTGATTTTATAAATTTTCGTCAATTTTTCAAAATTTATTTGCAGAAAAACTGACATTTAATATTTTTGATTCTAGTCAGTCAATATACCAGCAATCTGGCTGAAATTTTGTAGTTTTTATGCCAGATGTTTCGTCTATCGACGGCAAGAAACCGCATTAAAAAAGGTTCACCCGTTTGAAAGCTATGAAAGTCAGTACCGGTCGCTTTTTTTTGGCTCACCCTGTATAAATTGCCATACCGCGTATGAAATTTTGTAAAAGTTGCCGTACCAGTAAGTCACTTTGCTCCGACACCATCTGACCAGTGAGTCAGTTTTTCCAGGGTGGAAAATGAATTTACAAACGTAAGACTGGAATTATATTCCCGTACAATCCGATGAGGTAACAGCCCCATACCATCTTATGGTATAGTCGTGAGTATTACCCCAGTCTAGGGTTTGGAAATTCATTTAGTACGCTGCAAAAAATGACTTACTGGTCAGCTGATATATGAGAATAATGACACTGGTGCACAAATTTTGGGAAGGTCATAGTGTGCATGCCAATTTTAAGAAAGGAGTCACACTGGGCACCTTCTTTTGTTTGCGAAATAATAAAAAATAATAAGTAGAATTTCATACGCAATTTACACTTGATGGAAAGGTTTATATTAAAAATGCCTAATTTCTAGCTAAGAATGGGAAAGGCCGATATCATTGGAAAACACTATGCTTATTCACTTTCGATTTGGACAGAATACCAGAGTTCTATTCGAGAAATTGATTGAAAGCTTGAAGGAAATTTTCGGCTGTTTTTTTCTGCTTACTGACAATTTTTTTCCATTGATTACAGTAATAAGCTCTATTAGCTTTTTCATTATTGAACTTTTATGGAATTATTGCATCGATCATCTCAAAATCAATGGAGTGTATGTATAAGTAATCATTCTCCGGACTTTTTTTAACTTAATTAAAGAATGCAATTTGCGAAAAACAAAACAGTAAGTATTGTATACCAAGCTCACTTATAGAAAAATAATTGATAATGATAGAAAGACACAAAATTCATATGTAATAGGTAAAAAAATCATTTAAGGTTGGTACCGGCACTGGCGCAGGTGCTTAGGCGCCGGCAAAAAATGTGGCACCGGGACATCCCTACTTGAAATCTGAGTAGACTTCTCCAGATGTGTGAAATCATCACCCACGACCATCAACAGGAATGCGAAATGTTTCTCACAATGTAAACGGAAAAAATAACCGTCTAAGCTGACAAAATTTAGTCAACTTCAATAAATAGAAGGAGGAATGGAAACAGATAAATAGGAATAGTTTTTAAATAATCAAATTAGAAATGAAAACTGGATTGAATTTAATGTCATCTCAGGAATTGCAAGTACAGATTTTTAGCTTAACAGTATGATGACATGTTTCTTTATTTCCCTAAATGTGTATTATTTCAATATTGATTGATAACAATTAGATCAGCAATGCCAATGTATAAGGGAATAGTTATGACGACTGCGCAATTGCGTTAATCCTTTTTAGCCCTTGATGCCAGCACCGACGAATGGCTGATTTGGCCGCTTGAATGAACTACTGTTTCACTAGAAAGAAGATTTTAAACGATTTTAACTCGTTATAAACAACGCCCACGTGTATCTCCCGTGCCTTTTAGATATCTACAGTTTTTATTTATATGTATGTACGTAGTTTTTAAATAAAATTTTAATTTTGATTTTCCCCCCGACGCTGTTCGCCATTCATCGTCTTTTTTTAGCTATGAGACGTCGATGTTCGACAGAGAATGCAATATTTACGCTTGATTTTCCAGATATGCCTACTGCGACAATTTCGAAAAAATGCGACGCCGTGGTTTGGGAATATGAAAAGGTTAGAGGAAGCTGGATACGATTACCGACGGACACCTCGACTTCACTGACTTCACGATGCAAGCAAAAAGAAGTGAGTGAAGCGATTCTTTCCCCCAGCAATCGTTCTTGGTCATTTAAGACATGATTTCCGAGAGATTCGACCTTCCCTATGATGAGTTGAAAAATTAGTCATATCCGAAAATAAGATATTTTGAACGGTTTCGTGCGCTGAATTTCGTGGTATCATTGGTTTTGCTCAGACATGAAAATTCACGCCGCTACAGTGTGTCAAAGTTTGAAAATTCATTTTTTGGCATTTTTAGTGGTCTTGCTACCCAAGCGATATTTCAGGATTGCAGTAATCTTATTCGATAAATGAATATTCATTTTACACAGGAGAAGATGGTTATCTTTTGATGTAATAGTTGCAGCGAATTTTTACACTTTTCAAAGTAGTTCAAAGTGTCAAAAATGAGCTGTCCAAATTCGAAATATTTTGTTCAAGAGCACCTCCGTTCTTATTTTATATCTAATGCATTCTTACTGTATTTGTAAAATTTTCATCGATTTTTTACCGTTTGGGGAGCTGCACAGCTCTGAAGAAGACATACTTATAGAGATCGGCCAGAAGTCGCTGCATTTTCCAGGTAGCCCTTGTCTACCCCTTATAATACATTTATTATTTGTACTATAGAATTGTCAAATAACTGATATACTATAGCTTGATGTACTAATTTTTTCATAAACGAACATTTTACACGGCAAGAAAGTTTAAACTGTCAAACATAACAAACAAAAAAGAAAAATCCTGTTTAAGGGCACTCCTCAGCATCCTCACCTATTATGCCGCGAAGTGTTATCTCTTTTATTCTTTAGTTCATACATTCCTACAGTAGCTGTGAAAGTAACATCATCATAATCGTGCACCATTTCGGGAGCTGTAGCGATTCGCACACACTGAACTGCCATTCAAATATGTTTTTGAATCTGGATAAATGTCCCAAAAAATGTCGGAAATTTTCTCAAAAAGGACCTAAAAAGTTACTTTTTCCAAATTTTTCCGAGTTTGGAGGACTGGGCATAGGTTTGACCAAGGATTCCGACATTTGGATATAACGTTCGACCGAGTTGGGGTGTCCCCCCAACCCCCCTCCAATTACAGGTAAGCCCATTCAATAAAGTTCCATGAATACTGGATCCGTCTTTACCTAATACATTAGAAGGGAAAATGTGGCTCGGAGTCCTGATAAATTTTTATTGATACAGATCTGATGGTTCATGAACGATTTTCTTCAAATGAAAAGTCGAAAATTTTGATCAAATTTCAGAAATCGAGTGTTCGTTTAAAATCCATTTACAGGAAAACGGAAAGAATTATTTGGATGCCCTCTCATCTATTGGAGAGGCACTGCAATCTACTATCATTCGGTATATTTTCGTCTGGCTGACTTCACGCAGTGTGAAATAGAGTGCCTTCAACTGTAAAGCACTTTTTCACAGCTTATAACAGAGCCCCGAGTCAGACAGCCGACAGTTATTTTGTGACATGAAACTCGCAGCTTCAAATTTTTCAATCAAATTACCGAACAGAGGAATTTTCGTTGCATCTCTTCTGAGACATCCTGTCGCAAAATCATTCTAAATATATCAATGAAATATTACTAGTGATTTGACTCACATCATTTTTCTTACCCGTTTAATCCGAACTTTTCCCATTTTTTCCGCATCTTGTTTATGTCATATTTAACGGGATTTATCAGCATTTTTGTACCAATTTTCAGAATTGCAGACACCTACAGCTCCCCAAACGGTATACAAATTTGACTGAAATGTCATCACAATGTTTGACGTTAGTGGCTGCATAAATCAAGAAAAAATTCTGCGGCATCCTATGGGAAGGTAAGTAAGGCTCCAAGTGACTTTTTCTGTTTATTTCGACTTCTTTTTTGACAGTAAAAAAGCGTAAAGCAAAGGATTAAATTTTTTTCATACTGGCTACAGAGTCATGTCTTTTCTGAACTGTGATATTCCGAAACACGTATACAGACAGAAAAATGTCAAAAAATGTAAAAATTCCTAACTTTAGGGTACTGCAGCTGTGTGAATTTTGACTTTTATGCGAAATAATGTTTCCTCGTTACTCAGCGTGTAAAACTGCTCAAAATATCTCATTTTCAGATAATATTAATTTTCAACTTATCATAGGTCTATGGAACAGAGGGTCGCATATCTCAGAAATCGTGTCTTAAAGATTTTGCCAGAAAATAAATCAACTTGACGTTTTAAGACTAGGAATTATTGTTTATTAAAGAATATTTTGTGAAATTTTAGACGACAATAAAGATCGACTGTAAAGAAATGAAGGTTAATTTCCAAGATATGACAGTCAAGAGTTTGGAAACGGGGTTTCTCCGTTTCCTACGCTGCGTTGTTGCATCAAGAAATGAAGATGAAGGTACCAATCACTGATGAACCAGTCATCTGCTGTGAACGGAAGTAAAGCCATAAATTCCCTGTGGTAACCTGCATTAAACGGCTCGTCTGAATGGCATATTTTATCGGCTGCAATGCCGATTATCGAAACTCTCATGTCCTTTAATAATTATTTTTGAGCCTAAAAACAATACTTGTTTCAGATATTTTAAACTGCATATTTCATACGCCACTTTGAATTGACGTATTTGTAAGACTTTTCGCATCTTTCTAGACGAATATTTTGCTTGGTGTGTTTCCGAAAATAATAAACTTTGGCGTTCCATTCCGGCTAAGATAATCGTCGAATTGGAGTCTAAATATCAAGAATATATTGTCGATGGAAAGAAATCGTCGAAAACTTCGATCGGCGATTTCAGATTCGATTATGATCGCATGACTGCCGAAAATGAAACTACGTCTATAAAGTATAGCCTGAGAAGAGGCAAGAGTGGTAAGTGCATATTCCTCGGTTTCACTGTCAACTTTTGTTTCTCCCGCGAGCGTCATTTATGCAGATCGTTTTTTAGATGGGATACGTGTCAGTGTCAAACCTGAAAAAATTGAAGACAATTGCTGTGCTGGTACTGTAAAGTTAGAAAATGAAAATCCCGACGAAAAAACGACGAAATCTCTCAAAAGACAGTTGGAAGAAGAAGAACGCGGAAATTTGAACGCTCATCCTCCTAAATCGCAAAAGGTTGTTAAAAGCTGCGGAAAAGCTATAAAGTCCACTTTAAAAACTATAGTCCTCAAAGGAAAAGTGCCCGTCGATCCGGAATGCTCAGCTAAAACTGATTCAGCTCATGTATTTTGCGATCCGACGGGGGTGACTTACGATTGTATGCTAAATCAGACCAATATCGCGCAGAATAACAACAAGTTTTACTTGATACAATTGCTAGAAGATGACAATAGCAAGAATTATAGCGTTTGGTTGCGCTGGGGACGCGTTGGCTTCACGGTAGGTAGCTCCTATAGTTTTTAAGTGCCAACAAAAGATTGTCCGAAAGATACCTATATAATAATGGAGGCAGGATTAGTACTACCAGCGTTGAAATGGAGACTTGGAAGTCTAACATGAAGTACCAAAAGTGCTCGATAATAAAAATCGAGCCCCTGAGTCGTTTGAATGGCTAAAAACCGCAAACCGATAAGAAAAGATTTTGATTTGAAAAGTTCAATGTTATAAGAATATATGTGCCGTCAAAAAATCAGTGTATATACAAGTGTTTCTGAAACAGTATATCTGTTCTCTTTTAGTGTGGAAACCATTAATGTCCTGAGCATAGATGAACATAGGGGAGTGGGTAGGGGGATAACCCCGGTACCTGGCCCCCGTGGTATCCCCACCTGGCCCGAAATGAATCGCCTGGATTTTAATGGAGAACAATTTTTGGGTGACTTTCCCGATATTATACATAATAATAATGCTTATGTTCTCTTAAATTCAAGGGTCAAAAGAATCTTATCAATTGTGGATCAAACCTTGAAATGGCCAAGAAGATATTTTGTTACAAGTTCTACGATAAAACTCGGAACCATTGGCAAGAAAAAGATACCTTCGAAAAAGTAGCCGGCAAATACGATTTGATCGACGTGAATTTCAGCGTCGAAGATAACATTCCTATCAAACAAGGAGACGAAGATCTTGCTTGCGAGAATATTGAGGCGGAAATTCCTTCGAAATTGGACGTCCGGGTGCAAAATTTAATTAAATTAATTTGCGATCTCAAAAATATGGAACAAACTGTCAAAGAAATGCAATACGATGCGGACAAATCGCCTCTGGGTAAATTGACTACCAGTCAAATAAAAGCCGGCTACGAAGCTTTGAGCAAAATCGAAAGAATTTTAAATAAAACCGGACAAGTTGCGTCTTCCGCGTTGGCTCAAGCCTGTAGCGATTTTTACACGAGAATTCCACATTGTTTTGGGTGAGAATAGATCTTGAAGGCTGGAATTTTATTCCGGAATGGAATTGGAAAGCGAAAAAATGTCTAAGCAGTGTCGTTGGCTCGAAGTCACGTTTTTTATTATCTGATGTCTCCCAAATCAAAGATAATTTTCTAAACTATTGTTCAGTAACCGTTTCAAACTTTTGCCGCTTAAGAATGAAAGTGCCACCCCTGATCCGCGACAAAGTTATGCTCAAACGGGAAATGGAATTATTAGACACCTTGGCTGATATTGAAGTAGCTATCAGAGTTTTGTCGCACGAAAGCTCCAATTTTGATGTTAATCCTCTTGACCGACATTACGAGGCAATGAACTGTTTACTCACTCCTCTAGACGGAGAATCGGATGAGTTTCTGGTTAGTACTGAAGGTTTTGAGTCCCCTAATGTTTTGTTAAATAAATTACCTTCTTTTGGAACAATTTTGTCAAATTGTAGCTATACGACTTTTTGTGTTAACTTATTCATGATTCTTTTCATCCTTCAGATTGTCCAGAAATATCTGCACAATACGCATGGTGCAACCCATAACCTCTACGAAACTAAATTATTGGACGTTTTCGCCTGTTCTAGAAACAGCGAAAAAGAAGATTTTATGAAAAATATCGGTAATAGGTATGTACATACATGAAAGCTATAAAATGATGCATTCTTCAAATCACATCATTTCTGAGTTTTTTAGAATGCTTCTTTGGCATGGATCTAGACTGAGCAATTGGTACGGTATTATAAGCCAAGGTTTGCGTATTGCACCTCCCGAAGCTCCCACAACTGGCTACATGTTCGGCAAGGGCGTTTATTTCGCTGATTGTTCTAGCAAATCGGCCAATTACTGTTTCGCATCTGCATTCAAAAACGTGGGTTTAGCAGTTTTATGCGAAGTAAGGTATTTTTTTCTACTTGAACAAAAAAATCGTTTATTTCAATTGTGAATTCATGCCTGACTGAAATCATCAAAAATTGTTAGCACGTTGAAACAGATTCTTATCAGGGAACAAGTTTTTGGAATTGTGCAGTCGGAAGATTGACTCTACTTAGAATACATGTCTGCTGACTAAAAACGACGCGTCTAAAGTGTTGATACTATTTGTACATTAAGAGTATTGGAATAGTTTGATTTCCTCAAATTTTGATCAGTCTTGAGCTATTGAATTTTTAATGTATGAACAGTATACGAGCTGAAGCTAATTAAGAAATTAAACAGCTTGATTTTTTGGTACATTATTGTCCGCAGACTGCCGCTCTATTTATCGTTTTTCAGTCTCACACGAGCGTTCCAATTCAGACTATCTTTCGCTTTTTCGTATGCCTTGTTTTTTATTATCTTAATTTGTTTCACTAGGTAGCTCTTGGAAAGTCCCACGAACTTGTCGCCGCGAATAACAAAGCCGATAAGTTACCTCCCGGCTTTCACAGCGTTAAAGGCCTCGGAAAATCTATTCCCGATCCTGAGGAGAACATCATCATGTAAGTTTACCCACCGTTGCGCTATCCCTGTGCCTGCTTTCCACTCGTCTCATAACGTTACAATGTCACAGCACGCCCTTCTTTTTGAGTAAATTCGCCTTGGTTATACACTGAGCTGCGCAATCCAAAAATTAAAATGACCTCAAAACTTGACACTTATGGCCGTGTGGATAAATGCGAGTTGGCGTTAACTCGTTTAAAATCGACCATTTTAACACATGTTAATGTTAATCGGGATGCATAAAGACGGGCTAGCGCTTACATCCTGCTCCTTGCAAGATTAGAGTCGAGTTTACGATGATTTGCCCGAACTGAAAAAAGATTCATTCCTTTCTCGTGTTCGTTTATTAATTTCAAACTTTCTGAATCAAATGAACGTTTCAAGGTTTAAAAAGGTAAGATGTCAAGGCATAAAGGGTTCAAGAGTTTTTATATCTAAGTTCCAAAAGCACATTCTCAAGCATCTCCATCAGACATGCACGGCAAGAATTTTCCAGGGGGGAGGGTCCACGGACTTTCCATGGAGGGGGATGGGGGTGGGTGAGCAAAAAAACAAAAAAAAGTTCCACGAGCATGCTTTTCATACAAAATATGCATGAAAAATATCAAAAAAAACTGTCTTCAAAAAGTTCAGGGAGGGGTGTTTGACGATTTTTTTCACGCCAAGGAGGGGTGTTCAGGGTCTGAAGTAGGAGGGTTTACCCCCCCCCCCCTGACCCCCCTATGTGCATGTGTGATCTCCATGAGTTAGCTAATCTGTTTGGTTTGCAAAAGGAAGCTTTTCATCCTCTGGAAGTCACAGGCTAAGCTCACTCGAACTGGGGATCAAGAAGACACTTACAGCATGCTATATAGCTCGCAAAGTCCAAATTATTCTGCACGGAGGTCCCCAAAGTCAGATTTTTCAGGTAGGGATAAAATTGAAAATTTTGCGGGGATAGTGCAGCGAAGTGTCCACTAAGCACGTCATTTTGTCGCAAAATTATGCAGATAGTGATCGATTTTAAGGACTTTAGGTAAGGGTAATACACCCCTCATACCCCTCTTCATGGGGCACTCTGGCTCTGCACAACAGCCTATCTTTATTGAACATCTTATCGGGATTAAAAATCTTGCTTTTTGATATTGGGGAGTTTTCATCACACCACCTTCATTATTAGAACATTGGGCTGAACATCATGTTCATCCATCTTCTCAAAAAAAAGTCCCTGCTTATATAAATGACCTTGACTCATTGAAATAATTATTGTGGAGTGCATAAAATAAAATTTCGTTTCAGTTTGATGCCTATAAATGTTCAGTGTTTTCAAAAATTGTTAAAACCAGCAGTCATTTCCGTTATAATCCACTCATTTTCAAATAAGCATCATAATAGAAAAAATTTTAAGAAACCCGTAAACAGAAGATGACCATGCATCGCAAGCCAATATTTTCTTTTTTAAAGTTATAATCCTTACTGCTACAGTCAATCTGGAAGGAGAGCGGCCGCGTATGCTGGTTGTTCATTATTTTTATGATCAAGTTTTTTCTTTCTGAGCCTCGTTCATAAAAAATGGACTATAACCAATAGACCGATAAAAGTATAAACTGTTTCTTCACCCACTTCTCAACAAAAGGTATCTTACAAAAAAGTTTTTCTAGAAGACTTCACTGTTGTGCCGCAATTGATGAACATTTGCGGTAGGGGGTAAAATGGCGTGTCCCCAATATGACGAAACGCACAACAGCGAAACTCAAAATAGCAAGACTCAAAACAGCGTTTCTCAAAATAGCGAAGTCTCAAAACAGCGATTCTCGTTACAGCGAAGTCTCAATACAGCGATTCTCACAATAGCGAAATCTCAAAACACCGATTCTCAATACAACGAAATCTCAAAACAGCGAGGTTTCAAAACAGCGAATCTCAATACCGCGAATAGTAAAAAATTATATGCATTAGAGTAAACTTACACATCATTTTCATGATAAATATGCAAATCAGGTATATTAAAATCGTTTTTGCTAGTTGATATAGTTTATTTTTAGTTGCATTTGGCCATCTAGGTTTCGCATGCTTTTGTGCTGCACTTGTGGTAGGTATGTACGAACGGACCTTTCCGAAATCACAAAAAAATATCTGTGTCAGAAAAACATTTTTGCAAAACCTTTGAAAAAACAAAAACAAAGAATTATCATATGGATTCCCGACTGAAATTGTTTTGTATGGAGTTTACTTGCAAAAAAATTGAATTAATGAAATAAATAAAGCAAAATGAAATAAGCAAATAAAATGAAATGAAATGAATAAAATAATTAAGCAGTAAAAGCTGAACAAAAAACAAATAAGAAAGAAACTAAATTTAAAATAATGTAATAAAAAGTAGGTAAAACTTAGAACATAAGCACACAGCCTAAAAAAATAAACAAAAAGTGGCTCAAAGTAAAAGAATATAGAGAGGAATAAGTCAATAAAGGAAAAAAGAAACAAAAAACATGCATGCAGATATGTTAATAATAAACAAACCCGTATAAAAAGCTGTAATGTCGTGAAAACACATGCTATAGAGCCATAATGTCAGTAATCCAGCGATTCGTGCCAAAATGTTTGACAACCAGCCTCCACCAGATCGAAATGTAGGAGCGAATAGGCCATGCACCAAAACGTCTACTTCGCCCTCCATTCTTGCATTCTAAAGCACACCTGTAATTGGGGGGGGTTGGGGGGCCCCCCTCCCCCAACTTGGCCAACCATATGCCCAACCCCTCCCCCAGTTTGGAAAAAATTAAAAAAATGTGCCAAAAAGTGTATGTTTTTTGGGGAAAATTTCGACTTTTTTTGTCCCCCTCCCCCCAAATTTCGGATTTACCCCCCCCCCCCAACTGATCGGACCTCTTACAGGTATGTTCTAAAGATAGCTTTTTTGAAAATTCGCTATTTTGAGAATTGCTGTTTTGAGACCTCGCTGTATTAAGACTTCGCTGTTGAGAATCGCTGTATTGAGACTTCGCTGTTTTGAGAATCGCTGTACTGAGTCGTGCTGCCATAGATCAACTATCGGCACACATGCTTAAAAATGATCGGTTTTTTTTGCTCCTTCTCGGATAGACGTCGTAAATAGAATATAACCGAATCTTAAAGAGAAATGGATGTTATTTTCAAACGTATTATGTTGCCTAACATGTTAAAGTTCATGTTTCTGCAGGTCTTCGAAGTACAAGAAAAAATTCTGCTACTTCCTCAAGGAAGTATAGTTATGTTCAATAAGTGTAATCTTTCTGTGCATTTTAAAGGTTTTCGTTCCAATGATTGTAAAAGATAAAGTTTTTGTCTAGAAAGCAAAGGACATTGAACCACGTTTCCTCTAGGTTGAGTAAGATGCTTAATAGTAAAACTGCTCGAAATTGATGAAAAATCCGGTAATTGAGTTTTATGGGTACTGTAACAACAAAAAATCATATTTTTGAGTGAATGAATATCACCATTGTGATAAGCGCCTGAAAGTGTACGGCAAAAGTTATTCTAGGATATTAATTTTTGACTTGTCAAAGCTTAGATCGGACTTTTCCAATATTGAATTTTTCCGATACAATAAAGCACCGTCGGCGGACTTTTTATAACGAGATGAAGTTATATGGCAGGTGGACATGAGGAACAGTACATATCGTCGTTTGTAACGAAGCTACTATAAATTTGTGAGATTCTCCTTTTTACATTGATTTTCTTTTTTTACCCAGAGACAATGGCTGTGTCGTACCTTTGGGTCGTTTAAAAAATGCAGTAAACGCATCACCGGAACCAAAGAATTATTCCTTACTGTACAACGAATACATCGTCTATGATGTTAATCAAATTAAAATGAAATACTTGGTTAAAATTGAATTCAATTATAAACGATAATGACGTTCGGAATGTGTTCCGGCACCGATAGTAATGTTTAAATGTCGTACTTTTTACCCGAATTGACAGTAATATAGTATTTTTAGACAAATGGTAAAGTAAAATTTGATCTTCAGAAAATATAGTTGATTTTTTGTGCATTTTGAACAAAATCTATACTCTGAAAGGTTCTCTATACTCCATTGTCCTTAAGTGAGCCTCGAGAGAATGAATGTGCTCATGAATAAACAAACGGCCTTCTTTTCACATTTTGAAATGATTTATGATCTCGTGAGAGTAGGTTCAATACGGAAGAACTAGTAAGCTCATTACTGTAAACAAAAAGGCACTGAGGCAAAACAGGACAGCTGAACATTTCTTTCGATTTCCTGGCTAAGTGGTCAAAATTTCTCGAGTATAATTCAGTTATCGACGCATTTCTGTCCAAATGAAAGAAGTTCAGCGTTTTTCTACATTATAACTTTTTACACTAAGTGAAAATTGTGTTCCAAATTGAACTGCTTTCCTGGCTTTACAACATGAAAGATGAAAATGTTCGGTCCTTATTCGTTCGTATCTACGTACGGATTTCTATCTTGACGCCATTTTGAAACTAAATAGACTATAGAATGCAATTTTAGGCATCATAAATAGTCAATAGACGAACAGCATGATGATCCGTGTATCACAAGGTTGGGTGTTCTCATTGTAGAACTAAATGCATGTGTTATAGTATGCAATAATTTCTGCTCACGATTTGTTTACTGTAAATTGTTTTTGTCGACAGGCACGCTCGCGCCGCCCGCCTTACCTTTAATTTAATGCATATTTTGACAGAACCAGAACGAATAACTAAAGATAATACATAGTAAAATGTCAGCTGCTTCGTTGCTCGAAACACGAATGGACGAAGATCCACCGGCAAGTTTTTCAGACAAAGACAGCAAAGAGTCGATGAAAGATGATGCCGTCAAGAGCTTTTTCAAGTCAAAAATCATGGACTTGGAAGTTAGTATTGTTCTATGTGGATATAATTGGAAACGCATACTACTCGTACCCATTCGTCTATTCGACGAAATCCATTGAGTGGTGCATTAATTTACCAAAGTCATACCTGTAAGACCTCCGACCAGTTGGGGGGGGGGGGGGTAGGAAAAAGTCGAAATTTTTCCCAAAAAAGGCCAAAAAACATACACTTTTTGCAAATTTTTTTTTCCAAACTGGGGGGGGTTGGGGGGGGGAATGATTTTGGGTATAGGGTTGGCCGAGTTGGGGGGGGGGGTCCCCCCCCCCCCAAGTACAGGCACTGTTTTTTTTCCCCAAATCGTGCTTTTTCGGGAAAAAAAATTCGGAAAGGGGAAAAAAATTTTGGGCTCTTTCCCCATTTGGGGAAGAAAATTTTGGGGATCGGATACAGAAAAGATGCATTTTGGTGCATTTTAGAATGTCATAATCTCAAAATTTTCCGGCGCTTCGCGCCGTTTATTACTTTAATAATCATTATTATGCATTACTTAGCTCAGGCGTGGCTTTTAGCACGTCTACCTTCATTTATCATATAATCTATAATAGTTTTCATCATCTTGAACATATTATCTCATGTTTTCATTGGTAATCTTCAATATTTTATCATGATATTTAATGAAGATTCGCATTTTTTCCTTTTGAGAAAGATCAGTACGTCAAGTCTCTAAGCTTTTTGATGCGATTATTTCTTTTCTAACGTAAAATCAACTCAAACGCTTCATGGAAATATCTTTCGGAATCGGAAATTTATACCCTGCATACTCATATATTTTCGACCAAGCATGAGAGTTTACAAATAAATTATACTGGTTTTAAAATTTTTCAAGTAAAATTCTAGAAATTACGACTTTTGAACACAAAATTCAAATCTAATTCTTGAAATAAATGTTCGGAAAATTGATTTTCCAGCGTCGCAGAATATCAATACCCAAAAAATTTTTCCGGCGCTTCGCGCCGGAAAGATTAACATCCATTTTGGGTTCTCACTTATCATAGAGAACCTAACCATCGATTTCTCATGTAATTCTCAAAGTCATTATGCTTTTGGATAGTTTACTTGAAAATTTGTTCCAATGCTTGTAGATTAAACTTTGAACTCGAAAATTTCAATTTTTTCCTCAATTTTAATGAATTAACGGGTCTAAAAACACCAGAAGGCTTTAAAAAGCTCAAAAACACCTAAATAAAGCGTCTGTGAGCATTTTTAAGCGAAAAAAACGAGTTCGGGAAAATGGGGAAAAAAATTTTGACCCCTTTCCCCCTATGGGGAAAAGGCCCGGGGGAAAAAAAAAACAGTGAGTACAGGTATGACCAAAGTCTATAAACTTCATACCTGTAAGAGGTCCGACCAGTTGGGGTGGAGGCTAAATCCAAAACTTTGGGGTGGGGGTCCTAAAATTTCCAAAATTTTTGGGGGGGGGGTCGAAAAAGGCGAAAAAATTCCGAAAATTTACCCAAAAAAGGCATAAAAGCTACTTTTTCCCTAATTTTTTCGCATTTTCCCGAGTTTGGGAGGGGGGGTCCCGACATTTGGGTTACAGGGTTCGGCCAAGTTGGGGGTGCCCCCCCCCCAACCTCCCCCAATTACAGGTATGTATAACTTTATGAGAACGATAGTCAAATAAAGTCGGAAAATTTTGTTGTATATCCATAACACTAAGCATTGCGGAGCGAGATCTGTCATCAATTTGATTAGTCGAAAAATTTTCTACCTTCAATTTGATTGGTCGAAAATTGTAGTCTACTCCTTCTTTGGCCCAAATTACAGATAGTGGGTGAAACGTGGGTATGGGTAAAAGTAAAGCGGCGGATAAAATCGTAGGTAAATAAAAGTCGAGTAAAATCTCGGGTAAAATCGTAGGTAAATAAACTCGAGTAAAATCTCGGGTTAAAGTCGAGTAAAATTCCGGTAAAATCGCAGGTTATTTTCACGTCTTTTTCATCTACTTTTTACCCGACTTTTACTTTACCCACTTTCAGTAATCTTGAATCGGATAAAATCGATGGTAAAAAAATTACTCACGATTTTACCTGCCTTTAACCCGTCATTTTCTCACGATTTTACCCGGCTTTAACCCAAGATTTTACCCGAGTTTTATTTACCTATGATTTTACCCGAGATTTTACTCGACTTTTATTTACCAACGATTTTACCCGCCATTTTACTTTTACTCTTACCCACGTTTAACCCACTTTCTGTAATTTGGGCCTTAACCGTGAGTCCAAGCCTAAGCCCTAGCCTTAAATCCTAAGCTTACGCCTAAACTTAAGCATAGACCTATGCCTAAGAATAAGCCTAAGCATCAGCCAGAAAATTTACCAGAACAACTAAAAAAATCAATAAATTTTTTCGACCAATCAAATTGATGATAGACCTCGCTGCGCAATGCTTTCTGTCCCGGACACTACTGTTTCTCCCCTCCGATCATTGTTATAGATGGTTTATTTTAATGGTTTTGAGTTTGACATCGTCAGAGCCGTTATTTGATCAGAATTGAGGGAAAAAATTTTAATTTCCGAGTTTGAAGTCCAATTTTTTCAATATTGTGGATTTATTTTTAACCAAACGATTTAAAAGCATCAGGAACTCGATTTACGTAAGAAATCATTTGTGATCACAAGTAAACAGCCCAGAAGTAGTTTGGCACTCTGGAACGTTGGAAAATCGATTTTTCAAATATTTATTTCAACAATATGGTTCAAATTTTCTGTTCAAAAATCGTGATTTTATTATTCCGAAAATTTTAAAATTTGTATTCATATTCTTTCATAAAGCTCCGAGTCAAGAATAGCAAAATTTTTTGAGAATTACTTTCACGAGGTTTTTTAAATTCAATGTTCGTAAAACCACAGCCGTGCTAAATTTCAGACGTTAGCACGAGAAATTTTCAAGAAAATTTCGAAAGAAACTTAAATGAAAGATATGAACAAATTGTGGTAAAAAATCAAAAATCGTCATTTTCAACTATTTATTCCATTACTTCCACACAATAAAACATTCATTTTGAATGCGTTCTTTTTCGTTTTCCTTTTCCTTTTGAGATCCTTTTGAAAGTATCAACATCAAGCATGATTTAATGAATCGATAATACAATAAAAGCAGGTTATTAGAATCGAAAAACTCACACTTTGTTTCAGACCAACGAAGTATTATTTATCAACCGCGCTAACTGTGCTAATGAAATATATTTTATTAGCATGAGTGCTAATGAACTCGTGCTAAAAAACCCTGCTACTAGCGCCAATAAGATCCTTAGGATCATAATGATCATAAACACCTGAATTAATCAAATCTGTTGCTCTGCGAACTATAGTTTTGATCCTGAACAACGTATTGCCTTCATACAAATGTCGTGCTCGAATTTTCCAACGTTTCTAAAGCCTTAAAATGGAAACTTGAATCAACTCGTAAGTGAAGCAGACATGCTACGTACCGCTATCATGTCTACTTCACTACTAGTCAAAATTTAAGAATCGTCATTACCTAAAATTTCATATCTTCCTGTTTAATTAGTGATCTTTGAAATTGCATTTGAGTATTTGACGAAAATCAAAAGTTTTCATGACGAAATCTGTTTGCGGTCTTTGAAAATCTTTGAATTTTGTGAACATCAGCTTATCTAGCAGTCATCCATCCAATGAATGTTTCATTATAGTTTATGCATGTCTCGCGTTTATGCTTCGCATATTTCTTTTGTAGCATATGGTGATCGAAAAATCGCAAAACTTGAGGCGTTTGCAAGCTCAGCGGAACGAATTAAATGCCAAAGTACGGGCTTTGAAAGAAGAAATTGCTTTGCTTCAGGAACCAGGTTCCAATGTTGGCGAAGTTGTCAAGGTTATGGATAAAAAAAAGGTTCTGGTCAAAGTAAAATTTATAAAAATCGTGAATTTTCAGATAAGCAAACCAGATTTTCTGTTTTTCTCAGATTCATCCCGAAGGAAAGTACGTCGTCGATTTGGACAAAAATATCGAGGCTAAAACTTTGGTGACTAATGCTCGCGTAGCTTTGAGAGCCGACAGTTATTCATTGCACAAAGTTTTGCCCAACAAAGTAAATAGAATAGACGTTTTACGTAAATATTCAACTCCAATTTTCAATTTAAAGTCTTAATTTCCCCCTTTTTTTCGAGTATTTGCATGTCATACGTAAATCTGGCTTGATCTATGAGAGAATTGTATTTGCACGAGTCCTTTTGCGCCGTTCAGAAAAGTTTTTGCGGCAGAAATTTATTTTTTGTTCCCAAGTAATTGAGCAAAAATAGCCAATATTCGAAATAGACTAGTAATATAAAGATATTCCGCGACATTTAAAAAATTGTGTTGTTTTCTAAAAGGCAGTATTAATATTTGTTCCCATTTGACTTTCAAGAAATTTTGTGAAACGCGTGAGAAACGAGTAATTAAAAGATGTGAATTTTAATTATGTTTTTTGAAAAGTAAGTGAATTTCAGAATGATTATCAGAATCTGAAAGTCATTAATTCGCTAACGAATCACTTGTTTGAAAAAAGTTTCGCAAATACTCGGGAAATTTCGTCAAATGACGCTAAAGCCTAAAATTCATTTACTTAGATTTTAGACATCTCAAAATTCAATTTTCAGCTTCAAAAGTTGGTGTCTTATCTTTGCACCGGACAAAAACAAGCATCAAATGCTTTTTCACAGTCGTCAAAACTTTTACACGTTGCAAAAAACACTGCCTACGACGACATAGGCGCAGCCAGGCGTTTGTTAATGCAAAATCTTTTTAAATATGTTCTGTATGTCTTTTTTGCGCTCGACAACAACAGAAAGTAATTTAAAATGTTTGATATCAATTTAATAAAATAAATCGCTTCAGCAAAAATATCGGTGATGTAAATGTCCATTCTTTTGATTTCTACAGCATTGTACAAAATAATAGATTAGAAACAGAAAAACAGATTAGCAAAGCATTCGACTGCTCATATTTAGTGTGATATTCACGTCCGAAAAATTTTTGCT
Organism: Romanomermis culicivorax; assembly: GCA_963922205.1. NCBI lineage: Eukaryota > Metazoa > Nematoda > Enoplea > Mermithida > Mermithidae > Romanomermis > Romanomermis culicivorax. Next base: position 189,210 of record CAWUHX010000110.1, on the reverse strand, counting down.
TCTGATATTCTTAAACGTATGAAAATGAACCTATCCCACACTTATGCTTCAGTTTTTTCAAATGAGTCTCGAAAAGAAAAAATGTGCCCATGACGAGAGGTATTTGCCGCAAAACTATGAATTCGCTGGAAGTGGTCACTAGAAATTGGAAAAAAATCTGGTCATCGTTGCCTATGCTATGCATTGTGCTTTGTAGAGTGCGCCAATTGGACAGCTGTCAACAACTGGCCTTTGAAAGTGACGCATCCGCACAGCTGCCCAATGGGCCACGGTGAGAAGGCTAGAAAAAGAACGATTTACGTGAGGCTACAGTACGACCGATAACGTGTTAGGAAGAGAAGGTGAGTTTATATCATGTAGTATGTTTAATTAATCTTTTCATAAAACGAAAATTAATCATGTGTATTTTTTGCAAATATTCAAACTCTGGATAAAAAAGTTAGAACTGTGAAAAAGTTAACACCACACCTGCAGAAATGAAGAGGAAAAAATATTGAAATAAAAGAAAAAACAATAGAAGAAACATAAAAAGGTAAGAAAAAATTTTAAAAAAAAACAGAAAAAAATGGAAAAAAGAAAGAAAAACACAAGAAAAGGAAAAAAGAAAATATACGAAACCATAAAAGCAAACAGATAAGAAAAAACAACAAAACGGAAAGAAAAAAGATGGAATAAAAAACATAAAAGGGACAAACAACAAGGAAAAAAGGTGAAAAACAAAATTAAAAGAGAAAGGAAACAAAAAGGACTAGAAGCAGAACAGAGAGAAACACAAAAACAGAAAAGAAAAGAAAATACTTAGCACGAAGTAAGATGAAAAAACAAAATAAACGTAAGAAAATAACGAAAAGAATAAAAAAGAAAGAACATAGGAAAAGAGGCAAGAAACAAAAAAAGGGAAAAAACGAAGAAACGAACGAAATATAAAAAATTCGAAAGGGAACAGACGAAGTAAAGAAAGAACAACAAAATGAGAAAAAAAGCAAAAAGGAGAAGAAATGAAGAAAAGCGGACAAAAAGAAAGAAAAAAAAGAAGAGAAACGAAAAAGAAAGAAACCAGAAATGAACAAAAGAACAAAAAGATTGGAAGAACAAAAAAAGAAAATGTAAACTAAAAGAAAAGGAAATGAGAGAAGAAACAAACATATGAAAGGTAAGAACAACAAAAAAGGAACAAAAAACATAGAAAAGTCAAAAAAAAACAGGGAACATTGAAGTCTGAAAAATAGTTGACAATAGGGCCAGGAATTTGGAATCATAAAAATGCAGTGGTTCTTATTCTTGTGGAAGCTACAAAAATGCACCGCAACAATAATACCTAAAAATCACAATGGTCTGGGTGAGTAAAATTTTTATTCATAAAATAGTAATAGCAATAAGTCATGAACCCGATATAGGTTTTTCTGTTACTGTGTGCATATTCACTGTATATGATCTCCCCAATCTTGATTCCATAAGCGCTTTGCTTCAAGGGATTATATCCTAAAACGAGGGGTTTTCACGTCACTGCCAATGGTTTTCACTTCACTGCTACCGTTTTTATTTGCTTTCATATGGAACATCTTCCAAAACTAAGATTCTTGGTTCCATGTTCTTTCGCAAGAGAAAAAAATTGTCGATTATTGATTGACAGGACCTTACGGCCTATGAAGGAAATGGACCAGTTATAGAATGGAAGTCAGTGGTGACCATTCTTTCCCATCTACACATACAGTCTCTTTCCATAAAAAATCTCTGAACACAACATCACAGCCATTATGGTCATGTCAGTCAGTAATGGAGCAATTTTTCCTCCAGGGCCCAGAACAACCGAACCAAGAAGTCTTACTTCATGGAAAATGTTCCCCGTGGGAGCAGAAAAAACGTGCTGTGTAGACGATCTGCATTCAAGAGAAAACCCCCAGTTTTTGATGAACAATCCCTCGGCCAAAAGGTTGCATAGTTTCAAAACCTTCATAAAATGAATGATCGATTTTGAAACCGCTATTAATTTTGAAAAAAATTGTAACAGAAAAACCCACAAGTTCATAATTTATTGCCATAATTACCCTATGAATAGAAATTTTTCCCAAACAGACCATTACAATTTTAGCGCATTATTGTTAGTGTGCATTTTGTAGTTTACACAAGAAAAATAACCCATGCATTTTTATGATTCCAAACTCCTCGCCCTATTTTCAACTTTTTTCCAGACTCCAATGTACTTTGTTTTTTTGACTTCTGTTTTTTGTTCCATTTTTTGTTGTTCTTACCTTTTCTATTCTTGTTTTTTCTCTCATTTCCTCATCTTTTTCTATATTTTTTCTCGTTCTGTTGTCCTTTCATTTTTTTTGTTCTCTTGCTCTTTTTATATTTTTTACTTTTTCCTTTCTGTCTCTGTTCTTTTCCTTCTCTTTTGTCCATTTTTTCTTCGTTTCTTGTTTTTTGCATTTTTCTCTTTTTCCTTCTTGTTTTCTTTTCTCATTTTGTTGCTCTTTCTATACTTGATCTGTTACCTTTTTGTTCTTTTCCCTTTTTTCATTTTGTCTGTTTTTTGTTTTTCTTTCTTGTCTCGTTTCTTTTTTGTGTTTTCTTTTTCTTTTCTATTTTCTGTCTCTTCCCTGTTTATATTTATTTGTTTTTTCATTTTTCTGCTTTTGTTCTTTCTTTTTTATTGTTCTTTATTTTTGGTTTTCTTTATTTTCTTACATTTATTTTGTCTTTTTGTCTTGCTTCGCGCTCCGTATTTTTTCTTTTCGATTTTTGTGTTTCTCTCTGTTCTGCTTTTTGTCCTTTTTGTTTCTTTTTTCTTTCATGTTATATTTACTTTTGTTTTTCACCTTTCTTCCTTGTTTTTTGTCCCTTGCGTGTTTTTTATTTCATCTTTTTTCTTTTCCTTTTGTTGCTTTTTTCCTTTTCTTTTTGTTTTTTATGGTTTCGTTTCTTTTCTTTTCCTTTTGTTGTCTTTTTCTTTCTTTTTTCATTTTTTTCTGGGTTTTTTGTTACCTTTTTATGTTCCTCCTGTTTTCTTTTCTTTCATTTCAATATTTTTCCTCTTCATTTGTGTAGATGTGTTGTTGACTTTTTCGCAGTAACTTTTTTATCCAGAGTTTAAATGATTTTCAAAAAAATATACATAATTTTCGTTTTATGAAAAGATTAATTAAATATACTACATGATATTAACTTACCTTCTCTTCCTAACGAGTGGTCGGTCGTACTGTAGCCTTGCGTCAATCGTCCTTTTTCTACCCTTCTTGCCGTAGTCAATTGGGCAGCTGAGCGTATGCATCACTTTCAAAGACCAGCCGTTGACAGCTGTCCAAGTAACGCACCCTACAAAGCACTATGCTTAGTATAGGCAACGATGATCAAATTTTTTTTCCAATTTCTAGTGAGCACTTCCAGCGAATTTCTAGTTTTGTGGGAATTACATCTCGTACTGTAATAAACAACCTGCGTACGCAGCTGTTCTTTTCTCATCGGCTGTACTAATTTGGACTACAACTTGGAAAAAAATTTTTGGCTCACGATGAGTAGTTATCACCTGCCTACTGGTTACTTTGGAACCTTTGTATTTCGAGGTTCATTTGAAATAATAACAAAAAATCCAGAATAATGATTTGTGTACAATTCGGTGTGCGTAAAATAATTATGTTAAGTAGAGTATCCAAAAATCTTCTAATAATGTTTTTAAACAACTTTATGGAAATTGACGGAAAAAATCTTAATTTTCATCAGGGGTCGTATTCATAAAAAAGACCAAGGTTTATAGACCGAGCTAAAGTCTAAGAACCGTTCTACAACCAGGTTAAAGTCTGTATTCATATAAGATTTTTTTGGCTGTCTAAATGTAGATCGGTCTATAGACTTTAGCCCGTCAGAAAAAGACGATACTGTGATAGTACTAATAGAATCAAATATTAGTAGCCATAACTCGATAAAAAATTACGATAGAAATTTTTGAAAGATGTTTTTGCGTTTGGTCTCAGGGAGATCTACAGATCAATGCCCGCATTGTAGAACAAAAAGCTTAAATGGTCGGAAAAAAGGTTTCCCTAACCGTCAACTTTGTATATAAAATTTTCGAATATGCGATAGAGAAAATACTAATAATTCCTAACTGCTCAACCAAATATTTAATCGCCATCTCAAAAACTTATATGCGATAGGATAGTTGTTGAAGCCCCTCACTAATGAATGTTCGCAATAATGTTGCTATTTTTAGAAAAATTCCACTTTTAATCAATGAAGAGGAAAAGTGAGACAAATTTGTATGCCTTTCACATCTATAAATGAAGCATGAAGTGAAAAATACTCCAAAATATCACGTTGATCATTAAACAAAGGGCATAACCGTCGCCATGCCTCAGCTCCAAGTTTGAATAAATTAAGTTAAAAATAGTTTCTATCATGTATAAAATAACAAAAACTAATGACGGACATATCTCGTTGTTCCGTATATCACGGTGTCCTTAATCAGCATAATGAGTGTCGGACCATGATTTACAGCAGAAACAAGGGAACGATATAGCAACAATTTCACCTAGAATAACTAAATAATTTTAAATTTCTATCACTAAAACAGCTACTAGAATGTGCCGAGTAAGCATGTCTGACAAATTCCTTCCTCCTATATTCCAAAGTTCTAGAGAAAACATGAATGCCTATCAGGAAAACCAGCTTATGAGTGAAAATCAGATTTCTCTTTTTAAATTTGATCTCCAATTGGAAAACTAATATACCGTGACAAATGGAATAAAATCGCAGCAGTAACTTTATATAATTCGACATGCTGTTGATTGACTAATACTATCTGTCACCGATTACCATTTGAAATGTCTGACATTAATAGCACAGTAAAGCAATACAAGCTTGCAAAATCGCAGGTATAGCTCGATTCCTTTGAGTCAAATTTTCAATATCTCCGCTAATCAATGGAGTAACGTTCGATATATCTTGGATGATCAAAAAGAAATCTTTGCATGAGTTTCGTATCAGACAAAGCTAAGGCATCTCGTATCTCTCCAAAAACTTTCTCGCCTCAACGTTCTTTGATATTCAACACCCAAATTTTAAAAAAGTAGTCATAATTTTGGTCCAAATATATTTAGCCCGCTAGCTTAGCAGACTAAATTTATTGTCTAAAGGTCGACCGATTTAGACCGACTTTTAAACTTAACATTTTTTTATAAATACCGTTTTTTTATCGGCATTGGTCTATAGATCGGTCTATAGATTCTGGCCTTTTTGTGAATACGATCGAAAATTACTGATTAAAGAATTATATGAAATATTTTAGATGATGAAAACTATCAAAAGTTGACTGATAAGTGAGGTTGACAATCGGCTGCGCCTATTAATAATGCATTAGTAATTAATAGAGCAAATAATGAGTATCATAATTAGGCCCGTCCGTACCAGGATTTTTTTTTCAGTGGGAATTCCAAAAATGTTTTAACATAAGCGAAATTCGACCTAGTGAGGTCGAGTAGCTACCGAATGTCGGGCTGGGAGGTTCCAAAATGGGGCGCTGAAGCACGTTCTGGTGGAGTCTGAGGCGAAGCTTCAGAAAAAAATCGATTTTTAGCTACTTTAGGCTCGAAAAATCTCTGAAAATGGAATAGTTCTAATAGATAATTTAGACCCACTCATCAGGGTTTTTTTTGCACAGGCTAGGTTGCATTGTACAACTTTGGCCCGAAATTTGGTTGCACATACATTTTTTGATTGCTTACCCTAATTATTTAATTTACTTGCTTGCATTAGAAAAACGGTTAGACATAAATTTCTTGAACGTCATTTAAATCGCGTCAGTTGCAACTGGATTTCACGAGTTTTGCAGTAATTTATTTCAAGGCTTCTAAAATAATAGAATATGCATTTTTGAACATATTCCGCTGCAACCAACAGTTATCGATCGTAATTTTTGTTTTTCAGAGCATATAATCATAAAAATGCATAAAAAGAGATTTTTTTTCAGAAAGCATGGGAATGGTTTCTGCAAAGAATTCCTTGTTTTAGTCGAAAATCGTTAATTCCAAAAGTTCAGTATTCTAAAATGCAAGAAAACGGATCTTTTTAACTGAATTATGTCATGAAACAATACAAGATTAAAAATTCATTCATGATGAATTGATGTTTAAAAGCTGTAAGCATAAGATTATAGGGCATTTTCATTCAACCATTAACTAGAAATAATATGGAGAGTTAAAAAGTCATTCAAAACCGGCGCCAAGCGCCAGAAAAAATTTCCCGATTTTTCGTTTTGAAACGCATTCAAATGAATTTCCGGATAAGGAAATCCTATAACTTAGTCAAAAAGGGTCCATCAGGCTTTAGGCTGCACTGTCCAACTTGTCCTAAAAATTTGGTTGCGCGGCTCGAAATTTGGTTGGTGTGTGCAAAAAACTCTAATGCTCATGATCAAAATTTATTTTTGGATTGGTACTAAACTATGAATAAAATCATGTATTCAAATGCAACGAAGCTGTATACGTCTATCACCTATCATTACATTCTGATAATGAAGCTACATTTTCAGATAGGCTAACAATTCTTTTCAATTTTATTACAGGGGAAATTCCCCATTCACTTCCCGAAAAATTTTGTTTTTGACTTTCTAATATGCACAAAAATGCATAACTTTGATACCTGTTTTGAAAATTTCCTCTTTTTCTATGTTTTTCTATGAGTTTTCAACTCTTGTCCTTATATCAAATAAATTCCTATTGTCAGGTTGATCCGTTAGTCAGCTTGATGATGGTCGAGAAAGTACCCGACTCAACTTACGAAATGATCGGCGGTTTGGATAAGCAAATCAAAGAAAATTAAAGAAGTTATCGAATTGCCTGTCAAGCATCCAGAACTTTTCGAAGCATTGGGCAATTGCTCAACCCAAAGTATAAATCAAACTATTTTCAGCGCAGGATAATATCCATATCTGTTGGTGCAATGTTCATTTTAGCATTTTCTTTATCCCTAGTTTTGAGTTTCGTTTTTCCAGAAAAATAAGTACCAAATGATGCTTTCTGAGTTGATCTCGTCTTTCGTTAATCGCCAAAAAAACATTTTTCATCAGGAAACGTTT
>CAWUHX010000110.1:0-182041 GCA_963922205.1 Romanomermis culicivorax | reverse complement strand
GGGGTCCCGACATTTGGGTTACAGGGTTCGGCCAAGTTGGGGGTGCCCCCCCCCCCAATTACAGGTATGTATAACTTTATGAGAACGATAGTCAAATAAAGTCGGAAAATTTCGTTGTATATCCATAACACTAAGCATTGCGGAGCGAGATCTGTCATCAATTTGATTAGTCGAAAAATTTTCTACCTTCAATTTGATTGGTCGAAAATTGTAGTCTACTCCTTCTTTGGCCCAAATTACAGATAGTGGGTGAAACGTGGGTATGGGTAAAAGTAAAGCGGCGGATAAAATCGTAGGTAAATAAAAGTCGAGTAAAATCTCGGGTAAAATCGTAGGTAAATAAACTCGAGTAAAATCTCGGGTTAAAGTCGAGTAAAATTCCGGTAAAATCGCAGGTTATTTTCACGTCTTTTTCATCTACTTTTTACCCGACTTTTACTTTACCCACTTTCAGTAATCTTGAATCGGATAAAATCGATGGTAAAAAAATTACTCACGATTTTACCTGCCTTTAACCCGTCATTTTACCCACGATTTTACCCGAACTTTACCCGGCTTTAACCCAAGATTTTACCCGAGTTTTATTTACCTATGATTTTACCCGAGATTTTACTCGACTTTTATTTACCAACGATTTTACCCGCCATTTTACTTTTACTCTTACCCACGTTTAACCCACTTTCTGTAATTTGGGCCTTAACCGTGAGTCCAAGCCTAAGCTTACGCCTAAACCTAAGCATAGACCTATGCCTAAGAATAAGCCTAAGCCTCAGCCAGAAAATTTACCAGAACAACTAAAAAAATCAATAAATTTTTTCGACCAATCAAATTGATGATAGACCTCGCTGCGCAATGCTTTCTGTCCCGGACACTACTGTTTCTCCCCTCCGATCATTGTTATAGATGGTTTATTTTAATGGTTTTGAGTTTGACATCGTCAGAGCCGTTATTTGATCAGAATTGAGGGAAAAAATTTTAATTTCCGAGTTTGAAGTCCAATTTTTTCAATATTGTGGATTTATTTTTAACCAAACGATTCAAAAGCATCAGGAACTCGATTTACGTAAGAAATCATTTGTTAATGTCTTTGTGATCACAAGTAAACAGCCCAGAAGTAGTTTGGCACTCTGGAACGTTGGAAAATCGATTTTTCAAATATTTATTTCAACAATATGGTTCAAATTTTCTGTTCAAAAATCGTGATTTTATTATTCCGAAAATTTTAAAATTTGTATTCATATTCTTTCATAAAGCTCCGAGTCAAGAATAGCAAAATTTTTTGAGAATTACTTTCACGAGGTTTTTTAAATTCAATGTTCGTAAAACCACAGCCGTGCTAAATTTCAGACGTTAGCACGAGAAATTTTCAAGAAAATTTCGAAAGAAACTTAAATGAAAGATATGAACAAATTGTGGTAAAAAATCAAAAATCGTCATTTTCAACTATTTATTCCATTACTTCCACACAATAAAACATTCATTTTGAATGCGTTCTTTTTCGTTTTCCTTTTCCTTTTGAGATCCTTTTGAAAGTATAAACATCAAGCATGATTTAATGAATCGATAATACAATAAAAGCAGGTTATTAGAATCGAAAAACTCACACTTTGTTTCAGACCAACGAAGTATTATTTATCAACCGCGCTAACTGTGCTAATGAAATATATTTTATTAGCATGAGTGCTAATGAACTCGTGCTAAAAAACCCTGCTACTAGCGCCAATAAGATCCTTAGGATCATAATGATCATAAACACCTGAATTAATCAAATCTGTTGCTCTGCGAACTATAGTTTTGATCCTGAACAACGTATTGCCTTCATACAAATGTCGTGCTCGAATTTTCCAACGTTTCTAAAGCCTTAAAATGGAAACTTGAATCAACTCGTAAGTGAAGCAGACATGCTACGTACCGCTATCATGTCTACTTCACTACTAGTCAAAATTTAAGAATCGTCATTACCTAAAATTTCATATCTTCCTGTTTAATTAGTGATCTTTGAAATTGCATTTGAGTATTTGACGAAAATCAAAAGTTTTCATGACGAAATCTGTTTGCGGTCTTTGAAAATCTTTGAATTTTGTGAACATCAGCTTATCTAGCAGTCATCCATCCAATGAATGTTTCATTATAGTTTATGCATGTCTCGCGTTTATGCTTCGCATATTTCTTTTGTAGCATATGGTGATCGAAAAATCGCAAAACTTGAGGCGTTTGCAAGCTCAGCGGAACGAATTAAATGCCAAAGTACGGGCTTTGAAAGAAGAAATTGCTTTGCTTCAGGAACCAGGTTCCAATGTTGGCGAAGTTGTCAAGGTTATGGATAAAAAAAAGGTTCTGGTCAAAGTAAAATTTATAAAAATCGTGAATTTTCAGATAAGCAAACCAGATTTTCTGTTTTTCTCAGATTCATCCCGAAGGAAAGTACGTCGTCGATTTGGACAAAAATATCGAGGCTAAAACTTTGGTGACTAATGCTCGCGTAGCTTTGAGAGCCGACAGTTATTCATTGCACAAAGTTTTGCCCAACAAAGTAAATAGAATAGACGTTTTACGTAAATATTCAACTCCAATTTTCAATTTAAAGTCTTAATTTCCCCCTTTTTTCGAGTATTTGCATGTCATACGTAAATCTGGCTTGATCTATGAGAGAATTGTATTTGCACGAGTCCTTTTGCGCCGTTCAGAAAAGTTTTTGCGGCAGAAATTTATTTTTTGTTCCCAAGTAATTGAGCAAAAATAGCCAATATTCGAAATAGACTAGTAATATAAAGATATTCCGCGACATTTAAAAAATTGTGTTGTTTTCTAAAAGGCAGTATTAATATTTGTTCCCATTTGACTTTCAAGAAATTTTGTGAAACGCGTGAGAAACGAGTAATTAAAAGATGTGAATTTTAATTATGTTTCTTGAAAAGTAAGTGAATTTCAGAATGATTATCAGAATCTGAAAGTCATTAATTCGCTAACGAATCACTTGTTTGAAAAAAGTTTCGCAAATACTCGGGAAATTTCGTCAAATGACGCTAAAGCCTAAAATTCATTTACTTAGATTTTAGACATCTCAAAATTCAATTTTCAGCTTCAAAAGTTGGTGTCTTATCTTTGCACCGGACAAAAACAAGCATCAAATGCTTTTTCACAGTCGTCAAAACTTTTACACGTTGCAAAAAACACTGCCTACGACGACATAGGCGCAGCCAGGCGTTTGTTAATGCAAAATCTTTTTAAATATGTTCTGTATGTCTTTTTTGCGCTCGACAACAACAGAAAGTAATTTAAAATGTTTGATATCAATTTAATAAAATAAATCGCTTCAGCAAAAATATCGGTGATGTAAATGTCCATTCTTTTGATTTCTACAGCATTGTACAAAATAATAGATTAGAAACAGAAAAACAGATTAGCAAAGCATTCGACTGCTCATATTTAGTGTGATATTCACGTCCGAAAAATTTTTGCTTCTGATATTCTTAAACGTATGAAAATGAACCTATCCCACACTTATGCTTCAGTTTTTTCAAATGAGTCTCGAAAAGAAAAAATGTGCCCATGACGAGAGGTATTTGCCGCAAAACTATGAATTCGCTGGAAGTGGTCACTAGAAATTGGAAAAAAATCTGGTCATCGTTGCCTATGCTATGCATTGTGCTTTGTAGAGTGCGCCAATTGGACAGCTGTCAACAGCTGGCCTTTGAAAGTGACGCATCCGCACAGCTGCCCAATGGGCCACGGTGAGAAGGCTAGAAAAAGAACGATTTACGTGAGGCTACAGTACGACCGATAACGTGTTAGGAAGAGAAGGTGAGTTTATATCATGTAGTATGTTTAATTAATCTTTCCATAAAACGAAAATTAATCATGTGTATTTTTTGCAAATATTCAAACTCTGGATAAAAAAGTTAGAACTGTGAAAAAGTTAACACCACACCTGCAGAAATGAAGAGGAAAAAATATTGAAATAAAAGAAAAAACAATAGAAGAAACATAAAAAGGTAAGAAAAAATTTAAAAAAAAACAGAAAAAAATGGAAAAAGAAAGAAAAACACAAGAAAAGGAAAAAAAGAAAATATACGAAACCATAAAAGCAAACAGATAAGAAAAAACAACAAAACGGAAAGAAAAAAGATGGAATAAAAAACATAAAAGGGACAAACAACAAGGAAAAAAGGTGAAAAACAAAATTAAAAGAGAAAGGAAACAAAAAGGACTAGAAGCAGAACAGAGAGAAACACAAAAACAGAAAAGAAAAGAAAATACTTAGCACGAAGTAAGATGAAAAAACAAAATAAACGTAAGAAAATAACGAAAAGAATAAAAAAGAAAGAACATAGGAAAAGAGGCAAGAAACAAAAAAAGGGAAAAAACGAAGAAACGAACGAAATATAAAAAATTCGAAAGGGAACAGACGAAGTAAAGAAAGAACAACAAAATGAGAAAAAAAGCAAAAACGAGAAGAAATGAAGAAAAGCGGACAAAAAGAAAGAAAAAAAAGAAGAGAAACGAAAAAGAAAGAAACCAGAAATGAACAAAAGAACAAAAAGATTGGGAGGACAAAAAAAGAAAATGTAAACTAAAAGAAAAGGAAATGAGAGAAGAAACAAACATATGAAAGGTAAGAACAACAAAAAAGGAACAAAAAACATAGAAAAGTCAAAAAAAAAACAGGGAACATTGAAGTCTGAAAAATAGTTGACAATAGGGCCAGGAATTTGGAATCATAAAAATGCAGTGGTTCTTATTCTTGTGGAAGCTACAAAAATGCACCGCAACAATAATACCTAAAAATCACAATGGTCTGGGTGAGTAAAATTTTTATTCATAAAATAGTAATAGCAATAAGTCATGAACCCGATATAGGTTTTTCTGTTACTGTGTGCATATTCACTGTATATGATCCCCCCGATCTTGATTCCATAAGCGCTTTGCTTCAAGGGATTATATCCTAAAACGAGGGGTTTTCACGTCACTGCCAATGGTTTTCACTTCACTGCTACCGTTTTTATTTGCTTTCATATGGAACATCTTCCAAAACTAAGATTCTTGGTTCCATGTTCTTTCGCAAGAGAAAAAAATTGTCGATTATTGATTGACAGGACCTTACGGCCTATGAAGGAAATGGACCAGTTATAGAATGGAAGTCAGTGGTGACCATTCTTTCCCATCTACACATACAGTCTCTTTCCATAAAAAATCTCTGAACACAACATCACAGCCATTATGGTCATGTCAGTCAGTAATGGAGCAATTTTTCCTCCAGGGCCCAGAACAACCGAACCAAGAAGTCTTACTTCATGGAAAATGTTCCCCGTGGGAGCAGAAAAAACGTGCTGTGTAGACGATCTGCATTCAAGAGAAAACCCCCAGTTTTTGATGAACAATCCCTCGGCCAAAAGGTTGCATAGTTTCAAAACCTTCATAAAATGAATGATCGATTTTGAAACCGCTATTAATTTTGAAAAAAATTGTAACAGAAAAACCCACAAGTTCATAATTTATTGCCATAATTACCCTATGAATAGAAATTTTTCCCAAACAGACCATTACAATTTTAGCGCATTATTGTTAGTGTGCATTTTGTAGTTTACACAAGAAAAATAACCCATGCATTTTTATGATTCCAAACTCCTCGCCCTATTTTCAACTTTTTTCCAGACTCCAATGTACTTTGTTTTTTTGACTTCTGTTTTTTGTTCCATTTTTTGTTGTTCTTACCTTTTCTATTCTTGTTTTTTCTCTCATTTCCTCATCTTTTTCTATATTTTTTCTCGTTCTGTTGTCCTTTCATTTTTTTGTTCTCTTGCTCTTTTTATATTTTTTACTTTTTCCTTTCTGTCTCTGTTCTTTTCCTTCTCTTTTGTCCATTTTTTCTTCGTTTCTTGTTTTTTGCATTTTTCTCTTTTTCCTTCTTGTTTTCTTTTCTCATTTTGTTGCTCTTTCTATACTTGATCTGTTACCTTTTTGTTCTTTTCCCTTTTTTCATTTTGTCTGTTTTTTGTTTTTCTTTCTTGTCTCGTTTCTTTTTTGTGTTTTCTTTTTCTTTTCTATTTTCTGTCTCTTCCCTGTTTATATTTATTTGTTTTTTAATTTTTCTGCTTTTGTTCTTTCTTTTTTATTGTTCTTTATTTTTGGTTTTCTTTATTTTCTTACATTTATTTTGTCTTTTTGTCTTGCTTCGCGCTCCGTATTTTTTCTTTTCGATTTTTGTGTTTCTCTCTGTTCTGCTTTTTGTCCTTTTTGTTTCTTTTTTCTTTCATGTTATATTTACTTCTGTTTTTCACCTTTCTTCCTTGTTTTTTGTCCCTTGCGTGTTTTTTATTTCATCTTTTTTCTTTTCCTTTTGTTGCTTTTTTCTTTTTCTTTTTGTTTTTTTGTTTTTTATGGTTTCGTTTCTTTTCTTTTCCTTTTGTTGTCTTTTTCTTTCTTTTTTCATTTTTTTCTGGGTTTTTTGTTACCTTTTTATGTTCCTCCTGTTTTCTTTTCTTTCATTTCAATATTTTTCCTCTTCATTTGTGTAGATGTGTTGTTGACTTTTTCGCAGTAACTTTTTTATCCAGAGTTTAAATGATTTTCAAAAAAATATACATAATTTTCGTTTTATGAAAAGATTAATTAAATATACTACATGATATTAACTTACCTTCTCTTCCTAACGAGTGGTCGGTCGTACTGTAGTCTTGCGTCAATCGTCCTTTTTCTACCCTTCTTGCCGTAGTCAATTGGGCAGCTGAGCGTATGCATCACTTTCAAAGACCAGCCGTTGACAGCTGTCCAAGTAACGCACCCTACAAAGCACTATGCTTAGTATAGGCAACGATGATCAAATTTTTTTCCAATTTCTAGTGAGCACTTCCAGCGAATTTCTAGTTTTGTGGGAATTACATCTCGTACTGTAATAAACAACCTGCGTACGCAGCTGTTCTTTTCTCATCGGCTGTACTAATTTGGACTACAACTTGGAAAAAAATTTTTGGCTCACGATGAGTAGTTATCACCTGCCTACTGGTTACTTTGGAACCTTTGTATTTCGAGGTTCGTTTGAAATAATAACAAAAAATCCAGAATAATGATTTGTGTACAATTCGGTGTGCGTAAAATAATTATGTTAAGTAGAGTATCCAAAAATCTTCTAATAATGTTTTAAACAACTTTATGGAAATTGACGGAAAAAATCTTAATTTTCATCAGGGGTCGTATTCATAAAAAAGACCAAGGTTTATAGACCGAGCTAAAGTCTAAGAACCGTTCTACAACCAGGTTAAAGTCTGTATTCATATAAGATTTTTTTGGCTGTCTAAATGTAGATCGGTCTATAGACTTTAGCCCGTCAGAAAAAGACGATACTGTGATAGTACTAATAGAATCAAATATTAGTAGCCATAACTCGATAAAAAATTACGATAGAATTTTTTGAAAGATGTTTTTGCGTTGGTCTCAGGGAGATCTACAGATCAATGCCCGCATTGTAGAACAAAAAGCTTAAATGGTCGGAAAAAAGGTTTCCCTAACCGTCAACTTTGTATATAAAATTTTCGAATATGCGATAGAGAAAATACTAATAATTCCTAACTGCTCAACCAAATATTTAATCGCCATCTCAAAAACTTATATGCGATAGAATAGTTGTTGAAGCCCCCTCACTAATGAATGTTCGCAATAATGTTGGTATTTTTAGAAAAATTCCACTTTTAATCAATGAAGAGGAAAAGTGAGACAAATTTGTATGCCTTTCACATCTATAAATGAAGCATGAAGTGAAAAATACTCCAAAATATCACGTTGATCATTAAACAAAGGGCATAACCGTCGCCATGCCTCAGCTCCAAGTTTGAATAAATTAAGTTAAAAATAGTTTCTATCATGTATAAAATAACAAAAACTAATGACGGACATATCTCGTTGTTCCGTATATCACGGTGTCCTTAATCAGCATAATGAGTGTCGGACCATGATTTACAGCAGAAACAAGGGAACGATATAGCAACAATTTCACCTAGAATAACTAAATAATTTTAAATTTCTATCACTAAAACAGCTACTAGAAGTGCCGAGTAAGCATGTCTGACAAATTCCTTCCTCCCATATTCCAAAGTTCTAGAGAAAACATGAATGCCTATCAGGAAAACCAGCTTATGAGTGAAAATCAGATTTCTCTTTTTAAATTTGATCTCCAATTGGAAAACTAATATACCGTGACAAATGGAATAAAATCGCAGCAGTAACTTTATATAATTCGACATGCTGTTGATTGACTAATACTATCTGTCACCGATTACCATTTGAAATGTCTGACATTAATAGCACAGTAAAGCAATACAAGCTTGCAAAATCGCAGGTATAGCTCGATTCCTTTGAGCCAAATTTTCAATATCTCCGCTAATCAATGGAGTAACGTTCGATATATCTTGATGATCAAAAAGAAATCTTTGCATGAGTTTCGTATCAGACAAAGCTAAGGCATCTCGTATCTCTCCAAAAACTTTCTCGCCTCAACGTTCTTTGATATTCAACACCCAAATTTTAAAAAAGTAGTCATAATTTTGGTCCAAATATATTTAGCCCGCTAGCTTAGCAGACTAAATTTATTGTCTAAAGGTCGACCGATTTAGACCGACTTTTAAACTTAACATTTTTTATAAATACCGTTTTTTTATCGGCATTGGTCTATAGATCGGTCTATAGATTCTGGCCTTTTTGTGAATACGATCGAAAATTACTGATTAAAGAATTATATGAAATATTTTAGATGATGAAAACTATCAAAAGTTGACTGATAAGTGAGGTTGACAATCGGCTGCGCCTATTAATAATGCATTAGTAATTAATAGAGCAATGAGTATCATAATTAGGCCCGTCCGTACCAGGATTTTTTTTTCAGTGGGAATTCCAAAAATGTTTTAACATAAGCGAAATTCGACCTAGTGAGGTCGAGTAGCTACCGAATGTCGGGCTGGGAGGTTCAAAATGGGGCGCTGAAGCACGTTCTGGTGGAGTCTGAGGCGAAGCTTCAGAAAAAAATCGATTTTTAGCTACTTTAGGCTCGAAAAATCTCTGAAAATGGAATAGTTCTAATAGATAATTTAGACCACTCATCAGGGTTTTTTGCACAGGCTAGGTTGCATTGTACAACTTTGGCCCGAAATTTGGTTGCACATACATTTTTGATTGCTTACCCTAATTATTTAATTTACTTGCTTGCAATAGAAAAACGGTTAGACATAAATTTTCTTGAACGTCATTTAAATCGCGTCAGTTGCAACTGGATTTCACGAGTTTTGCAGTAATTTATTTCAAGGCTTCTAAAATAATAGAATATGCATTTTTGAACATATTCCGCTGCAACCAACAGTTATCGATCGTAATTTTTGTTTTTCAGAGCATATAATCATAAAAATGCATAAAAAGAGATTTTTTTCAGAAAGCATGAGAATGGTTTCTGCAAAGAATTCCTTGTTTTAGTCGAAAATCGTTAATTCCAAAAGTTCAGTATTCTAAAATGCAAGAAAACAGATCTTTTTAACTGAATTATGTCATGAAACAATACAAGATTAAAAATTCATTCATGATGAATTGATGTTTAAAAGCTGTAAGCATAAGATTATAGGGCATTTTCATTCAACCATTAACTAGAAATAATATGGAGAGTTAAAAAGTCATTCAAAACCGGCGCCAAACGCCAGAAAAAATTTCCCGATTTTTCGTTTTGGAACGCATTCAAATGAATTTCCGGATAGGAAATCCTATAACTTAGTCAAAAGGGTCATCAGGCTTTAGGCTGCACTGTCCAACTTGTCCTAAAAATTTGGTTGCGCGGCTCGAAATTTGGTTGGTGTGTGCAAAAAACTCTAATGCTCATGATCAAAATTTATTTTTGGATTGGTACTAAACTATGAATAAAATCATGTATTCAAATGCAACGAAGCTGTATACGTCTATCACCTATCATTACATTCTGATAATGAAGCTACATTTTCAGATAGGCTAACAATTCTTTTCAATTTTATTACAGGGGAAATTCCCCATTCACTTCCCGAAAAATTTTGTTTTTGACTTTCTAATATGCACAAAAATGCATAACTTTGATACCTGTTTTGAAAATTTCCTCTTTTTCTATGTTTTTCTATGAGTTTTCAACTCTTGTCCTTATATCAAATAAATTCCTATTGTCAGGTTGATCCGTTAGTCAGCTTGATGATGGTCGAGAAAGTACCCGACTCAACTTACGAAATGATCGGCGGTTTGGATAAGCAAATCAAAGAAATTAAAGAAGTTATCGAATTGCCTGTCAAGCATCCAGAACTTTTCGAAGCATTGGGCATTGCTCAACCCAAAGTATAAATCAAACTATTTTCAGCGCAGGATAATATCCATATCTGTTGGTGCAATGTTCATTTAGCATTTTCTTTATCCCTAGTTTTGAGTTTCGTTTTTCCAGAAAAATAAGTACCAAATGATGCTTTCTGAGTTGATCTCGTCTTTCGTTAATCGCCAAAAAAACATTTTTCATCAGAAACGTTTTCTTCGTTCAAAAAGATTTTGTATTTTTTAAACAAGATTAAGCTAATTAAAAAATTGCTTTTTTATTTTTACTTTTGCATTGAAACTTTGTTTTGTCTATTTTTAGGGCGTGCTGCTTTACGGACCGCCCGGTACAGGAAAAACTTTGTTAGCCCGAGCCGTTGCTCATCACACGGAATGCACTTTCATTCGCGTCAGTGGCTCTGAATTGGTGCAAAAATTTATAGGCGAAGGCGCTAGGATGGTTCGAGAATTGTTCGTTATGGCTAGGTTTGAAGATAACGATTCCAGATTTTTATATTCATTATCGTAAACTTATTTTTGTAGAGAACACGCTCCGTCGATTATTTTCATGGATGAGATCGACTCGATCGGTTCTTCAAGGATTGAATCCGGATCTTCTGGCGGAGGTCATCTATTTTCCTGGATTTACACTCAATTCATACATGTTTTTCGGTTGTTCATATTCTCACGGTCATTTGTTATTTTCAATGTTGCTGTATTAACTCGCTTTCTTGAATTTCATCAGGTGACAGTGAAGTTCAACGTACAATGTTAGAATTGCTGAATCAGTTGGATGGTTTCGAAGCCACGAAAAATATCAAAGTCATTATGGCCACTAATCGGATCGACATTTTGGATCAAGCTCTGTTGAGACCGGGTCGTATAGATCGTAAAATCGAATTCCCTGCTCCGGATGAAAAAGTTTGTTAATGATGTCCTTAATCGAAATCTCATGGAATAAGTTAACCTAATTTTAAGGCTCGCGCGGATATTTTGCGAATTCATTCGCGCAAAATGAATTTAACTCGTGGAATTATGTTAGAGAAAATTGCACAAAACATGACCGGAGCGTCTGGGGCCGAAGTGAAGGTAAAATGTCGCGCGAATTTTTCCGAAACATGTACCTACCTAACTGTTCTATGTCTGCCTTGAACTGGGCTATGCTGCCTAAGCTTTTTTCTTATAGGCTGTTTGTACCGAAGCTGGCATGTACGCATTGAGAGAACGCCGTATTCACGTAACGCACGAAGACTTTGAAATGGCGGTGGCCAAAGTCATGCAGAAAGATTCTGAGAAGAATATTTCATTAAAAAAATTGTGGAAGTAACGTGTTGTTTATGCTCCATTAACTTTTTTCTTGTTCCTAATTTATTTTCGATTAAAGCTGCGACTTATCGTTATGCCTTTCTTCTCTACCGCTCCTAGTTCACTTTTCCCGGGCAAGTTATACAATTAAGAAGCTCACGCCCCCTCCGCTCAACCATTTGGTATTACGACCAAATTTTGAGTAGATGTCATCAGGCTTTTTTTTTGGTTTGAAAATCAGGAGCCAAATGGCTCCTAGACCGAAATTTTTAGGAGCCAAATTAAAATTTTGGGAGCCAAAAATTTTTAATTGAGGAATATTGAAAAACGTGCTTGCAACACACTGTAGAACGTACTATATAATTAAATTATGTAGATATTCGATCAGTTGATACGAGTTTTAAAAAATTATTGTTCAAAATTTGATTTCCACCCAGCGTTTTCAGTTACAGGCATGTTTCCACACGTACAAACATCGGTCGAGAAATCTTTGTGCAAAGAAAATTTTTTATGCAAAAAACGCGATATTTCGTTTAATTTTGCACAAATCTTCATGCAAGATTGCACTTGAGTTCATTTCCTGCCGACTCAACAGTATAGGGTTTTGAAATTGCAGCTTCTGTTCTCATTGTTCTGTTGTTTCCTATATATTTCCGGCGGTATGCAACGATTTTTTTTCAGATTTTGACACTCTAAATGCTGGAAAATCATTTTAAGGATAACTTATTCGATAAACATACAAGGTTCGGAAACATGTATTATATCATTTTACAAACTAAAAAATATGTTCATACTTTCATAAGTTTGACAAGCTCAAATTAAACTTGAAATTAATGAAAATCACCTCCATTATAATCATGAATTCAAACTCGGCTCCATATTCAAAATAATAGCAACAAAAATATAAAAATTGAGATTTTGATCACCAGAATTCTTTTGCGCCAAATGCACTAAAATTCATCTTTTCCATGTCGAACCCCCATGTTTTTTCCCTTCGTCGAGAATTTTTTTCCGGAAAGCTTGATTTGTAGAGAAACAGTGAATAGACTAATTAAAAAAATTATGTAATAAGATTCGGCGCGTAGCGCCGGAAAATTTTCGATGTTTTATGATTTTAGAGCCTGTAAAACACTTACTTCAAATCTAAAATTGAATGAAAACAGCTACAATTCACTATAATATAAATGAATATGTCAAAATTTTAGGAGCCAAAATGGCCCCTAGACCTAAAATTTTAGGAGCCATTTCCAAACTTTTAGGGGCCCAGGCCCCTATAATGACTAAAAAAAGCCTGGATGTCATCCAAGGTTCATAATTAATTCGCGGGAAATATTTCCGTTCAAATTTTAAGACATGATCGGAAATCACATGCGTTAGAAACCAAAACGATATTCATTTCGTCTAAAAATCAGAATTCGCATGGCTACAGTAGGACAAATATTGAAAATTTTCGATTTTTGATGTGAACTCCCTTCAAGTTTTCGGGTTCAGGTACGTCAGACATCGTGTTCAGTAAATTTACCCAATAGGCGAATGGATGGGCTACAATTTACTGTAGAATTTGTGGTGTATAGTGCGTATTGCTTGAAACATCAAATTGCCGCTTTTTCACAAAAATTATGTACTGCTAAACATTGGGAGAGAAGTGCAGTGGGAACCCCCCCCCCCTACAGATCGCCTACCATATGGCTAGCCATTAGGCGACCGCCCCCCTCAGGATTTTCCAATCCTGTAGCCGTTGGGATCCCCATACTTTTGGTCAGAAAAATACAGAAAAATGTCAATTTTTGAACAAAAAATGGTCAAAAATGTGAATTTTCTCGGCGCTTACATTTTTTCGGTCCTTTTTAGAAAAAAATTACGATTTTTTTAACTATTTCGTACTTTATTCGTAAAAAAATCGATTTTTTTTCCTTGAGAGACTCCTCCCCCAAAATTTAGGGAATTGCTGACCCCGAGCCCCAAAAAAAGTCGCCCGACCCCCCTCCCCCGCCCCAGACCTCGGGGCCCCGTTATGCTGCTAAAGCTCGGAAGCACCAAAAATTTCTCTATAGAAAATAGACTATGTGTTCTACCTGCTGACAAAAATTTATGGAAACTCATGTACTACTCGAGGGTTGCACGACTTCGAGTTTGAACATCCTCTTATTTGCACATTCTGATAATTGCTGCCTCCATTGCAAAAGTATCACAGCTTGGTGAATTTTAAAATGAAAAGTTGGGACAAGTTTCGTATGTTGAATATTGAGACAATTGAATACCTTGGAGCAACTGTTAGGCTACTGTGATCTGTGGATGATGTGACTGACCTTTTAGTTTGAACAAAGGAAGTTGCAACAGTTCTGACCACAGGCTAACAAACACAAACACACCAAAACTCTCTCACAGGGACTCTCCGATACCTTCACCAGTACTTCACTAAGTCTCAGGCAGAACACCTTGACACGTACCTCAGGAGATCCTACCCCAGTCCAATCCTAATCTTACTATGCTCACAAAACAATACCAGTTATGGCCCTGTCATACTTCACCGCGCAGTACCATGACGTGACACATTCAAACCACTTTTGAAGTATGAATAAGTTATGTGCCCTAAAGTTGCAGCATACTGTTGTTGTAACATATTGTTGCATACTATGACATCTATACATGTAGTTGAATCATATTTTTCACTTTGAATGGTGAATTCTGACACTTGTCAAATTATTTTAACAAATTGATTGCTCAATTTTCAATGAAGATTTACTAAGAAGTTGATCACTCAATTTGCAATGAAAACATTAATGTGTAAAAATTATGAATATGCAAAGTAGGTATTACCTAAAGCAAGTGTACTCGCACATTTGGATTGTGTCTTTATTCCCACAACGTCCCTTTTCCGCCAATATCCTGATTGTGCGAAAGTTCATATTCCCAGTAAGTCTCAATTCTCTGAATAATGAATAAATTTCCTATTTCCGCGAAAAATGCATTAGCCCCTATTCCCTGAACGTCCCAATTTCCCGAATACTAGGGAAAGGATGGATCCACTTTGAATCTGGGTCCTAAACAGTAGGTCCGACTGGACCCAGATCAGATCTGGATCCTGTATATAGCACATATCTGAATGAATGATTGTGTATATTGTCACATGCCGACGAATTTCACCCAGCATCACGTGATTCACACCATATTTTTCCGTTATGTTTTTCACCACGTTTTGTGTTACAGTAATTTTACGTCAATTTAACGTTTCGTTTTTATAATTTTTTACATGCATTTTCTGTGTATACTTTTTATGTTTTGTTCCTGTTTTACTTTCGCACTTTTATTCCCGTTACGTTTTGTTATTTTTCCATTGCGCACGTAGACTACGGTATGTAACCCGCTAGTCAGAATTTCCATTAAAGATAAGCTCCCCGAGCTCATTGATGTAATTGGAGCACAATGTGCACCTCTTATCAGTAAAAACTAGCAACCTTTCGCAACGTGAAACGCCTGGTTGAAAATTCTCACTAGATGACATTCCTATGTTAAGCATGGAGAGTGAAAACTCGCCCCAGTGTTTAACATAGTGAACTGGAAAATGTCTATGTGACCATAGGCATCTTCTGCAGAAATTTCTGCTGCAGAAGTTAGCTTGGTTGTGTCTTAGCTCCGCCCAAGGCATACTGTAGATTAGGGGGCCCTTTAAAAGGGCTTGGCTTGTTTCGTTAATTTTGCACTCATTTTTGGGCCTAAACCATCTTCTGCATTTTTAGCTTACAACTCCGCATTTGTCAACGTTGTTTATTATAAATTTGCATATTGTACCTGCATCCACTGCCCTTCATTAATAAATTTACATATTCGCCTTCGGTCTCCCTTGCGTTGCCAGTTACCATAACCCAACCTTAGGAGTTTACCCCATCCCCTGTTGATCGAGAACCCCGTGGCCTCCCCGAGGAACGTTTTGATACCATCACCCGCCGACTCGCATTTACCTACCCTCCACGCCGAATCACTTTCTGATTATCGAACCCGCTTCCCCGCTGTCCGCAGGACCCACGTGTTGACCCTTGAACCCGTTGCCCAGCGCAGAGTACTTTGAGAAGAGGATTTAGTGAGTCTTCTCAGGGGTTATTGTTGAGGGTATATTTGTGGAAATCCTTCTTAAGCCAGTTTTCCCTCGAGAGTACCCTCAGTTGAGAAAGCCCTCGGACCCTTAAGGTCAGGGCCAATTAGGGGATTTAGGTTGACAATCGGGTCTCCTACAGTAAGCCATTCCACAAATGGCATAGTCCCTCATTCTCAGTGAATGAGGACTAGGGATTGCCACCCCTGACCCAGCTGCGTTGTCCATTATTCTACAGCTGAACCCTAGGACAAGGCCGAGGTACACCATAGGTTTTTCCTGTGGTAGTACCAGCTGGGTTAGGTTCCCGAACTGAATACATTAATGGAGCCACCCAACGGGGTCACAGCATGTCACTTGCAGTGTCATGGCCATATTTCCTATGGGATATGGTATGGGTTTTCCCATCAATGTGACTGATCACCAATCTACTTAATGGTACTGACTTTTATAGCTTCCGAATGGGTGAAGCTTTTTTAGGGCGGTTCCCTGTCATCGATAGATAAAACATTTGGCATAAAGACTGCAAAGTTTCAGTCAGATTTCTTGAATATTGACTGACTAAAATCAAAAATACTAAATGTCGATTTTTTTGACAATAAATATTTAAAAATTTACAGAATCAACATGTTTCATGGTATAAAAGACCAATAGATCCAATCATAAGAACCATATAAAAGCTTGAAACTACGATAGGGCAGCTTTAGTGTGTCTCAATTTCTGTTTCAGTAATAATTTTAATCGTTTTTCGATCTGGTCAATGACAGAGTTGATTTTGCTTCAATTTCGCTTTTTTTCCAATTTCATAACAAAAGCTATTGATTTTGGCGAAATTTTGATCCTATTGAAACTAGAAGTTGCTGACTTTAAATTACGTGCAACTTACAAATCTTGGTGATTTTCAAAGTATTGTTGTGTGTACACAGCTTTACAAAACTTTTTTCACAATAGGACAACTTTTACTTTCATTTCACGACTTTTACTTTTTGAAAAAAGATCACTTTTACGAAATTTCTGTTTGTACAGTAACCATCAAAGCTGAGAGCATAAAATTTGGGCCTTGTATCAAAGACAAACAGAGCATTCTAATGCAGCGATCCGCATTATAAAACCTTCATCCGTTTAAAAGTTACGGCAGTCAGCATCAGTCGCCTTTTTTTAATTCAATTTTTCAAAATCAATTTATATAAAATTGATATTTCTCAGCAGTTGGAATGAGAAGCAAATTGAACCAAGAGCCCAAAATCTTTAGACCAGGCTTTTCTGCAAGCTTCTATCTGCACCGTGCAGGAATGATTGGTTTTTATTTTTCTTTTGCACTTTTTATTTTTCGATTTTTTCGTATTTTTCATCTTTTTCGCATTTTTCGTATTTTGCATTTGTCGAGACGAGCAATACACATTTTTTGAGAAGTGCAAAATCCAAAAGTAAAAAAGCGGTGGCACCGTATGGCGCAGCATGGTACCAGCAGCGAAGTATGACAAGCCACCACGTGGCACCGTGCGGCGCCCCCCCCCCTGGCGCCGCTTGTTGATATGAATAGGACAAACAGCGCAGTGCGGTACCTCGTGGCGAAGTATGACAAGGCCTTTACCCGTGTTGAGCTTCTATTTGGAAAATATGGCGACGCTGTCAATACCATAAAAATAAGTATAATAAGACGATAGGGGCGACACATTCAAACTCATCAAAAACCAATAATAAAATAACACCAAAAATAAACGAAACAATCGCATCATAAACCTATGTAAATTTATACTTTCTTTCATGCCACGACGCGCTGGAAGTTGAACACGTGCACCTACAGTAACCCTGACACAACAAAGTGTTATGTGGCATTGCACTTATGGTTACATCACCTTGTTGCACCAAGGTATTTAATTCCAAAACTACGTAAGAAATAAAATTCGCAGGGCTACAGTATCCAGAAGTTTGGAATTTTTGCATTTTTTGGTGTTTTTTTATCTATTCAGGAGACTTGGGATGTATCGGCATGGGCATGAAGTAAATTCATTATTGACCGTTCACTATAATCTGTTTTTCTTGAAATGCCTCCAGATTATGAATGTGGGAAGCAAGAAGTATTTCAGATTTTCACGATTTTCTGATAAACAGTATATCATAGAGGGATGGAAATTTGTGAGCATACTGACCCAACCTTTAACAATTTTTCGAGCGAAAAATTTTACAGTAAGAGCTCTATGTAAGCGATTTTGACGAAGATGCTGATTTGTGTCACTTTTCTATTTGGAAGCAAAGACTGTAGATACGTAATACAATGTAGATACGTAATAAAATTTGGAAGCAAAGACTGTAGATACGTAATACAAAAGAGACAAAAAAAGACTGTAGATACGTAATACAATGCACTATAATGTGGAATGAAAATGTTTTCCGGATTTTGCATTTTACACTTCTTAGGAAGTTTAAAATGTCAAAAACGAAACGAGGCCGTAAAAATTGTGAAAAAGCTGCCTACTTTCCACAAAAAACGACTATTATGTACTGTCAAAACTCACAAGGACCGAAAATTTGCCTCTGCAGTGGATAGATCACAATCTCCTATAGTCCGTTTGTTATAAAATGCTTCCAAATAGTAAAGTGACACAAGTGCTGAGATTGGTTTGATCTTTGATGACATCTACACAAAACTTGGTCAAAATATGAGATGACCTAGCATTGACTCCTGGACCACTAGACCTTGGCGAGGGAACTTTATTCGTTGTTTTCGTGAATATCTGTTCAACAGGTTATATCTTCTGATGTAGCGTGATGACGATCTTTTTTGCTACTGTATATTCTTTCTGCCAAAACACGGTTTTTTACTAAGCATTAGGGACGAAGTGTTGTGTTAGCCCTCTTTTGATTGGCTGAAATTACCGCCCCCCTGTTGATTGATCAAAATTTTTGAGATGTCGAAAATGCATTATATGCGTTTTAAATGGTTTTAACTAAAAACTTGATTTGGAAGAGCCTCAACACCCTAAGCCTAAGCCTAAGGAAAATTTTAAAGGAAAAATTAATGAAAAATACATATTAGGCGAAAACCCGTCTGGAGGGCGGTATTTTCGGCCAATCAGAAGAGGGCTAACACTTCGTCCCAACGCTTAGTCTGTTTTTTGGCACAGAAAAAAATTGAAATGGCACACAAAATTTTGAGCGTTTGTACCAACCGGCTTAGGCTAGGCATTACTTTGGGAAAAATTTTTTGATGGTTAAGTTCATAAGGTAAAGTGGGGTAACTTTGGCCCCGGGGTAACTTTGGTCAATTTTGCTTGAAACATCGCCGAATTTTTTCTCTGTAAGATATGCAGATACAACTTGGCACACTAATGTCTAAGTGATCAGTGCATGTTACTGTGAAAGGAAATTGAAATCCAAAGTGGGTTGACAAAGTTGCCATTTTTTAATGAAAATTTTTAAATTCAAATTGGGTTTCACTCATCTACTGCTCTCAAAACTTTCACTAACAATTAAGTGTCTTTAGAGAGTTTCTCTTTTCTGTTTTGTATTAAAAAATAACTACCCATTTTCGAGCAAAAAAATCGGTCCAAAAGCGAGAAACTTTGGCAAGTTGGCAGGAAACTTTGGTCAGGGCGGGTAGCTTTGGTCACATTATATTTTGGCGGGTTACTTTGATCAAATTAAAATCTTTTGTGCCACACATTTTTCTACTTATAATAACTTGATCTTACTTCTTTTTCAGACGAATTATTTTATCCTGTATATAATTTTCATCGATTAGGTACGTCACAATATGGTCAGGCATTACAAAAGATAGCCTGATGCGCGCGAATACCCGACTAATTACTCAACAGAAATCTCCAAAAGGCCATCGAGGCCGTTCGAAACAGGTCAAAAATTCGAACAGCAGCTCATGTTTATGATATTCCACATGGAACATTACAAAACAAAGTAAACGCAAGGCATTCAGGAATGATTAGTCACAAAACGTTCCTCACAGCAGCTGGAGAATTGCTACTCGTCAAACTGGTTAAATCTGTCGCTGTTGTGAGCGTGCCATTCACAAAAGATTGCCTTATCACAATAATTGACAGTTATCTACACGAAAACAAGCTGGAACTGTTCAAGGAAAAGAAGACCATAGGACGTGAGTGGTTTGGTTCATTCTTGAATTGTCATGGAAATGCATTATCCGAAAGAATTTCAAAAAATTTGCCAGCTGTCTGGGCAAAAGCGTTGACACAATTTGTGGCCAGTAAATGGTTCGACTTATTTGAATCTACTGTAAAAAAATTGGCATTGCATTTGAAACTCGAATGTATATAGAATGTTGATGAGACGGGATTGAGCACAGATGTTGCCTGCAGCAAAGTTTTGTGTGCCAAGGGCATGCAAGAAAATCATCAAATGGTAACTGATGAAGTAAAACTAGTGTTTACCATCGTTGGCTGTGGTAATGCTGCCAGCAATAGTGTACCACTTCTAGTAGTCTATGGTGGCAAGAATTTGTGGAACGATTGGTGCTTAGAAGGATTGGATTCGTTTCGCTGTGCTGTTACAGAGAATGGATGGATGGAAAGTAATTCACTGATTTTTTTGTTATATCTCTTTCATACATGTAACGGAGCCCCAAGGTCTTGGCGGGTTGGGCATTTTTTTTGGGGCTGGAGGTCAGTAATTCCCAAAATTTTGGAAGGAGGGGTCTCTCATGGGTGCCCAACTCTTGCTCAGCTGAAAGAATTGAAAGAAGCAAAAAAAGTGAAAAAAGCTAGAAGCACTAATGTGTGTTGACAATTTACAAGAAAAAGTACAAAAAAGACTGGGTATGCTGTGATAGATGTGATGGGTGGATATGTGGTAACTGTTTGGCCGATGATTTTGATCCCACTGGTGATTTTGTTTGTCAAGTTTGTTTTACTCATAACAATTAATCTTCCTTTAAATTTGGTTAATCTCATGTATTTTGATCTTAAAAACGCGCATTTATCATTGTTTTAGTGTACCTCATGTTTTTGTGTGTCGATCAATGTTATCCACCCATTGGTGGGTAACATTGGTCGACATGTTGATTTTTTTTCATTAATAATCTTTGAATGATTAATATTTTTATTTCAATTCATATTGATATTTTCATGTACCTCTTAACTTGCTGTATCTGAATAACAGTATTTTTCACGTCAGGCACTTTTTTAGGTCAATTGACCAAAGTAACCCACCATAGGGACAGCTGGGAGTAGATTTACGAAAACTTTTTTGCTGTTGATGATATTCATCATTTTCAGCTGAAATTTTGTGACAATATAGGCTGATAGTTACGTTACCTCATATCCAAAATTTATTTTGTTTTTGTTTCTGTGGTGAAATATAATGATTTTACTTGTCGAAAAACTAACTTGAACAGAAATTATAATGGCGACCAAAGTTGACCACCATGGTGAGTAACATTGGTCAAGAAGTGAGCTCTTTTCAAAGATCAATAGTAGATTAAATCTGCATGCTACTTATGAGATGATGTGTTTAATCGATTTGTCTGACATTTTTGACATATGAGTTCCATGAAACATTTTTACCAATTCCCTATGTATAACAAGTTATATATTGGAGAAGTCCAATTGACTCGATTTGGACCAGTATTTAATAATACAGAAATTGTCAGCCTTAGAGGACAGTTTACAGTGACAATCAAATACAATGGTCACTGAGTGAAGGTAACTTTACTCATTCTAGATATGATATAAGTCGCGTCCTGGGGTACCGATACAATCGAGGTGTTACAATTGGTCATCAATTGAGCCACACAACAGATCAACTTTGTCCGATCTATTAATTTGATGTTATCAGCTGCTGCGAAGCAATCAGAAATGTGCTAATCCCCTAGTCAATCACCAATGTTAGCAGTTTCCTTGGATCCATCAGCTACCTCTGCAAATTTTTGCTGCATCCTGCCCATCATGCTGAGCTACTCCAGCATTTAATCTGCACATCCGAGCAAACCAAATTCAAATGGAGTGATGAATGTATGATGGCATCCAACAAATTGAAATCACTGTTAATGAACA
Organism: Romanomermis culicivorax; assembly: GCA_963922205.1. Taxonomy (NCBI): domain Eukaryota; kingdom Metazoa; phylum Nematoda; class Enoplea; order Mermithida; family Mermithidae; genus Romanomermis; species Romanomermis culicivorax. The sequence goes on along the minus strand of CAWUHX010000110.1, from coordinate 160,318 downwards.
ATTTACAACTAGCAATATTTGGTCCCGATTGTCCGACTATTTTAGCCACCGGAACATCCAACATTAGTCTCAGTGCCTGCTTGTCAAGCTCAAGGACAATTAGTGTCAATTACATTTGCTAGCAAAATGCCTACCAATCATGAACGAGTTTAGGCCACAAACAAATGCAAAGCTTTAGGTTGTGTTTGGGCCTGTGAACAGTTTTCTAACTTTTTGGTAGACTGAAAATTAATGCTGATCAGGGATCACCAAGCCCTTATTTCAATATTGGCACAATCCAACAGTGGATGCAAAGCCTACAAATTTGATCAATGGCATGCCTGACTAGCCAAGTTGGACTACAAGATTCAACACAAGTCAGGATCAGGCAATGTCATCCTCGACATGCTGTTCAGTTGCTGCAACCACTGACTAAGAAAGTCAATTCAATCGCTGTCAAAAATTTCTCCCTCAAGACATTTTGAACAGCTACCTCTAGGAATGACGTCTTGTGCCCCATGATCAAATTGGTCAATGAATGTAGTTGGATGGTCAACTATTGCCAGGACAACAACCTTGTCCCTTATTACATTGTTTGAAATAATTTAGCAGTTGGTCAAGGATTGCTGCTCAAAGCTGATCAAATTGTCATTCCATCAAAGTTATGCAGACAACTCATGAACAAAGCACATGAAAGACATCCCGGCATTGTCAGAGCAAAATTCAAGTTGCACAAAATGTAATGGTGATCAGGTATTGCCTCTGACATTGAAGAAATGATTCACCATTGTCAAGGTTGTCAAGATTCCATAAAATCAAACCCATGATCAACGATTCAAACTGATCAATTGCTGCTACCAAAAGCCGCCTGAGAAAAAATTGTGATTAATGCCACCATACCATTTGCAACAGCACCATATCAAAATCAATTTGCAATTGTCATCATCAGTGTTTTTTTAGCCTCACTCCCATTAGCACTGGTGCTAATGGAACCTTTAGTTCATTAGCGCAGAACAATTTTCTTTAGTGCACAGAAATAAATTATTTGCGTTGATTTTCGATTGAAACACATAGTATAGTCATGTCCGGTAAACTTGCGATATAATAAATTTTTGAATTTATAGCTGATGGCATTTTGTTCAGAATTTGATCCAACCATGAGTACATGTATTTGGATTACTATGATGTACTATAAGAAGTGTTTCCTTATGCTGCTGAGCTGCGAATTTCTACATGTTAATGCATTTTCGAATCACTTGAAATTACTCAAAAGTTTCAGCAAAAATTTTCATTAGCGCAAAAAATTTTCATTAGTGCTGCGCTAAAAAAAGCACTGGTCATCATCAATTACCTCTCCAATTTCCCCGAAGTTCGATTGTGCCCCAAGGACACGATAGAAAGGATGATCAAATTCTTACCCAAACTTTTGCCCGCTATGGTAATCCTGCCTTTCTTATTTCAGACAATATGCCCAAAAATTTATCAGAGGGATTTACTAAATTCCTTTCAAAGCGTGGCATGCAACACCATGCAATGCCCATTTACCATCCGCAGCCAAATAGCAAAGTCGAAGTGTTCAATCGCTCGCTAAAGTTCGGTGCACAGGCAACAGCTACTTCCAATATGCCTTTTGCCACAGCAACAACTGAACTGTTGGCTTGATTCCACACAGAATGCCTAAATCTTGAAATGTTGTCACCAGCAGAGTTGATGTCTGACCCATGTGCTCACTTACTGTTTAAGACACATCAAAGCATCAGTGAGCCTGCGATACCACAACTGAATAAGCTGAGACAAAATATCAACTTTGAGCAGGGTTTTTTACCTACAAGTCAGAAGCGGAGAGCTTGTTGACCTAAAATTTTACAAGCCATTCCATATTTCTACAGGCCAATTTTATAATATCAGTATACCTGAAAAAATTCCAATGCTATAGTTTATTTTTTTTAAGAAATGTATATTGAGCATCACGGCAATCGATCAAAAAAGAGATGTCATTCAACATTTATACAATAGCCAACAAAAAAATTGGAAAGCTTTTTTTGTGAAATTTGTACTAGATATTAAAATTAAGCAAACATCTGAAATTATTTTCTGAAACATAAGTTGTACTAGTTTATTAGAAAATGCCCCGATGGGGCAGAAAAAAGGAGAATATACTTGCTTCGACAGTTGCCATGGTAGAAAAAGAAGTGGACTAGATTTTTGAGAACTTGGATCAAAGTTGAAAAAATTCACTTCCTTTATATTGGATTTTCATTCTTTCTCAAAAAAATTGTCAATGTCTGTGAAAAAGTATATTCTGCAGCATCGTGCATTTTGTTCTTCACAGTAAAAAAACTACAGTAAAATTTTTCTATAAGAAAATTATATGCACCTGACTTCAAGTGTAAAACCAATAGCATTCTAACTCCCGACCAATTCAGAGCTCCTGCCTCTGACTAAAATAGCGAGGGAGGCACATTATAGTCATTTTCAGAACTATAAAGGAACCTGAGGTTCGTTGCACTAACCCAACATGAGGATAATCTCAACATCGGGATTAAATTGATGATCCTGAGTTTAAGCTATTCACAATGTACAAATTATTTTCTTCCAATGCACAAATCATACTCACTTCAGGATTAACTAAAACTGAGGTTTAAGTTCGGGTTTGGGAATTGCATAAATTTTTATATTTATTTGCTTTAGAGATAAGAAAATTATGCGAAAATTTTAGTGCAACTCGACAGCTCGAGCTGGGGATAATCTCGATGTTGAGCTGGTTATGATCCCGATGACATTCAAATTATACCGAACTTGAGATCAAACCGAGTGGCTTTTTTGTTCAAGATTGAGCTTGAGCTCAGACCCCTTTAGTGCAACTGGGATTTGGTTACAGTCATTGGGCACCGATCTGTAAACAGGATTCAGCCATGCATATATTGGGGGTGTGCGCCAAATCCCGTATCCAGTTCTCCCTGATTCTTATCGAAGTGACAAAGATGGGTGAAATTGCTTCCCATTTGCAATCCCGCAAAAAGTGCTCTTTCTGCAAATTTCAGTTTAAATCCAAAAACTGTGAATGATGCTATTTTGTTGAATAGTTAAATAGAAGAGAATAAATTTGTTTATAGCTTGTAATCAGTAGAACTTACGGAGTGAATTCTATATGATATGTTATATAAAATGAGTGAATGAAACGTATCTTGCACAATCGATTTAGTTCTTAGAAGACTTTGTGCAGTATCTCTTTTTCTAAAAAAGCAGAATGGGATTTTATGTGCCACTCAGTTGATTCCTTTTGTTGAAACCAAATTCAGTAAAAATGTTTAACACAGTGTGAAGCAAACATGTGTGAGAGGCGACATGGGGGTATAAACTTCCACAAGGGTTTTGAAACTGGAAAATTTGTTATGCAAAAAATTTTTTGGTCAATTTTTTTTGAATATTTTGTCTCACAAAATGCTAAAACACCAACGTCCACGCCTGTACCCTCCTGAAAATTTCAGAGATGCACATTGGTTGGAAAGTGTGTTGATGCACTCAGCTGCAGAATATACTTTTTCACAGACATAGATAATTTTTTTGAGAAAGAATGAAAATCCAATACAAAGGAAGGGAAGTTTTTCCAACTTTGACCCAAGTTCTCAAAAATCTAGTCCACTTCTTTTTCTACCATGGCAACTGTTGAAGCAAGTATATTCTCCTTTTTTCTGCCCCATCGGGGCATTTTCTAATAAACTAGTTCACCTCTTTTTAGTGGGCCTCAACCATGCATGAAAACTTTCATAGAAGCACATTGAAGTTTTAAATTTGGTCATCTGCACTTCAAAAAAACAATAAAAAAAACTTCAAGCAACAAATTCTCACCTCTAGCAAAAGTAAAGGATGTGTAAATGGCCTAGTACTTAAAAAACGTTGTAAAGATACTGATAGCTGACCATATCTATTGAATTCCTCATGGCTTAGAATCCTCCAACCCCAAAAATCGCACAAATACCTTTGATTACACAAATGACTTTTTTCGTGTAAACTGACTCTGTTCATCGAATTTTCCATGGTCAGAAACATCTTCCCTCAAAAATTGCAGAAATACATTTGTTTACACTCAATATGAATTAGTGTGTAAAGTGATCACTTTCATTAAATTCCCAGCGGTCGAAAACCCCTCTCACAAAAAACTCACGAAAACAGGCTTGGTTAAATCCGGAATAATTTTTTGTGTAAAGTGACACATCCATTGAATTTCCTGTAGTCGAAAACCCCTTCCATAAAAATCACGAAAATACAATTGTTTACACCCGCGATAGTTTTTTTTTGTAAGATGATCGCATTCATCAAATTCACTGTGATCAAAAACCCCTTCCAGTAAAAAATCAGGAAAATATGTTTGTTTACAACCGGGATAAGTTCTGGTGTAAAGTGATCACATTCATCAAATTTCCCGTGGTCGAAAACCGCTTTCAGCAAAAAATCAGGAAAATATGTTTGTTTACACATGGGATAATTTTCGGTGTAAAGTGATCACATTCATTGAATTCCTCGTGGTTGAAAATCCCCTCCACAAGAAAATTAAGGCAGTACGCTTGTTTACACTGTGGATAATTTTTTTGTGTAAAGTGAGGACACCTATTGAATTCCCGGCGGTCGAAAACTCCCTCCACTGAAAAATCACAGAAATACGCTTGTTTACACCCAGGATAATTTTTAGTGTAAAGTGACGGTGTCCATCAAATTCCCAATAGTCGAAAACCCTTGCAGCCCAAAAATCCCAATAAGGCCACAGGTATATTTGAAACTGCAAAAAAATTGGTAGTGCATTATGCTGCAAAAAATGATTTTTTTGAAGCCGTAAGTATTATATAACAAAATTGGGGAATTTGGCATTTTCCGGGACCTTAGACCACCATATAATCGAATTGGGGCCATATCTTAAAAAAATAAAAATTCACATTTGAGATTGCGCCCCCAAGATGCTTAGGCCGAAGTATGAAGCTTGGACATACCACCCCCATTGCTGGGCATGGTGGAACTGGGGGGCCTTAAAAAGTGAGTTTTTTGCATGTTTTTAGGGCCTCGTCAAGCACCACTTGCAGATAGAGGTGAAATGACAAAAGGCACCCCATAGTTTGCCCCTATGCCGGATATCATGCAAAAAACCCGAAGGTTCTAGCTCTTACTGTTTTGGCTCTATAGGGGGGGGACATGAAATTTGGGGGCCAAGTATATTATAGGTTGACGCTGTCGTGCCACCTATGATATCAAAACATGAGTACTGAAAAAAATGACTATTTTACAGTGTAACAAAGGAAAAAATTACATGCCATTTTGGCTTGTTAGACTCAAATTCTACAAGTCATTTCGTCAGTCAAACAAGCCATGGCTTGTAAAATGCCAAAAAAAACTGTGGCTTCGAGGAAAAGCGTCAGCCAAAATTACAAAAACCTTGTCATTAAAATCCATTGTTCAATATTAGCAACAAGGTCTGCATCCAACAACCAGCCAGTCTTATAAAGGAGAGAGAGTTGCCTAACTCAGATTTCATCAAAGTCCCCAACATCCTTAGTGACTACATTTACAATTTTTCTGACTGCAACATCTGGAATGCACAATGAATGTGAAAATATCCACCAACATTCTGGCTGATAATACCCCTGAAACAATCCCCGAATTATGACGCTCCACCTGCTCAACCTAAGGCCACGCTCCAAGAAGATTTTCGTATGGTTGAAGAGATTTCAAGAAGGGGACAGTGATGTATTTGCATGTGCACATCATGCTAGTGCATGTGCATATAGTTGCAAATTTTGCCCACATTTTGTTATTTTTTCACATTTGATTCACAGCAGACCTATGAAAATTTATGTTCGCCTCATTTTTTGTGTATATATATAGTTGGGCCTTTAGCCAACTATTCATTCATCCTATTCATCTCCTTTCACCTTTCTTTTCATCTTTATTTACCATCATTGTATTTACAAATAAATTATGTTAATCAGCCAGCTTAACACCAGCCTTACCAAACTCCACTACATTGTATGTGTGGGCCCCCTGTAGAGGATAAACCTACTGACCCATACAACTATAAGTATTGGCTAGAATGACATTTTCTAGCTGTGCACTGGAATAATATAGCAGAATTATTGAATAATTAAAATCTGGTGCCAAGCCCTGGAAAATTTTCACTGTTTTCCACTTTATAATGCAAATATAATTTGGGAATTGTGATTTGTAAGTGCAATGATATTGCTGAAAGTTTTTAATGCAAAAAAAATTGAGGGGGGAATTACCCCACGTTCCCCCATCTAAGTAGGGGCCTGCTTACACACCATTAGTTCAATTTTTACATTGCATATCTGTAATTTGAGGGGGGGTTGGGAGGCTGACCTCCAGCTTGGCCAACTCTATACCCACCCCCAAGCTCAGAAAAATGGGGGAAAAGTGCCTTTTTTGAGGAAATTTCCGACCTTCCCCCCAAAAAAAATTATTGTTTTACTCCCCACCTGGTCGGACCTCTTACAGGTATGTTACATCGTTGTTAAATGAAATCATTAGCTGAAAATGAAAGAACAATATGAACTTCCTGACCAGTTCTATCAAAATATTTGAATTTTCGAAGCATTCCATCATGGTTGTTGGATAAAATAGGGTAGGACAGACATGATTTTTAATGAAACGAGTGCTGTGAATCTATAGCCTCAATTCATACCTGTAAGACCTCTGACCAGTTGGGTGGGGGGTAGAAAAAAGTTGAAATTTTTCCCAAAAATGGCCAAAAAACATGCACTTTTTTTGAAAATTTTTTTAATTTTTTCCAAATTGGGGGGGGGGGGGGTTGATTGATGTTGGATACATGGTTGGCCAAGTTCAGGGGGGCCCAACCCCCCCAAGTACAGGTATGCTTTAATTATGTTTCTCTTAAATTTTTGGCCCTTAGTTTTTTTTTGAATTTTTCTGTATGTTTCTGAGGTAATGTTTTTCGTGCTATTGGTACAATTTTTTTGGCCTTCTCTGCCAATTGGCACATATGTCCGTGCATAAAAAAACGTTATGTTGCACACAGCACAGCAACCAAATTTTGGGCTGTGGAATCAAATTTTTTATTATGAAATTGCGTGGTGCAACTTGAGGTCTGACTGTCTTTTGATTAGGTTGTAGGGCTTCCAGTCCGGGTTTTATGCGTTATAAAATGGAAAATAGTGAAAATTTTACAGTGCTTCACGCTAGATTTTAATTTCTTTATAATTTTTCTATATTATTCTAGTGTGCGGTTAGTAAATTCCATTCTAGTTAATGCTTATAGCTTTTAATTATCAACAGATTATGGATAAATGTTTGATCCTGTTTTGTTTTTCGACAAATTTGACTCGGTCATTGCCTCAAAATCTTTTTTGCGATCTTTAAACAAATTTTGACTTTTGTGTGAATAAAACATATTGAGTCTAACAGAGTGCCCCATGGGGAGGGGTATGAGGGGGTATTACCCCTACCTTAAGCCCTTAAAATCGATCACTGGCTGCCTGATTTTGAGACAAAATGACATATTTAGTGGACATTTAGCTACACTACCCCCGAAAATTTTCAATTTTACCCCTACCTAAAAAATCTGACATTGGGGATTTCTGGAGTCTAAATAGAAATTCTTGCTGGTTGAAAATCCTAATTCTTGGTTGCTTGCATAGTTTGTTAATTGTACATTGGCTGACTGAAAATTCATTGAATTCACTAAAAAAATTAATCTGTCTAGGAAATAAAAGTTGGAAAGATTCTTTTTCCAGCATTCTAGATGTGCGTCAATCTCGAGCTATTGCCAATGTTGTCGTCATACAAAATTGAATCGTGATGTTCGAAATTCCAAAATTCAGAAAATTGAGTTTTGAAAGTTGAAAACCGACGTGAATCAAATGAGGTTTAAGAAAGCTAGCTCCTGACAGCTTATTTATTGATTTTAGAGCAAGCGACCAAAAATCTATCTGTGCCACTAAAATTTTTCCCCAAGTTGCACATGGTAACCTGGCCTGTACAAAAAAATCTGAATGCATCCAAGCATACCTAGAAATAAATTGAGATCAGAAACTAAAAGACATCAAATAATGAAAGAGATGAATCTTGTTGAAGCTGGAGAGTTACACCAATTTTATCAGTATGTGAATAGTAAACTTTCTGCATCTAGGTATTCCTGATCTTAAATATAGAGACATAATTGCCATCAGTCCTATTGATAAATAAATAACTGATTTGCTAAATGATTATTTTTCCTCTATTTCTACCAAACCTGAAAATATTCCTGATCCTAACCTTACTTCTGATAAAAAATTTGAACATAAATTCTCTTGTAGTTTTGATTTCCTCCTTGTCCTTTCAGTGCTCAAAAATTTCAAATCAATGTTATCACTGGGTTCAGGATTACTAAAAAGTATTTGCTAAACGAAAATTTTTTTGTACAAAGAAAAATTATAATGTACAAAGACTTTTGACTCCAATCTTTGTACAAGTACAAAGGGGTGTTGTACAAAAAAAACAGTGGCCTTGAATGATTTATAGCCTCGAAAGGCATAGACAAGCATGTAAATGTGAATATTGAAAATTTCATTTTTGGTATGACGTCTAGATATACTAATCGAGACAAAATTGTTGTGTTAAACTTGATCATTTGTACTGCTCAAAACAGTATTTGGCAGTCAAGAATGTTTTATGAAAAGAAAAACAATTTGAAAAATCTATGGTTAATTTTTGCGAAGAATTTTTAAGTATTGATTATGAGGCAATCAAAAATTTTAGACAACAAAACTTTTGAATATTTCTTTTTGAAAAATAAGATTTGTAAGAAAGGTAGGTATAAGATAATCCTAAATTTATAGGCTGTTTACTCTAAATATTGATTTTGTATATTGATTCTAATGTTCGTTCATTATCTAAATCATGCTCTTTTCGCCTGTATACATTATGTATGTAAGATTAATTTTTCGAAAACAGTACTTACTGTAATTTATTTTATGTGTGTACTTTTTTCTTCATCGTAGATTTTTTCAATTTTGGATTTTATTAATTTGGTAGAGAACTTAATTTTTTGGAGAATTGTAAATCCTAAGTTGATGTGCAATAGTAACAGTGTTTTTTCTGCGCGGTGCAGACTTTTTAGTCTTCCTGCAGATTTTTTTTGGTGATTTCTGCCATGACCCAGAATTTTTCGAGTCATGTGTTTGATCACATTTATTCTTCTATAATTTGTCAGTCATTAATTTTGAACTTTCAAAATCAATCAATTTTCTTTAGGGTTGTCCCGGGGCAGACGTATAACGTAATGTCACCAGTGGTATCATACTTAATGTATCATTCATGGGGAAATTTTCAAATTTATTTCTTTTCTTTTTATGTCATTTCTCAATGCGTTGATTGGGATAACTTAGTATGAGGAAACTCATTTTTTCCCAAAGATACTGCATTGCACACATACCTGGACGCTTCTATCAATTCATCTGCAAGGTTTTTAGCATGGTGCTAATGGAATCAGAGCTGTGGTAATTGAAATTTTTGAACGTTAGCATGCATGCTAATGACTGGGAGGGAAAAGTTTTTGGAAAAAGTTCGAGATTAAAGTTATTGAACAATTGTATGTTTTCTAAAAAAATCAATCAAGGACCTGTATGGGAGTTGAAGTGGAGTTCCATATACAATGAAAAATGGAAACTTTTATCCAAGACGAACGTGAATTTCACGATTCCTAAAAGTATTACTGTCAAACTATCCACTGAATATTCACTTGTCATATTCTAAAATTCAATTCTATTATGAATCGAGCTTGTTTTCCTATCAAAACTGCTGGTTTTATGTAGTCTTGCAAGACTTCAAAATGGGTAGTCAAAAAATGTCAAAAAACTATGAGTTTGTTCAAATTTAACATTGAATTACACATTTAATTTGCTGTTTTCCGATATTCACTATTATTGTGTTGTAACACACACTGCCTTTTCCCCAAATCGTGCTCTTTGGGAAAAAATTCGGAATTGGGCCCTTTCCCCATTTGGGGAAGAAAATTTTGGGTATCGGATACAGAAAAGATGCATTTTAGTTCATTTTAGAAGGTCATAATCTCAAAATTTGAAACTGGTTATGAGTTTAATAATTATTATTATGTATTACCTAGCTCAGGCGCGGCTTTTAGCATGTCTACCTTCACTTATCAAGTAATCTATAATCATACATGCACACGGTCAGGGGTCCCAGGGTATGGAAAATGACCAAAATTGTTCATATAGTAATTTTTTTCCAGAAAACTGGTGTATAGTAATTTTTTACTTTAAAATGAAATTTTATTGCTTTTGTATGAATAATAACTTGACAAAGTTGGTTGGTTGCTGACGTCAATAATAAACTCATTGATCATTTTTCATGTAATCTAATCTTTTCAAATTATATGTGGTAAATAAACTTGTGATGACAGCATAACTGGAATAAAACAATGTTTTTTAAAAATTGGTCCAAACAACACTATCTAAGCTGCCGCACGACTTTTTTCTCTCAAATAATAGGCCAACCCAATTTTAATCCAAAGCTTGGTTGTTTTAACACCAATTATACCGCATAGAAAGTTTGTTATACATTTTTATTTTTGCTCTATTATTTCTGATAATATTGGCGGTATAGTCATGATGCTGAAAATTTTTCTAATAATAATTCCATTATTGTTAATTATATTCAATTATGGAAACCCTGAGACTGTTGTAATCAATGAAATTAACAGTGATGACCCAACAAAACCCGAAAAAGGGAATTCATTGAATTGATTGCCTATGGAATCCAACCTGGCACAACAAGCACAATCCAGCTGCAAGATTACAGTCTTTGGGGCTATAAAATTGTCATTTTGTTGGCATATCAGCAAGGAGCAAAAGGTCCTACTACTGAATTAGTGGCAAACTTGTGGAATTCTCGTATTACAGGTGGATTCTTTGTGTTTGGTGGGTTAGATCTAAATGCCAACTTGAAAGTCAACAGTCCATTAGTGACATATCGGTTAAAATTTACCAGAACACCAACATTATTCGGTTTTTTTCAAATGCTAATATCCACCCCCATGCTGTGCTGCTGATGGACTTCCTGAAATAAAGCTAACAGAATGGATGCCTTACATCAAAGTTGACAGTCAAATCAAACAATTGCTCAAACAATCATTAATTGACATTCTTGTTTATGGCTGTCGTTCTGCTGCTGAAAACTGTGATATCTTTGAGGAAATTGCTCCAGCACTGGCTAACAGAAACTATGTGCTGCGTGAATTTGACACTCCAGCTCCTCTTGAATCGGATTATTCATTAAGCCGCTGTACAATAGAAATGGCACCAATAATGCCTGAAAAATTCAAACTAGGCAAGCTAACACCTGGTAGCAATAAGGATTGTACAGGAACACATTTTATTTTGGAAAACCATATAGTTGATGTTACTGGATCAGTCAGAAAACACTATCGTGACAGCATTGAAGTAGAGACAATGGAAATTGCTCAATGCAGCAGTCGTCAGATATTTATTATAGCGTTAAAAGTCGAAAAGTCGACGAGGCAATACAAACAGAAATTAACCTTCAAAAAATGAATGATATAAGCACCATTATTAATGCTCCAGATGATCTATAGACACAGGGTAAATTTATACTGTTAATATGAATGTGAAACTTAAAAAAAACTGAGTAACACTCTCACATTTTTAAGTCAAAATGAGCAGGCGTTCAAAGCAGCTGACCAAACTGCAGTTCATATGACACCATGTGTCCCTGAAAGGGAATGGGAAACAACTGCTTATTTCAATCCAGATTGACTTAGGCAAATTGACCTTCATCAAAGTAGAACATTTATTTCTGCTCTATCTCATGTTCATTGTGCATCATATGGTCCATGCCAGATCACGGATTACACATAAAGTTTTCACTAAACTTATTTTTTTAATAAGGTAACCTTTTGCCATGGAAAACAATTGAAAGTAACTGCCTCTGGTTTGAGTATCTTCTGAATGCTCAAGACCCAACACAGTCGCAGTATCAGTGTCGTTTGTGCCACAAATATTATGACAAGCTTGGGCTAGACAATCAATACCATCCTGCACTGGCCGATCCAACATTGAAAGCCTCTTACAAGCACAATCATCAAAAAATTAGTGAACATGCTGGGCCCAGCCAACATCAAATTGTCATCTCAAAGCTCCGGGAGGCAGCAAAAAATGAACTACCCCAACAGTTCCAGCAGATTCAAAAGCAAAACGAACTGGAAAAAAGGGACAAAATGCTGTTACCATGAGAATGATACGTACTGTTTATGTTGAGACCAAGGTCAATTTGGCTCTCATGTCACACCCAAAAGTTGTTGAACTTCAAGAAGCCATGGCGTTTTCCTTGGTTATCATCATTATGATCGGATGTCAGCATCTGGCATAGTCATATCAATTAGTATGCAGATGCATGATGCCCTGTTACAACATTTGACAGAAAAGCAAAGTCCAGTTTCACTTATTGTGGACAGTGCAACAGACGCCAGTCAAAATCATTACTTAATAACATACTTTCAGGCACTGGAATTCAATGCCCCTGTTGTTTACTTTTATGAATTAATTGAACTGAAAGCTGAGGAATCTACCAATGGACTGTTAAGAGCTTTGCTCGAGGAATTTGAAAAAGAGAAATATGGATTTGCACACTTATCTAAAGGTATGTACCACTTCACAGTGCTGCACAATAGTTTTGATCCTAACCAATTCCCAGTTTTGAAAATTTTGGTTCACTTGGTTGCCTGATTTCCTACTTTCGGTTGCTGGTTTCTTAGTTCAGATTAACCAATTCTTGATTTTTTGATGTTTTTTAAACCAAAATATGTGAAAGAACTAGTGAAATTGCACAATTTTTACACACAATAAAATTCCACTGATCTGCTAATAAAAATGCTGGAAATCAGTTTATTCCACTTTTTCCTTGATTTTTAACAGTTTTCAATTATGTTTTAGCAATAAATACACTCAAAAATCACTCGTTCCCTTTTTCATCTCACCCTGTATAACAATTTATTGTTTTCATCAGGCCAACCAGGCTTTTTTTTGGTTTGAAAACCAGGAGCCAAATGGCTCCTAGGCCTAAATTTTTAGGGGCCAAATTAAAATTTTGGGAGCCAAAAATTTTTAATGGAGGAATATAGAAAAACATGCTTGTAACACACTGTAGAACGTACTATATAATCAAATTATGTAGATATTCAATCAGTTGATACGAGTTTTAAAAAATCACTGTTCAAAATTTGATTTCCACCCAGCCTTTTCAGTTACAGGCATCTTTCCACACATACAAACATCGGCCGAGAAATCTTTGTGCAAAAAAAAATTTTTATGTAAAAAACGGGATATTTCAATTAATTTTGCACAAATCTTCATGCAAGATTGCACTTAAGTTCATTTCCTTCCGACTCAAAAGTATAGGGTTTTGAAATTGCAGCTTCTGTTCTCATTGTTCTGTTGTTTCCTATATCTTTCGGGCGTTATGCAACGATTTTTTCAGATTTTGACACTCTAAATGCTGGAAAATCAATTTAAGGATAACTTATTCAATAAACATACAAGGTTCAAAAACATGTATTATATCATTTTACAAACTAAAAAATATGTTCATACTTTCATAAGTTTGACAAGCTCAAATTAAACTTGAAATTAATGAAAATCACCTCCATTATAATCATAAATTCAAACTCGGCTCCATATTTAAAATAATAGTAACAAAAATGGAAAAATTGAGATTTTGATCACCAGAATTCTTTTGCACCAAATGCACTAAAATTCATCTTTTCCATGTCGAACCCCCATGTTTTTTCCCTTCATCGAGAATTTTTTTCCAGAAAGTTTGATTTGTAGAGAAACAGTGAATGGACTAATTAAAAAATTATATAATAAGATCTGGCGCCAAGCGCCAGAAAATTTTCGATGTTTTATGATTTTAGAGCCTGTGAAACACTTACTTCAAATCTAAAATTGAATGAAAACAGCTACAATTCACTATAATATAAATGAATATGTCAAAATTTTAGGAGCCAAAATGGCCCCTAGACCTAAAGTTTTAGGAGCCATTTCCAAACTTTTAGGGGCCCAGGCCCCTAAAATGACTAAAAAAAAAGTCTGGGCCAATCTCCAAGGATTTGCTCCAGACGGGGCGGCCGTAATGCTAGGAAAATACAATGGCTTGAAAAAGCTGGTCAGTAACTGGGCTCCAAATAGCGTCTATGGGATCCATTGCATGGCCCATAGATTACACCTTGCAATACGAGTAGCAATAGAATCAGTACCCTACTATGTAAGCTTTGAGTCCACAGTTAATGGCCTTCACAATTTCTATAACCGCCATGGTCACAAGAGAAAATCCCATCTACGTGCACTTGCCAGTGCCCTTGACATAAGCATGCTCGAACTTATATTTTTGAAACACGCTGGATTTCATCTGAATTTAATGCCCTAAAGAGCATCAACAATACCTGGTATTTGGTTGTTACGGACTTAGACACCATTTCTGTTGATCGAAGCTTCAATGATTTAACTCGGAATGAAGCAAAGGGTTTGTCGCAAAAATTGAAGAACAACAATTTTTTGTTGGCCTTACAATTTACTTGTGATGTCCTGTTAATGCTAACACACTGGTCAAAACGCTTGCAGCAACAAAGTGGCATCTTTATTGGGGCTGAGGAATGCAAGGACAATCTAATTGATACATTTGAAAGCTTAAAATCAATGGATGGTAGCTTCCTTGCGCTTGCCTACTACCTGACGCATGTTGTATGTTCAGAAAGCCCAACAGCTCAAAAATGTTCATTGGACAATTATGATTGATCAGCCAGTATTCAGTGGCAAACAGTGGAACTGGAATCGGACACAAGAGAACGAGTTTCAAAGTTGGACACTTATCGTTCCCAATTCTTAAATGCCATCATTGCTCAACTAAAAAGTTATTTTCCAGAAGGTGATCTTAAAAACTTTGACGTTCTTGTTCCTGAAAAATTGCCAAAAAAGGAAGCGCAGGTACTGTTCTATGACTTAGAGGACATTTAGGCTTTGGCAGAAAAATTTTGCTTGGACCCACAGACCACAACAGCACAATGGACACAAGTATTGGTCAAGATTATTGCAACAGAAGAATTCTGCTGTTTCCAAGGTGTGCAGGCCATTTATTTTTGGCAGCATTATCTAAATTCAGATTCTATTGGCTGGGGTGAGGACATATCAAAGCTTATCAAATTGGCACTGGTTCTACCAATGGGAAGTGCAGATGCCGAACGGGCGTTTTCGATCATGAACCACATCCAAACAGCAAGAAGAGCACGGCTCCAGGGCAATAAGCTTGATGGTCTGCTTCGTCTTAGAATTAATGGTCCCAATGAGATTGAAAAATTTAATGCAGCAAAATATGCAAAAGTGTGGGTGAGCGAAAATCACCTAAGAACTGATGATCCCACAGCCCTAAAGAAGAAACGACCAAATGAAATAGATTTGGATGAAACTGAAAATGAAAATTATGTCTATATACCATCAAGCACAATATTTTTAAAATGAAAATATTTTTGTATCGGCTTGTAGTTGGAAATTTTACCAGCAGTATTAACAAATTTGCCTTATCATTTATTTTTTCCATTAAAAATTGCACTTTCTTCTCCCTTGATTTAAATCACTACGACTGCACATTTTAAAATTCTGTAGACTGAAGTTTTTGAAAAATGCTGTCAGTAGATAATTTTAAATCATGTGTGATTTTGGGCAATACTGGGTTATTTATACAAAAATTTTCACTTTGTGCACAAAATTCATGTAAATTTAAAACAATGTTTTGACCAAATTTGATTTTTTGCTCTAAAAGCTGTCCATCAAGAGTGACTATTCAGCTAATACAGGGTCTCATTGGCTTGAACAAATTTTTTACAAGAATATTCTTAATGTTTGTTGCATTTTACATTGCCAAATTTTAGGCCTATAGTAAACTTTTGCCAAATTTTTGGCCTATAGTAAACTTCTGCCACATTTTTTAGGGTAGGGTAAATCCATACCCTGTGTGCATGTATGTCTATAATAATTTTCATTATCTCAAATGTATTATCTCATGTTTTAATTGGTAATCTTCAATACTTTATCTTGATAGTTAATGAAGATTCATATTTTTTCCCTTGATTCATTTTTTGACAAAAATTAATTCGTCAAGTCTCTAAACTTTTTGAAGCAATTATTCCCTTTTTAACGTAGAATCAATTCAAAAACTTCATGGAAATAGTTTTCGGAAATCTCTACTCTTCTTACTCACATATTTTCGGCCAAGTTCATGAGAGTTTACGAATAAAGTACTGGTTTTAAAATTTTTCAAATAATAAAATTCTTAAAATTACGACTTTTGAACACAAAATCGAATCTAATTCTTGAAATAAATGTTCGGAAAATTGATTTTCCAGCGTCGTAGAATGTCAATACCAAAAAGAATTTTTTGTCATCATAGAGGACTTGACCGTCGATTTCTCATGTAATTTAAAGTTATTATGCTCTTGGATGGTTTACTGGAAAATTTGTTCCACAATGCTTGTAGATTAGACTTCGATCAAATTCGTAAATTTCAATTTTTTCCTCGATTTTAATGAATTAACGACTCTAAAAGCACCAGAAGGTGTGGAAAAGTTCAAAAACACATAAATAAAGCATCTGTAAGCATTTTAAGCGAAAAAACGACTTCGGGAAAATGGGGGAATGAGTTTTGACCCCTCTCCCCATTTGCGAAAAAGGCCAGTGGTAAAAAAACAGTGGTAACAGGAGAAAACCGCAGTGCAGAAACTTTTTTCGGCCTTTCTGCACCATGCAGAAAGCCGGGTGCAGAAAAAACACTGAATAGTAATATTATTAATTTATTTTTTTCAGTTAAAGATAATCTTAGATGAATGAAAAATATGGATTTTGTCTTTTTCTTTTCTATCGTAAAAATTTCTTTGTATACAAATTTCTATTGTAAAATATGTGACGTTCGTGGCCCACCAAGGCCCGGCGGTTTCTTATATTATCACTTTTCGATCAAAAAATTCATTTTCGAGTTCGACCAAAACATTGGTATTTGAGAAAATTGCATTGGTAATTAAGAAAATTTCTCGCCTATTAGTGGTAAACAAGCTGAGAATCCCCTCCAACAACGTCGTTAAATGCTTAAAAATTTTTGAGAACACTCGGGTGTCAACAGTACTATCCAAAAAGTAGGTAAAGGAGTAGACGTGGGAAAATTTATCGTTCTTGTGAAGCAGATTTTTTTCCGCGCAGTACAGACTTTTTTGGGCTGTGCGGAAAATTTTCTGGGCATTTTCCGCATAGAACGGAAATTTTTTGGACGTTTCTACTGCTGGCATTGATGAAAAGGTGCATTTTGATGCAATTTAGATGGTCCAATCTCAAATTTTTTCCGGCGCTCCGCGCGGACAATGAAAATAATTTATAATAGTCACTACAACTAAGCTGAAGCACAGCAAAAAGAAGTTTAGCTCGATTTCTCGCTTATCCTTGATTGTTTCCATCATTCTTCTGTGTCTATGATAGAGTGAGTAAAACTCGTAACTTTATAGTGTGGATTTTAATTTTCATACGAATTTGTCGAATTTTCCCACATTTCTTTGCACATTTATTTAATGCCATCATTTTTCTCGGGAAAATCTACACCAAAAGGATTACAAATTATCTGTAGAATATATTTTCCAACATTTCAGTAAGCTGCTTTGTTCAAAAATTCTCTGGCGCGACGTACCGAAAGTTAAGCGTGCATGGTTTTCATGATTTGAAGTCCCTCATCTCATTCATCAATTAGTAATCTGCAGTATTTGATTCGGATTTTGTTGAAAATTGAGATTTAGTATTGATCTTCATGAATTCTTTCTCTCACTTGAAGTTTTTTGAACTTAGTGAACACAAATTGTGTCGTTGGGAAACTACACGATTTTCGACTGAAAATGCAAACCTTTTATTTTAGAGATAAATGTTGAAAATGCTAATTTTCCAGCATTCTAGAATATCAAAATGTAGAAATTGAATCAATTGGAAAATCGATTGAAATCTATAAATATTCAGCTCTAATAACAGAAATGACAATAGCAACTATTAATTTTGCTCATTCAATCTAAAATAATCTTTTTGAGCTAGAAAAACAGATACTTTCCATGATTTTCCTAGCAATCTATAATTTTCACTCATTTGACATATTTTTTCAAATGATTTAAACTTCGAACGGAAAAAATTTTTGTGTGGGAAAAAAATTTCGGGTCATTTCCGCACGTTGCGGATGAAGGCGTGCAGAAAAAAAACCCGGTTGGGAAGTATAAATTTTTCCATTGCGTAAAGATGTATACTATTAGCTTTTTTTGGTTCTCGCTGCATGTATCATTTCAAATCCTTGTTTCTCAAGTACCATCATAGTTTCAAATTATTTGTAAGAAATTTTGGTACGCGAGGTATATAATTAAGCGAAATTATAGTGAAAAATGAATCAGGCGGAATGGTTTTAAATTTCAAAATAATATACATGCACAACTAATCGAATACAATACGTATGCATTGAAATCCGAACTATCGAGGCCAGATTTGTTGAAGCAACCCGTTTAACTGATATTTTAATATGTACCAACAAAGCGAGAAAAATACACTTTTCAACTATTATGTTGCCGATTGATCGTGTTAAGTAAATATAGGTCACCACGATTTTCTTAAAAGTGCAACGTACTTTTGAATAGAACGTGCTGTTAGTCTATCCTAAACTTTGTTTTTTACGATTTTGCAAGACTCTTGCTACAAATTCATGAGTTTTCTTGAAATTTTTTTGAAATTTCTTCATTCACTGACACTTCAAGTACTCCGGGTATCCGGAATACCCGGGTAAGATTTTCAAAGTGTGAAGCACTGACTACCATTGATTATTTTCAACAACATTACTACAGTAGTGAGTTATCTCTGAAACTGTATGAATCGTAAAATCATTTATTGATATTAGATTCTGTGGTTGTTATTGCTCAACGCAGATCTGAGTGTTCATATAAAAATACTGAAAGTGAAATTGCTCAAAATAACGAATAAATCGTAAACTTTACTTTATAGGAATTTCTTTAAATATCTACCGAAATAAAAACAATTCCTATCTACAATGTTCGACGTTTTGAGCAAATCGAAAGAAGTTCCGGCTATTAATGACAAAAATCAAGTAAGTTTCGAAGCCCGGCTTGGCGGATGATTATTTATTTTATCTATGAACAGTTTTATCGGTCAGTGTGCATGACTCTCAGAGAATACCGATGCATTTCTGGGCAGTACTTGAATAAAAGTTTCTATCGCTTCGCGCTGGTTTTGCTCTTTTATAGGGATTATTGACTACGAGTGTAGCCGTTAGCTTGTTTGCCTTCAATCATCAGCTTACTTTTTTGGTTTGAAAACCATGGCTCCTAGGCCTAAATTTTGGGGGGTCAAATTGAAATTTTGGGAGCCAAAAATTTTTGATTGGAGAATATCCAAAAATGGGCTTGTAACACACTGTGAGTGGAACGTATATAACATTAAATTATATGGATATTCAATCAGTTGATACGTGTTCAAAAAAATTACTGCTGAGTATTTTATTTCCAACCAGCGTTTTCCAGTTAACGGGCTTTTTTTCTACATGTTCAAAGATCGGCTAAGAAATATTTGTGCAAAGAAAATTTTTCAATGCAAAAAACACGGTATTTGGTTTGTTCTTGCACAAACCTTCTTTCAAGACATCATTTGAGCTCATTTCCTTCTGGTACAAAAGTCTAGGGTTTTGAAAATTCAGCTTGTTTTCTGTATCTTCCCGGTGCTACGCAACAAAATTTTTTTTAGATTCTGACACTCTAAGATAATGGAATATCAATTAAGGGATAACTCATTCAATAAACATAAGGCTCGAAAACATGTAGATGTCATTTGACAAATTAAAAAATATGTTCATACTTTCATTAGGTTCAAAAAATTCGAATTAAACTCGAAATTTATGAAAATCACCTCCATTATGATTATGAATTCATACTCGGCTCCATATTAAAAATACTCTCTTAAATGCATCAAAATTAATCGTTTTCTTGTCGAACCCCCATATTTTTTCTCTTTTTCGAAATTTTTTTCCTCAGAATTTGTAGAAAAACAGTGATTAGACCAATGCGAAAAATTTTAGAATAAAATCCTAATTTTCGGTGTTTCATGATTTTAGAATCTGTAAAACACTTACCTTACGTCTAAAATTGAACGAAAATAGCTATAATTCACTAAAATGTTAATGAATAAGTCAACATTTTAGGAGCCGAAATGGTCTCTAGACCTAAAATTTTAGGAGCCATTTCCAAATTTCTAGGAGCCCAGGCCCTTAAAATGACTAAAAAAAGCCTGCTTATCAGTCAACCAAATTTTATGTACATACATTTTTAACGATGAAAACATTATTCTAGACTAAAATTTAAAGCTTCCATCCATGAATGAATTTGTGCGTACATAAGATTCATTTTCCAGTATACTGCTATATAAAGCTCCACAATTTTTTCAGAAATAATCCCAAAATTCTCTTGTTCCCCCCAAAAAAATCATGGCTACAGCCCTGACTGTATGTATTTTGAAAGTTCTTGATTGAGAAAAGTAAGTCATTAATGATGCAAAAATTAGTGTTGAAATTCATTTCAACTTCATTTTGTCAATTTAATGGTGCCAGTTGTTCAGGAGCTCATTTATGTTATTCTTCAATGGATTTTAAATTGAAAAAAAGTTCAGCGGATTCTAAGTTTGCCTCCTGCTCTCCGCATTTTTATCGGAATTAGGATTTTGCGTGTTTTCATCAAGTTCATTTTTCCTCTCGAATGAACTTCACTATCATATAATTTTTTCATTTTGCAGAATGGAATAGCGTCAGTCAAAAGCTTTTTTGATGGCAAAGACTTGGAATTTGAATGCGCTTTCAGTATGGCGGAAAGGATTAAAATGATGCACGAAAAGAAATATTCCGACCTTCAAAGTCCCGTTCAAATGTTGGGATATACTTCGTCTTCGTCGGTGATGCGAGATACTTTGGACCTTTCCGCGTACGATCTTACCGTTAGAAGTTTAAACAGTAAGCGTTCACTTGGTTTGTTTGATATTAGAATAAAATAATTTTTAATGGACGACATGACAATTTTCGTGTAGTTTCACCACGGCCCATAAAAGTCTTCTGACGCTCCTCAGACCTCGGGCCCGTTACATGTATGCCCAGAACTCATATCTACGATTCATGTACGATATATGCCGACACTAACCAATGTTTTGACGAGTCGGAAAAGGGATTTTTGAAAATAATGTGCTGGTCTGGTTTCCAACACAGCACACGCATAGCGGAATATTCAATTTCTGCATCAGTCGGAACTAACCGTCCTACTCGAACGCATGCCGACCAGAAAATTGGCGTACCTTTTGGAAAAAATGATAGTTACTGCTCGAGTGCGAATGAATGATCAAAGTTCTTTGTGCTGCATAAGTCTAAAATTGCGAAATTTCTAGCGTCTGTCATTGAAAAATGAATCTACCACAATTCTGTTCAGCATCCGCTCAACTAAAGACATTGATTTTATAACTCAATTACATATGTTGAAAACCACCATATCAGTCTATTTGCTGATTAAATATGCAGTCTACTCGAGCACATAATTGGTCAATCGTCAAAATGTGGCATTTCTATATTTCAGAAGAGTCGCTACATGGAAGCTTCGTTTTGTCACGTGATTGATAAGTCAACTCCGTGAAATTTTTCTATGATGTGAGGTTTTTCCTTTTTTCGGTCTTTGATTCATAAGTAAAAGAGTTTTGGAGGGCCTTTTTTGTGCGAGCACTGTTTGATAACGTGTTTGCTACTTGAGGATGTGCCCTCGAAGGCGTTATCACGTTGTCTTACAGCTCCGTTCTATTAAAAAAAAGCACGTTATTACTTGTGTTTTTATTTTACAACGCGAAGCTTAATTACTGTGAAAAGTGCCCTCTAGTTTCACTAAGCATTAGGGACGAAGTGTTAGCAGCCCTCTTCTGATCATACCTGTACTTGGGGGGGGGGGGGGGGATGGTTGGGGACCAGTGTTTGTTTTTTTTGTACTCGGTCCATTTGTATTGGTACAAACGACCTCTCAAAAACCGTTTGTATACTCCAAAATTTGCAAAAAATTGCTGAAAAAAGGATTCATTGTTATAAAATGCATGCAACAAACATGCTGTGAAACACTGTTTTTTTTTTCCCCCGGGCCTTTTCCCCAAATGGGGAAAGGGGTCAAAAATTTTTTCCCCATTTTCCCGAACTCGTTTTTTCGCTTAAAAATGCTCATAGACGCTTTATTTAGGTGTTTTTGAGCTTTTTAAAGCCTTCTGGTGTTTTTAGACCCGTTAATTCATTAAAATTGAGGAAAAAATTGAAATTTTCGAGTTCAAAGTTTAATCTACAAGCATTGGAACAAATTTTCAAGTAAACTATCCAAAAGCATAATGACTTTGAGAATTACATGAGAAATCGATGGTTAGGTTCTCTATGATGACAAGTGAACACCCAAAATGGATGTTAATCTTTCCGGCGCGAGGCGCCGGAAAAATTTTTTGGGTATTGATATTCTGCGACGCTGGAAAATCAATTTTCCGAACATTTATTTCAAGAATTAGATTTGAATTTTGTGTTCAAAAGTCGTAATTTCTAGAATTTTACTTGAAAAATTTTAAAACCAGTATGATTTATTTGTAAACTCACTCTCATGCTTGGTCGAAAATATATGAGTATGCAGGGTATAAATTTCCGATTCCGAAAGATATTTCCATGAAGCGTTTGAGTTGATTTTACGTTAGAAAAGAAATAATCGCATCAAAAAGCTTAGAGACTTGACGTACTGATCTTTCTCAAAAGGAAAAAATGCGAATCTTCATTAAATATCATGATAAAATATTGAAGATTACCAATGAAAACATGAGATAATATGTTCAAGATGATGAAAACTATTATAGATTATATGATAAATGAAGGTAGACGTGCTAAAAGCCGCGCCTGAGCTAAGTAATGCATAATAATGATTATTAAAGTAATAAACGGCGCGAAGCGCCGGAAAATTTTGAGATTATGACATTCTAAAATGCACCAAAATGCATCTTTTCTGTATCCGATCCCCAAAATTTTCTTCCCCAAATGGGGAAAGAGCCCAAAAATTTTTTCCCGAAAAAGCACGATTTGGGGAAAAAAAACAGTGCTGTGAAATATGAATACGTTGGCTATTCCCACGAGACACATAAGAAGGCTACAAATTCAGACACATAAAACACTTGATCATGAGGCACATAACATGCACCAGTGAAATACTCCACAAAAAACTTTTATTATTATGCCACAGCTATACCTGTAAGACCTCCGACCAGTTGGGGGCATACCTGTAAGACCTCCGACCAGTTGGGGGGGGGGGGGGGGTAGAAAAAAGTCGAAATTTTTCCCAAAAAACATACACTTTATGGCAAATTTTTTTAATTTTTTCCTGTTGGGGGGGGGGGGGGGTAAATGATTTTGGGTACTGGGTTGGCCAAGTTGGGGGGCATACCTGTACTTGGGGGGGGGGGTTGGGGGGGGCCCCCCAACTTGGCCAACCCTGTACCCAAAATCATTCCCCCCCAACCCCCTCCCCAGTTTGGAAAAAATTAAGATTTTCAAAAAAGTGTATGTTTTTTGGCCTTTTTTGGGAAAAATTTCGACTTTTTCCTACCTCCCCCCCAAAATTTCGGATTTACCCCCCCCCCCCCAACTGGTCGGAGGTATTACAGGTATGCCCTCCAAGTACAGGTATGGCCACAGCTGCTAGTTTGTCGTTTTCGATGTGGACGCATAACAAACAAGTCCTACAAATCCATTGATACTGAATACTGACAGCTGTTGGGTAACAAAAAATTTTTTTGTCCAAAAATTTTCGTTTGTACCGGTACAAACGAAGCCCAAATTTTCGTAGTCTGGACCGTTTCGTTTGTAAAGTACAAAAAAAACACTGGGGGGACCCCCCCCCCCCAACTTGGCCAACCATGTACCCAACATCACCCAACCCCTCCCCCAGTTTGGAAAAAATTAAAAAAATTTGCAAAAAGTATATGTTTTTTGGCCTTTTTTGGGAAAAATTTCGACTTTTTTCTATTCCCCCCCCCCCCCGAAATTTCAGATCTACCCCCCGCCGACTGGTCGGAGGTCTTACAGGTATGCTTCTGATTGGCCGAAACTACCGCCCCCAGACGGTTTTTCTTAAAAAATATGTATTCTTCATTAATTTTTCCTTTAAAATTTTTCTTAGGCTTAGGCTTAGGGTACAGCAGCCATACCTGTACTTGGGGGGGGACCCCCCGACTTGGCCAACCCTGTACCCAAAATCATTTACCCCCTTACCACCCCTCAGTTTGGAAAAAATTAAAAAAATTTGCAAAAAAGTTTTTGGCCTACCCCCCCCCAAAATTTCGGATTTATCCCCCCCCCCCAACTGGTCGGAGGTCTTACAGGTATGACAGCAGCTGCGCCCGAAGCATACCTGTAAGACCTCCGACCTGTTGGGGGGGGGGGGTAAATCTGAAATTTGGGGAGAGGGGGTCGAAAAAAAGTCGAAATTTTTCACAAAAAACGCCAAAAAACATACACTTTTTGCAAATTTTTTTAATTTTTTCCAAACTGGGGGGGGGGGTGGGGGCACCGTTTTTTTCCTAAATGGGGTCTTTTGACGAAAAAAATTTCGAAATGAGAAAAAAAATTTTGGGTATGGTTCTCATTGTGGAAAAAATTATGGGGAATTTAAAACCGAAAAGATGCGTTTTGGTGGACATAGAAGGGTCCAAATCTCAAAATTTTCCGGCGCTTCGCACCGGTCATGGGTAAACTATTTTCTATCAGGCGCGGCCGTTAGCATATCTACTTCGACTTACTAATTAATGCTTAACAGTTTCTATCAATCAAGTCAGCTCGTTTCATTTTCTAATCGTTAACATTCAATTAATGTCGCTCAAAATTGAGATTTTTCATCAATTCTCTCAATTTTTTCTCTCGATGTTCAGAATTTTTTAAACGTTTGCAACCTGAACTTATGCGTTAATTGAAGATGGAAATTGAAGACATCATTCCGGACTGCGATTTTAGAACTTCTGTTTATGAATATCTGTTGGAGAGATTTATTTTCCAGCGTTTTAGAATATAAAAACCCGAAAATTTTTTCGGCGCTTCGCGCCGGAATTTGAAACAACTAGCACCTATCGGTTTAATTTTGATTTATTTCTCAACGTTGTGAAGGTTCAATCCTTATTAGAGATCAAATCTGTAATCAGTGGTGTCCCTCAAGGCAGTGTCCTTGGACCTACATTATTTCAAATTTTTATTAACGATATTACTGATCATAGGTCTAATAGCAAGGTATTCCTTTTTGCTGACGATGTAAAGATTTTCAACCTGGCTTTTGAAAAAGAAGTACTTCAACTCGATTTACTCCACTTAAGTAATTGGGATGAATTGTGGCAGCTACCTATTTCTAGTGAAAAATGTTCGATACTTCACATTGGTAAAAACAACCCAAAAATCCTTACTATCTAAATGGGGTTTCTGTTCCTGACTGGGAATCCGCTATTAAAGATCTTGGGGTCTTCGTTTCCGACAGCCTTTCTTCTAGTGCCCATTGTAACTTTATAGTGAATAAAGCTATGCGAGTCTGTGGCTTGATTATAAGAAGTTTTTTTTCGAAAGATAAATTTCTCTTAGCAAAAGCATTCATCACATATGTACGTCCTATTCTAGTACAGTAACCTGGAATCCATATCTCATTAAAGATATTGTGGCAGTTGAAAAAGTTCAGAGGCGATTCACTAAATGGGTTAGTACTGACAAATCATTATCTTATGATCAAAGATTAACTGATATGAATCTTATCAGATTAGAGACTAGACGCATTCATTTCGATCTAGTTATGGCGTACTCCATCATCCGAAAATCTATTCTACCAGTCGAAAATTATTTTTCCTTCTGTACAAATCCTACTAGAGCCAGAAACTCGTTTAAACTCAACATAGGCAATTCTCATCTCGATATTGACAAATATAGCTTTGCTAAACGAGTCGTTCATACATGGAACACATTACCCGACCACGTCGTAAAAGCAACTTCAGTAGAGACTTTTTCTCGAAAACTTGAAGATATCGATTTTTCTAAATTTATACGAGGACATTAATATAAAATGATTTTTTTTCTTCATTTCTGTGTTGATTCTCTTTTTCGTTCATCGGGGCGCGCGTAAGTGTACTTCTGTACCTGCATGTCTCCGTATGCAAATTAATTCATATTGTCTTTCACTCACTCACTGTATTGTTTGATTCCTCAATATGCTAACATTTTCACATTGCTCTTTATTTCGTACTGCATTAATAACCAAGGGTCCCCCCAAGTACAGGTATGGCCCGAAGGGCGCAGTGCTGTTGAGGCTCTTCCAAATCAAGTTTTCAGTTAAAACCATTTAAACCGCATATAATGCATTTTCGACATCTCAAAAATTTGACCAATCAACAAGGGGGCAGTAATCTCGGCCAATCAAAAGAGGGCTAACACTTCGTCCCTAATGCTTAGTCTAGTTTAATGCCTTGAAAGCAGGTTTTTTTGCATATAGTGACCAAATTTTGGGCTGTGCAACCAAATTTTTATTGCCAAGTTGCACAGTGCACCTTGAGGCCTGACTGCTCTTTTGATTGGGTTATAGGGTTTTCTATCAAAATTATGGATTGAAAAATTTTAAAACTTATAATTGAAAAAAATTAAAATTTAAAATT
This sequence comes from Romanomermis culicivorax, assembly GCA_963922205.1. Classification (NCBI taxonomy): domain Eukaryota; kingdom Metazoa; phylum Nematoda; class Enoplea; order Mermithida; family Mermithidae; genus Romanomermis; species Romanomermis culicivorax. The sequence goes on along the minus strand of CAWUHX010000110.1, from coordinate 133,508 downwards.
AGAAAAGTTTAAAATTTTGAAGTGGAAAATTTTAAATTCAAAAATTTGAAAATTTTGATTAAAAAAAAATTTTAAAAAAATTGAAATGAAAAAATTTAGAATACAGAATTGAAAAAATGTAAAATTTAAACTTGAAAAAGTTTAAAATTTATAATTAGAACATTTTAAGATTTTAAATAAACAAAGTTGAAAAAATTGAAATTTAAAATTGAAAAATTTTAAAATTAAAAAATAATTAAGGGGGAATGAAAATATGACAAATAAATAAAAACGACAACAAAATGATGTAAACACATGTATGTGATTATGTGCAATGTAAACGCAAACAAAAAAATAATCAATATAATCAGGGCCGTGCGCAGGATGTTTTCATAGGAGACGAATAGCCCCAGAAAATGTTGATCTTACGCGGATATACTGTGTGCATACTGCCTCAATGCGGGGGAGGCCGCCCCCTCGCCCCCTTGTGCACGGCCCTGAAACCAAAATTCATCTTTTGTATATGAAAACACCGAATTTTTTTCCACAATTGATAAATATTTTTTGCACAGTGCCAAAAACCTGAAAAAAAAGTTTTGCACGAGCGGAAAAAGTTTTGCACAGTGCAAAGAAAAACACTGTTGCGATGGTTTTTCCGATAAATTTAGGCAAATATTATATCGATATTAGAGTGGGCAACCAAAAATTTATCTGTGCAACCAAAATTTTTCCCCAAGTTGCACATTGCAACCAGGCCTGTGCAAAAAAACCCTGCTTAAAAGAAACCACAGTTTTTTCCTCAATCGACTATTTTTGAGGAATTTGTTTTTGAAATTGGGGAAAATTTCTTGTGCTTAGGTATCACCTTCGGGAAAATTTTTTTTTTGTCAAGTTCATGCTTTTTTCATGTCAGATTGTCAGCCGTGGGCGCAGCCAGGATTTTTTCCTATGAGGTGCACTGAAAAATTTTTACTCACTACATATAGTAGCGATTTTGCAACTGTCAAGTAAATTAGGCAGCAATTAAGCTATTGTCAGATCGTAATTTACAATGTTTGATTTCAGTTTATTGTGACGAGACACTTATGCGAAAATATTCAATGTATCAGAAGAGTCAATCTCACTGACTTCCTTGAAATAGTATGAAATAACAGCAAATTTCGACATTCACTTTGTTGTTTTTCACAAAAGATCTGAGGCCGAGCCAGCAATAGTATAGTGAATGTTCTTTCAGGCATCGCAATAGTGACTTGATTTGATATAGCTTGGCAAAATTTTTTCAAAACTTTCGTTCAGCCTATGGGTTGCAAGTTGCAATTGCACACACTTCACCCCATGTCACTATGCCCATGTTTTCAGTAGGGATGCAACGGGTACCCAAACCCAAACCCAAATATTGGGTAACCAAGCAATTTTCAGCTACCTGAACCGAACCCGAATAAAACGCTGCTCAGATACCCAAACCGGAATAGTTCTGACAATTTTTTCGGCTTTTATTGGGGTTTATAGGAGACTTTGAAGCACCTATATTTTGGAAAATCAATTAATCAACAACAATATTTATTTATCAATATTTGTAATTGCACTTTACCGAATTAATTTTAACAAACAATAGTTTTTCAGCAGTTTCACCCTTCATTCTGTTTCGACTTGGTTCATAAATTAGACATGCATGAATAAAAAATCTTTCTGAGGGAAATTATGCCGGTGGTGATGGCAAATATCTTCTCACAACACACACCAGAATTGGAAATTTTTTTATTTAGTGGCCACCAATCCAAAGGGTCTTCATGAATCCCAAGTCATTTCTTCTTTTTGTAATTTTCAATTTCCTTGAAGAGCTTTATTGAAATTATATGATTGAGGAAGCATGTTCAAGATTACCATATTAAGCATAAGTGAATTAACTTGTTGAGTATTTTCTTCTGAACTGCTATCTGATTCATGAGCAATGTCTTCCATACTCAAGTCTGCAGAAGTTGTAGATGGCTTTGTTTTATTTCATTTCTTAATTGGCTGAGGTTCTATATCTATTGCACTTTGTTCAACCTATTTTTCAATGAAACTGGTTGCCAGTCTTACCATTGAATTTTTGGAAAAAATCTATTCTTGTAACATGGATAAAGGCATTTGGGGGGGGGGGAAGTGCTATGGGAACCCCCCTCCCCAAGAAATCGTCGACCATATGGCTAGCCATTGGACGACCGCCCCCTAGGATTTTCCAATCCTATGGCTAGCCATAAGGTAGCCCATGGACCCCCATACTTTTGGTCGAAAAAATTTCAATTTTTGATGAAAAATGTCAATTTTTGAAGAAAAAATGGTCAAAAACGCCAATTTTCTCGGCGCTTCATGCCACAAATACATTTTTAATCATTTTTTAGACAAAAATTACTATTTTTTAAACTCTTTTTCGGACTTTTTCCGTGAAAAAATCAAATTTTTCTTCCTTCAGAGCAGGTTTTTTTCCGCACAGTGCGGACTTTTTTTGGGCTGTGCAGAAAAACTTTTGGGCATTTTCCGCACAGAACGGAAATTTTTTTGGGCGTTTCTACTGCTGACATTGATGAAAAGGTGCATTTTGGTGCAATTTAGGTGGTCCAAATTTATAATATTAACTACAATTAAGTTGAAGCACAGCCAAAAAGAAATTTAGTTTGATTTCTCGGTTGTCCCTGATTTTTTCCATCAATCTTATATGTCTCTGCTAGAGTGAGTAAAACTCGTCACTTTGTAGTGTGAATTGGAATTTTCATATGAATTTGCTGATTTTTCCCACATTTCTCCACACATTTATTTAATACCATCATTTTTCTAGGAAAAATCTAAACCGAAAGTATTACAAATTATCTCTAGAATACATTTTCCAACATTTCATTAGCTCCTTTGTTCAAAAATTCTCTGGTGTGACGCATCGGAAGTTAAGTGTGCATGGTTTTCATGATTTGAAATTCCTCATCCCATTCATCAATTAGTAATCTTCCGTATTAGGTTCGGATTTTGTTGAAAATTGAGATTTAATATTGATCATCATGAATTCTTTCTCTCACTTGAAGTTTTTTGAACTTAGTGAACACAAATTGTGTCGTTGGGAAACTACACGATTTTCGACTGAAAATGCAAACCTTTTATTTTAGAGATAAATGTTGAAAATGCTAATTTTCCAGCATTCTAGAATATCAAAATGTAGAAATTGAATCAATTGGGAAATCGATTGAAATCTATAAATCATCGGCTCTAATCACAGAAATGACAGCAGCAACTATTAATTTTGTTATATCAAGCTAAAATAATGTTTTTGAGCTAGAAAAACAGATACTTTACATCATTTTCTTAGCAATCTATAATTTTCGCACATTTCACACATTTTTCAAATGATCTAAACTTCGAACGGAAAAAATTTTTTTGCGGAAAAAATTTTGGGTCATTTCCGCACGGTGCGGATGAAGGCGTGCGGAAAAAAACCTGCTTCAGAGACCCCTCCCCCCAAAATTTTGGGAATTACTGATACCCGCCCAAAAAAAGTGGCCCAGCCCCCCCCCCAGACCTCGGGGCTCTGTTACATGTATGGATAAAGGTATGTTGTGATGTGACAATGTGCATTCTGTAATGTCATTGCTCCTTTGAACTTGTGCTCCGCTTTCTACTGTAATTTTTTCTTACTCATTCTGTTCTATGTTCCCAAATCGTTTCTCTATACCTTCACAAATCATGCCAACAAAAGTGTCCATACTTGATTATATGAGAAGCATTGACACAATGAACATAACCTATGTACAAGTATGCATACTGCAATGCAGTAATACAAAAAAAGTTAATCCATGTTTATTGAATTACCCGAACCCGAGTAGTTTTAGGTTCAATACCCAAACCCGAATAAATCAAACAGGACTACCCAAACCTGAATAAATCAAAATTCACTACCCGTTGCATCCCTAGTTGTCAGCCTTGATTATTTTTCCAGAAAATCCCTTCGACGAGGCAACTTTGGTACCAGATGACTTAATTTTCAGCACCAGATCATGTTTTGTGTGTAAACTGATTTTAACGCTAAAATTATATAACCAACCAGTTAGAATTAAACCAACCAGCTAACTTATCATGGAAAAATTGATCAATCAAGCAATCAGGTTATCAACCAACCAAAAAATCAGAGAATCAACTAACCAGCAAGAAAATCGATGAACTAACCAACCAGAAAATTAACCAGCAAACTAACCAGAAAATTAACCAGCAAACCAACCAGAGAATCAGAGAAACAACAAGTAACCACCAGGGAATCAACCAACCAACCACTAACCAGGTTAGCAACCAATCAATCAGTAAACCAACCATTGAATTAGGGCGGTCATTGGGTTTTTGGGTTGATGGGTTTTTTGGGTTCGAAAATTGGGCATTTTTGGGTTTTTGGGTTTTTAAAAGAAAAAAATTCATTTTTTTCCAATTTTTTTTTCAAGAATACAAGTTTTTTTTTATTTAACAATAAATTGAGAGTTGAGCCAATTTTAGTAATGCAATGCAGTCTCTTCTGACACTGATATGACATCAGATTCGAGATGAGATTACACAACAAACAAATCCAATGCTTCATAAATTTGCCATCCAGGAAACTTTTAGCACTATTTGATTCGGTTCGTATGACTGTTCTGTTGAGTTGAGTTATTCTAATCTAAAAGGTACGGATTCATATTCTATGAATTTTACTTATGTTTGAATTGTTTTTTGGCTGAAGTTGATTCGCTTTGGTAGTTTATCTGAATATTCGGCAGATTTTACTGCTAATGAGTCATGAACACTCATGAGCAGTGCTAGTGAGCAATACACAGTATTACTTGTAACTGCTCAAATTTTTTTATACAAACTGCTCACAGTCATCAGCAGCTCGTGAGCTGACTTGAGCAGCCCTAAAATTTTAGGGAGATGTAGAGGCCCCCTGGAGAGAGAGACAGCTGGCAGTTTTTTGGATCCAAAAATAGGCTGAAAATGGGCCCCAAATATGCTGGTTGAATGGCCGTAAGCAGTATGAATGTTGAAGAAACATCAAACTTTTTTCAGCCTGCAAAGTCATAATTTAACAACTCACTGATATATCATCTCAGCAAGTGAAGATGAAAAAAATTCGGGCTAAATTTTATGAGTGGGTTCCCGGCCTTCGGCCTATATGCAGGGTTTTTTCCGTACCAGTCGATCCGTACCGTACGGAAATCTAGTGAAAAAATGTCTGTGCCATCCCATCCATTTCCGTACAATCATTATTTTCCATTTGCTTCATAATAGTTCAAAGCAGGGCCGTATCCAGGAATTTTTGATAGGGGGGGCGACTTCAAAAATATAGACAATTTTGAAGTGTCAAGAAAATATAGCGTAGTGTATGACTTTTCAGGTGTCTGCGGTTCGGCTTCACGTGTTATGGGCTCGGCTATAGGTGCTGCTATCAATTCATTTTGAGCCGTTCGTTTTGATGATTGAAAACCAAACTGTTCTAAGCTACGTTTCATTATAATTTATAGTTGATATTTTTAAAATGCTACTCTGAAAAAATAATTTAATTTAAAGTTTTAGAATGAAAATTCAAGGATATTTGAATAGGTAATATGAACGTCAGTGTCACTAGTTTCCACCAACTGCTATTTATTACAACAAGGGCTGGAAAAAAATTTTTCGTTACAACGACAGGGGGGGCTACCGCCCCCCCCCGCCCCCCCTCTAAATACGGCCCTGGTTCAAAGTATACATTGGTCGTAAAAGTAGGAACATGCTTGCTCACTCTAAAATTGAAAAACGATTAAACGCTAATTTTTTTGAACTTCATTCAAATCGCGTCAATTCTAAACTTTTGCAATTGGATTTCATGAGTTTTAGAGGAAAACTGTGAAAAGTCTGGCAAAACTACCGATAAATTTCCATTTCTAGGCTTGTGAAACGTTGAAAAATGCATTTTCAGCTTATTCTTATTCCATAGGTTATGTTAGGCTGCTATGGGTTGAGGATGATGTAACCGACCTTTGGGTTTATACAAAGGAAGTTGCAACAGTTCTGACCACAGGCTAACAAAATACAATCAACTAAAACTCTCTCACACGTTTCACCAGATACACTCCAGTACTTCACCAAACCTCAGGCAGAACACTGTGACACGTACTTCAGGAGCTCCTACCCAAGTCTCCACTCCTAAGCTTATTGAAACTTCCACTACGCTCACAAAACAGTACAAGTTACCATAAAAGACTGTATTGGGAAAACAATATGGCGTCGCCAATAAAATAAAAAGAATATAAAATCGAGTGAATGACGGCGACGCTGTTCATCACACTTTCCCATAACAATAATAAAAATATAACCAAAACAGGCGAAACATGGCAACATAAATCCATGCAAATTTATTCTTCTTCACCACTTTTCGCTGCGTCCTACCGCCTGCGCACCGACGCTGGAAGCTGAACACGTGCACCCACGGCAACCCCGACAGTTATCGATTGTAATCACCGTTTTTAGCATAGGTAATCATAATAATAAACAGTCTTTTCAGATGAATGAAACCATGAAAATTAAGGTTGAAAAATAATCAGCAGCAAACATTCAATCTTTTAGTTGAAAATTGTTAATGCCGGCGTGCAGGGCCGGAAAATTCTCTAAATTTCAATGTTCTAGAACGCAGGAAAATGTATCTTTTTCAACATGTTTAATACAAAAATTATGCACGCACCCAATAGTTTACATTCCCCAAACAGATGAAATATCTGTCATTTTTCTGCTGTGATGATGTTTGAATCATATTACAAATTGGAAGTTCATGTTCACAAAACAGTAAAATACTCAAACATTGCAAAAGGATCGAGAAAAATCTTGATTTTTTTCAACTATGTCAAGAAACAATACAACATCGAACATCATCCTCGATGTTTAGATGTTCAAAAGTTATAAACAGAACATAAGACAACATTTTTCAACCGTGAACCAGAACTAACATTCAGAATTATAGATCATTTGAATCCGCGCCGGAAAATTTGCAGGATTTTTTGTTTTAAAATGCATGAAAATGAATTTTCAGACAAAAAAACCTATAACGTAATCAAAAGAATCGTCAGGCTTTAGGTTGCAATGTGCATAAAAAATCTTTACAGTACGGAAAACTCGGTAAAAGTTTTCCCTACCAGCCCAAAAAAATCCGTCTGGTACGGAAAAAACCCTGTGTATATGAGTTGTTAATTTTGAGCATGGATTTCTGTGACTAGTGAGTAGACATCTATGTTTCCTTTAAAATTTTCCTTAGGCTTAGGCTTAGGGTGCAACATCGCAGCAGCTAGGCTCTTCGAAATGATATCAAGGGTCTTAAAGGAATATAGTGTTCATACTTTCTGCTAAAATTGTGTAGTGGTGAACGCATTAGTCTACAGGCTGATGGACCAGGTTCAATTCTTCAAGTAGGTAGGATTTTTCTGTAGTGACAAGCAGGCTTTTTTTTGACGGAGGCAAATGAAAGTTTTTTGGGGCAAAGGAAATTAGAGTAGTCATTTGTACATGTACAAACAGCTCTTTCCCATTTAGGGAAAAAAATTTTGGGGATAAGGTACAGAAAATATGCATTTTGGTGCGTTTTAGAAGTCCATAATCTCAAAATTTTCCGGCGCTTCGCGCCGTTTATAACTTTAATAATCATTATTATGTATTATATAGCTCAGCCGCAACTTTCGGAATGTCTACCTTCACCTAATCATTTAATGCATAATAGTTTTCATCATCTCAAACGTATTATCTCATTTTTAAAGTGGTAATCTTTAATATTTTATCTTGATATTTGATGAAGATTCGTAGTTTTTCCTTGAAACATTTTTTGAGGAAGATCAATACATCAAGTCTCTAAACTTTTCAACGTGATTATTCCTTTCTTAACATAAAATCAGTTCGAAAGCTTCATGGAAGTAGCCTTCGGAAGTTTCTACTCTTCCACACATATCTTTTCGGCCAAGGTCATGAGAGTTAATGAATAAATAACTGTTTTCAAAATTTTTAAGACAATAAAATTCTAAAATTTACGACTTTTGAACACTAAATTCGAATCTAATTCTTGAAATAAATGTTTGGAAAATTAATTTTCCAGCATCTTTTTTGGGCTTTCATTTCTCACCATAGAGGACTTAACCATCAATTTATCATCTAATGCAACCTCATTATGCTATTGGATAGTTTTCTACAAAATTTGTTCCACAATGCTTGTAAACAGAGGTCCCCAAGGTGAGATTTTTCAGGTATAGGGGTAAAATTGAAAATTTTCGGGGGTGGTGTAGCTAAATGTCCACTAAACACGTTATTTTGTCTCAAAATTAGGCAATCAGTGATCAATTTTAAGGGCTTTAGGTAGGGGTAATACCCCCCCTCACACCCCTCCACATGGGGTAATCTGCTTGTAAATTAGAATTGAAACTCGGAAATTTCAATTTTTTTCTAAATTTTAATGAATTAAAATAAAATTTGAAAATTTCACTGATTTGGTTATTAGTCTTTGGCTATGACATAAGGGAACACAGGTTACTTATTTTACGTATTTTTGCTATGTACAAATTGTACAAATGAAATATCGGCTGCCGTTTGTACATGTACAAATGGGTCATGTACAAAAAAACCCTGGTGACAAGGAGTGTGTGACATGTGTGCAGATTTCATGGAAATGAGTTCCTGGATGCTATGAGCCCATGAATTTTCGAACTGATCTGGATAGCTGGCGTCATGAGGAGTCCCAAAATGCCAGCTTAGACCATAATGTACTTGTGGAACTTGTAAAAAAATTTCAAAATACGTTTCGTTACAAAACGCTGGAGAGCAGCCGAAAATCTGCTATGCAATATTGGTTGACATAAGGTAAAACGTGGCCTCTGTTCCAACAAATTGCCTTGAGAGTACGTATTTAAGACTAATAAGGACAAACAGACGAAATTTATTTTGTCGTGTTATAATCAGGATTTTTTTCTGGTTGTGTCCACTGCGTCATTGGAGCAAAATTTTTCAACATTTGGCCTTGTTCACACCAAGTTGTATCATTGATCGGGAAAGTTGTGTTCACAAAATTCAATGCCAGCAATTTCTTCGACGGTGCAGAGGTAGATGATTTTATTTGTTACGATGAGTTATTTGTGTATTTTTGCTTTAAAACCAAGAAAAATGATTTGAAAATGTTTTGCTGTATGAAGAATAAAACTTTTGTGATGTTGCATTTGCTTTATGTTTACTTGGTTCAGATGCACAATTTTGTAATATAAAAAACCTGATAAAACCCATAAAAAACTCAAAATTCGAAATTTTGAAATTGGGTTGTATCAACCATCCATTGAATCGGAGAATCAACCAGCTAAACATGGAATCAATGAATGAATCAACCTTGAAATCAACCACCAATTTTGGAATCAATACACTTATCAGCAAATCGGTCAACCGATCAGTGAGTCAACCAACAAATCAGAGAATCAATGGAAGAACTAACCAGGAAATCAACCAACTAATCAGGAAATAAGAAATCAACCAATCATTGAATCAATGAATGTTAGGAACTAGAAATATTCGAGACTTTGATCTAAAACGCACCAGAATGTACTTTTTCACATTCTCTGACTTCATGGTTCCAGGCGTATTTATTCGCCTGACCTCCCGTGTGTTTCCAGGTTTGCTAGATGTACTGGCAGGTCCTAGAAAGTGTTAGGTACTCTGAAATAAGCTTGAAAATACACTTTGACTGCATTTTGTCTATTTTTTGTACAAGATAAATGTACTATACTTCGGCTCCCTGCCCTGGTTTGGCTTGACAACCACCGAAACGATTCGGCAACCAACGAAATTCTGACAATTTTGACGATCAAATGGGAGTTGAACATCTGCATAAGCCGAACCCGAAATTCATGATGACAATGAATTTGTCAAAACAGTTATTGATGTAGAAGCTTGTGCTTTAAAGAATTCTGCAATTAATTCTGATGCCGAACAGTTAACTGATCACAGTAATGATGAAGAAATGCTGCTAGATGATGCACAAGAAGACTCTGCAACACAACAAAAAACGGTCATTTCGAATCCATTGGCAATCTGAATTCACTTGGCTAGAAAAGTTATTAAATAATGAAGGCAAATGTACAATCTGCGAACAAAACAGATGAATTATTCTCTTGCTTGGCTCTTGTAAACTTAGTTAAATATTTATACGCAGGTCATAGCTCGAAACTTCTTGCAAAATAATGTCGGTTTTTTGGCGGAATATGATGTAGGTTAATGAGAAACGTTCAAAAAACAGATCGGGATGATTCTGAACGATTTTTAAGCAAAGAAACTTGAAAAATTGATCTTTCCTTATGATGAAAAAATTTTTGGGGTTTTTCTCAAATGGGGCCAAAAGTTTTTGGCGAAAAAAACACTGGAAGGAATACCGTTTTCGCCAAATCAGTGTTTTTGGCGATTACTGGAAGTAAATATTCTAACGGCCGTCCCTGATAAAAAACAATGACCATTATACTCGTGACCGGCGCAAAGCACCGGAAAATTTTCGAGATTTTGACCCACGAAACCAATGTTTTCTTTTTTCGCGGTTCGCTTCGCGCGACGCACAATCCCTCTCCTTGTCGTTTGGCGAAAAGGGTCAAAATTTTCGTCGCTATTTTCGCCAAGTCCTTTTCTACTGTCCAAAAATGCCCATAGCTGCTTCTTTATTTATGCTTTTTTCAACATTGATGATACCATTTTTGAATTTCTAGATTTGCGTGCTCATCGTTCGCTTTAATGCCGCCACCGTTTTTTCCCTCGAAGATTTTTTTCACATGAAAACCGTACCAAAAATTTTTTTGCTCATTTTCCAAAAATTTTCCACATTTTAAAAAACATTTATAAGTTGGCCACAGATGCGTTTTTCTGCATTTACGGGTCCGGGTCCATAATTTTGAGAATATTAGGTCCGGGTCCAACAAAATGGTCGGGTAATTTCGGGTCTCATTTCAGGTCCGGGTACCCGATACATCTCTACTGGCTACAGGCCTGGATCTTCAACAGCTTAACCGTTCAGGCTGAAAATCTATTTTCGGTCGGCAAGGATAACCACAATTTTGCGGAAAAAGACCGACGGTAACCTCCAACCGAACCGAAAGAAAATTTTCCTTTCCTTTGGCTACATTCCGTCGATTGCATTTCGTTCCGTTCCGTCGCAAAAGTTAAGTATAAATGGGTCTTAATCATTATTTTCTGTGATGCGCGGCCGTTATCATATCTAGTTGCACTTACTAATTTACCTCCCACAGTTTCTACCAATTGAATTACCTCGTCTCATTTTGTAATTGTTAACCATCAGTATTTCGCCGAAAATTGAGATTTTTTATCAACTCTCTCAATTTTTTCTTTCAGAGCTTGTAATTTTTCAAACGTCTCCAACATAAATTCATGCATTTCTAAACGATGAAGGTTGAAGTCATCATTCTAGACTGTAATTTTAGAGCTTCTATTCAGCAATATTTGTAGCAGAGGTTCGCTTTCCTGCGTTTTAGAATATAAAAACTCGTAAATTTTTCCGGCGCTTCGCACTGGAATGAGGAATATATTACTTCCTATTAGTTTGATTCTAATTTTTTTCTCAACGTTCTGAAGGTTCATTTTCCAGCGTTTTAGAAAGTGAAAATTCGAAAATTTTCTAGAGTTTTAGAAATAAGTACATTTTTCCAATTGGAATCACAAAAATGTTAATAGCAGATAAATTCATAATAAATCTATCGTTAATATGCTTTCAAATCCTGTAGAACACCAACATATCATTCATCAGCTCAATTTAGTCGACCTGACTAGAATTTTCACAACTTTTTGCTCATTTTAGCAGGTTACTGACTCCGAAAATATTAGAGTGTTTCGACATAGCCTTGAAATGTAGAGAAAAAGCATCCGTGGCCACTTCATAAAGATTTTTTAAAATGTGGAAAATTTTTGGAAAATGAGGAAAAAATTTTTGAAAAATATGGGTACAGTGAGCAGAATTAGATAGCATACCAGTAATTGTAACACCCAGATCTGTAATTTGTGTTATACTTTGCATATTACTGTCATCAAGATAGTATTCTATACATGGATTGTTTTTACCAAGATAGAGAACATCGCATTTTTTAAATGCTATACTAAATCTATTTGCTTTGCACCAAAGGTCAATTTTGTTTAGGTCAGATTGTAAAACAACTGCGTTGACAATCCTTATTGTCTATAAATCCAAAATTTCATGTTGAAAACGTTTGAAAAATTCCAAGCCTCGAGAGAAAAAATTGAGAGAATTGACGGAAAATCTCAATTTTCGGCGAAATACTGACTGTTAACGATTATGAAATGAGACGAGCTAACTTGATTGATAGAAACTGTTGAGCATTAATTAGCAAGTGGAAGTAGATATGCTAACGGCCGCGGCTGATATAAAATAATTATTATTGTTCCCATGAGCGGCGCGAAGCGCCAGAAAATTTTGAGATTTTGGCCTTAAGTCCATTAAAATGCATCTTTTCTGTTTTGGATGGTACCTAGAACTTTTTCCACGATGAGAACCATGGCCGAAATTTGTTTCCTCATTTCCAAATTGTTTTCCTCAAAAGACCTCATTTGAGAAAAAACGGTAGTTAAGACCGGCGCGAAGAACCAGAAAATTTCTGGATACCCATTATTCTAGTCAATAATCAGGCCAGCAACCGAAAATTTAGAGTCTACAACCAGCAAGAACTTTTAAAATCTTTTTATTATGTACCAAAAATACATCTTTCCGACTTCGAATTCCGAAAAAATTTTGCGCTATTTGACAAAAGAGTCTAAAATTTTTTTCGCGTTTCCAGATTTTTCTTCGCCAAAAAAACAGATTTGGCGAAAAAAGATGCGGTGCATCCACCCGTTTTTTAGCACGATATCATTAGCCAAATGGCCGAAGTGACAAAACAATTTTAGCCAATGTCCAAAATTTGTACTTTAACTACGGAAAAGTATTCAAACTTTTTAAGCCAATTGTCTAAAATGCTAAAAAACTTTCAGCCAAAATTGGTTATTTGGCTAAAAAACAACGTTTCCTTCCTCAAATGAGTTTTTTGAGGAGAAAAATTGGAAATGAGGAAAAAATTTGCGCGTGGTTCTCATTGTGGAAAAAAATTTTAGGATTTCAAAACCGGAAAGATGCATTTTAGTGAACTTTAGAAGATCAAAATCTTACAATTTTCCAGCGCAGAGTATAATAATCATTGTTTTCTATCAGGCGTGAGCCGTGGCCGTTAACACTACTTCCACCAACTAACTAACCTTCAACGGTTTCCATTAATTGAATTTACCTTATCTCTTTTTTATTTGTTTAGATAAAATAAGATGAGATAATTTATTAATCACGAAAGGTAAAGCTGATACAATACAAATCTAACAGAAACGTGCAACAGCTAAAAAAATGGCAAATTAACCTATACGTTATAGTAAGTATTTTGCCGAAAATTGAGATTTTTCATCTATCCTATTATTTTTTTCGCTGACTTTGAAATTTTCAAACTTTTTTAACGTGAACATTTGCATTTACTCGTTTAAACAATAAAGATTGAAGACATCATTCTGGACGGTAAATTCAAAGCCTTTATTCAGCAACGTTTGTTGCAAAGATTTGTGCTCCACCGTTTTAGAATGTGAAACTCTTTTTTTTAGAATGCGAAACTCTTTTTCTTTTTTTAGTTTTAGAATGTGCACTCCACCCCGGAACAAGAAATATATAAAGTTCGACATTTTTAATCAGAATTACAGAAATGTTAATAGATGAATTCATTGGAGATCTATCGCTAATATGCTTTCAACTATTGTAAAACATCAATGGGTCGTTCATCAGCTCAATGTGACTGACCTGACTCGAATTTTCTCTATTTGCCCTCATTTTTCAAATTAGTGGCTCTGAAAACATCATAATGTTTTCGTATACACCAAAATTGCAGAAAAAACCTTCATGGACATATTTTAAACGTTTCTAAACGTGTATAAAATTTTTTGGAAAATAAGAAAAAAAAATTTTGGGTATGGTTCTCACTCATGTGGGAAAAATCTTCGAGGAAAAACGGTGTTTTGATCTTAAAGTTAATCAAAATGCAGCCTTCCAATTTTGAACTCCCAAATTTTTTTCCACGATGAGAACCATGTTCAAATTTTTTTCCTCGTTTCCGAATTTTTTCCCTCTAAAGGCCCTGCTAACGTGTCTACTTAACATACTGGTTAACACTTAATTGTTGCCATCTAAAATGTCTCGCCAATGTTCAATTACTGATTTTCGATATTTGGTCTTAATATTTGACGAAAATCAACATTTTTTCACAAAATCTTTTTGTGATTTAAATTTTTTTTTCAATTCTGTTAGCATAGACTTGCATTTGACAAATGGTAAAAACATCACCAGTATGATGGGATAATGGCAGAATGACTTGCTGGTTGTTGAAGAATCAAGATTTTTGGTTGCTTATTTTATTTTTGAATTTAAGTCGCATGCTCTCAAATGTGATTTTTCACTTTTTCGCGTATGAAAAAATGATTAAATTGACTAGAAAATTAAGCCTTTTATTCAAGACATGAATATTGATGAGCTTCATTTTCCAGCGTCTTAGAATTTTCAAATCAGGCGTTCCCATGATCAAAAATCCAAATAGGGGTAAAATCGTATATTTTTAGGGTAGTACTTTTCCCATGACGCGCCGTGACATTTTTTTGCTCGCTGTGTGATGTCGCAGGCGATGTGTATTTCGGTGGCTCCTTGAATACAGTAGGTGTACAGCGATGTATAAATTACTTATTCCCCAGTACCTTGGCTGATTTCACATGCTCGCCTTATAAAATGCACCAAAATTGTTTTGGTGCGTCGAATAATCAACGCTTTCCCCTTTTCTGATAATTTTTCCAAAAGATGTACAATTAGGGATAAAATGGTGGATTGCCCCATTCCAAAAATTACAACATAAACCTCAAGTTGTTGGTGCAAGACACCAAAAAACTATAGTCTCAACAAAATGTATTTCTACTTTCTATAAACATATTACAAAAATCTTCGCACGGAGTCAAAAATGTTTTTCTCCTACAAAAACCAGCGGTTCTGTACAGCTGTCAATCATTGTTTGTGGACACTGTTTTGTAGATATATTTGCCGATTTTTCAAGTGATTAAACGCACTTTTTGCTGCTCAATCTGTTTTGGCAGCCGAGGTTGCGCCGAGTTACCGTAGCCGTACAAAAGGCTTACTGTTGAGCTAGTGCATCGTTTTTGTAACGTGTCTGCTTACGCGTTGTTTACAAGTCCACTGTACTGGGCTGGGTGTAAATTCTTTGATTTCGCCTCTTCTCTATGATTAAACCCCATCTTTCTGTTTAAAGGAGAACATTCAATCACGTCACCAATAATTTATAGTATTCCCCATGACTCATTTAATTTGTTGACTTACGAATATCTGTCTTTATATTACAACTTCCGGAAAGTTGATTACGCATCAAAATTTAAATTTGAAATGAACGTTCACCAAATAATCACCGGAGCTTTGAACCAAGGTGAAAATGTGTTCGCTATCGGCAGCGTCGAGGGCATAAATTTTACGGTAAGGGTGATGCTTATCAAACTGTATGATCTGAGCTTTACTAGTTCAACATCATGAAGGTCTAGGAAAAGACTTGTTATTACGTCAATTTTCTAAAGGTTAACTTTATGACCAAAAAGCTGCATTAGACACGGCCAATCAATCGGCATAACTATAGAATCGGGGACCCGTACTTTCTACAGCTACGGTTAAGCATATATAGGCGGATAGTAAAGGGTTAAATATTAGCCAGTCTGGCTCCATTTTTAGCGTACTCTTTTCTTTGCCGCACACCAAAGAGCAGGGTTTAAAAAAGCAGTTGAACGAAAAAGAGAAGGCGAAAAATAAAGAGAATAAAGAAAGGAAAAGGAAATCAAAAAAGTAAAGATAATTTGATATAAAAGAAGGGAAAACCAAGGGGAAATTAATGAGAAAACGAAAGATTATATAAATAAAAGAAGAGGACCTAAAAAACATTAAAATATCCGGTAAGGTCGTAGTTCACAAAACTCAAAATCAAACTTTTAATCCCCAGAATTTACATCAACACGGTCGTTTTTCGTTTACTTGTCTCAGTAAATTATCATAAGCCAAATCTAAAGTGGGGCCGAACTTTCCCACGCCTTGACTAACTGTTTCCGCCTCCAAGAATTTCCTGGGTGACTTCAGAACTTTAGTTTCGAATACATTATTTAGCTTCATTCATTTGAAAAAAATATTGTGGGGTCACGCGAAGAAATCAGTACGCTAAAAATAGAACCACACTGACCGATATTTAACCACGCTCCCTTACTAACCGCCTATAGGTTTAACTGTTGTTGTAGAAAGTACGGGTCCCCAATTTTATAGTTATGCCCAATCAACTGAGGCATGAACATTTCTTGTATGCAACCGGGCTGTAAAGTCTGGGAGTGAGGCTTAGGTTGCCCAAATTTTAGGAATGGTGTGTATGGGGGAGGTAATTTTGAATTTCCCGCGTAAAAGGTCCTTAAATTGTTTTACAAATAGTAAGTGTTGCCTGAAAACCATAAAAATTGGTATTTATGGCGCTAAACACCAAAAATTGACATGTGGACCATTTTTTATTCAAAAATAAATGTTTCCTGCCATTCGTACGAAAATGTGTGTTTTGAACAAAAGTAATTTGTATTAACAAAATTAGTACAAACACAAATTTCAGAAAAATTTTGCTCCCATTTTCTTAGATCTTTCCAAAACCCTGAGGTTATACCTGTGCATGGTCAGTCAGCCTGGGGGTGGGCTATTGGGATTTTTTCAGGGTTGTAAATATATATTAATGGGGCTTGTCTAAGAAAACCCAAGCAGAGAGAGAGCTTAAACGGCCAAAATCAGTAATTGGGATTCTGTCAAAACAGTGCAAGTAGAACAGGTTCTGGGTTAAAAAGACTGGTAGAAATTCACATTATGGTTCAAAACACCCAGGCAGTAATGTTTAATTGCTTAAAGTTCATGAGTAGTAAATGAGCATCCGCCAGGCCTACCTGTGCATGTATTATAAGAATATTCAGAGGTAATTCTTTCAAGCTTGTCGATATTCCATTTTGATCATTGTACATAATAGATTGAATTTAGGAAATACAGAATTTCGATAATACTGTGTCGAGATCAGACATGCACGGCAAGAATTTTCCAGAGGGAAGGGTCCTCGGACTTTTAATCGCGGGGGTGGGTGAGCAAAAAACTAAAAGAGAGCTCCATAAGCATGTTTTTCGTACAAACTATGCATAAAAATCATGAAAACTGTCTTCGAAAAAGTTCAGGGGGTGTTCGACGATTTTTTTCGGGCCGAATAGGGGTGTCCTGAGCCTCAGGTAGGAGGATTTACCGACGTACCCCTATGTGCATGTATGTTTGAGATGCCTTCATAGTCATAAGTCTTCAAAACTTAGTCTATCGGATATAATCAAATATATTTTTTCTTACAGGCATGTGCCGTTGGTTGTGACATAGTTATATTAGCAAACGACTTCCAGCGTGTCCAAATAATTCCCGGTTGCTCGACTGGTTACGTTCAAGTATCTTGCATTGATTGCTGTCATGAAACGGGAAAAGTGAACTTTGTGGTTTACATAATATTCAAACATCGTCAATTTGACGTAAAACTTTTTTTAGATTGCGGCTGCTTTTAACGACACAATACGCATTTATGAACCTGTTCCTTTGGTTCGCCATACTTCAAGTCATGTTAGTGGATTTTATTTCGATATACGGGGATCTCATACATAAGAAATGCAATTTCATATCGTTTTTGTAGAAACTTGACTATCAATGGTTCGAAGTTTCAACGGTCAAAGCTGGCAACACAGTTGTCAATATTTCATGGAATTTAGAGGGTAAGTTCATCATTATGCAAGATACTTCGAATAAACCGCTTATCGATTCTAATTGAATTTTATCAAGTGCTGTTTTCATTTTAATTCAAAGTGCTGTTATTTGTGTTACAGTCCGATGTTTAATTGCATTTTAGGCTTAAGACTACTAATCAGCACCGACGAGGCGCTAGAACTATATCAAAATCGCTGTTTATCAGACGAGTTTGATACCGAAAGTTCGTCGCCGACGACAACCGCTTTCACTGAGATTAAGACGCCTTCGGCGGCTGCCAAGGTAAGATTCGTTGTCGAGGACGACGTCTTCTCCCCATCAACAACGGCATTAGCGATGGTTCCTGTATGGCAATGCGTTTGGAAACATGTGTAAGAACGTTTCACGCCATTCACAATAAAAATATCCCTCTCTCAATGTGTTTCCTATTCAAAATGTACATAAGCTTACCTTTCTCAGGTTACAGTACCCCATAAAGTTGGCAAAATTTTCTCCAGATGGAACGCTCTTCGCCACCTGTAGTCAGGTATCGCAGTTCTTCAGTTTGCCGTTAATCAGTCTTTTATCTTTTATGCATTTTAGGACGATCAACTAATCAAAATTTGGTATCAAGATTGCGGTGGTGGACTAGACGAACCAAATGAAGTGTCATTTAGTTCCACTTATTTACCGCATCCGAATGTGGTCGTTGGGTTCGAATGGCGGAAAACTGGTCGATACACTCCTAGGTGAGTGATTTATTTCCATTTGTTTAACCAAATAATGTTTGATTGATGAAAAACTGAAGTATAATTGAAATTAACATACATTTCAAGAGACTAATATCCTGTGACTAATAAAATTTCTTAGAACAATGTTAAGATCGCTTGGAGTTTTTGATTGGCAGGGGCTCAGTAATGAACGTTCTAATAACGTGGTGTCGTGACTACATTAGTCGCATTTGGTGCGAGACATCCTTACCAGCCGAAACCTGCGGGGAAATGTTACTCGAATTGAAACTTGACAACTTGCCCATACGTAGATCGGAAAAGGAACGCATTCAAAGGCACAGTTCAATCAAAACGGCTGGGCAGCGACTGGCGCATCGTTTGAAGCATTTAAGGTACAGGATAGACAGACATGCGCGGGTGGATCCTCAGAATTTTCGTCAAGGGAGTGGGGGTGGGTGAGCAGAAAAAGCTTTACGAGCATGTTTTCAATAGAAAATATGTATGAAAGTCATCAAAAAACTGTCCTCGAAAAAGTTCAGGATTGTTGTTTGACAATTTTTTTCGGATCAGGTGGTGTTCAAAGTCTCAGATATGAAGGTTTACCCTCACTACCTCCTATGTGCATGTGTGACGATAGAACTTCTTTCCAATGGCTTTGACGTCAAAAAGCGAAAATGAATTTTTTCAAACATATTCAAGATAAGCAGTCCAAAGCGTTTTCGCATGACTCATTTTCATATTCTTATTGTAGGAAAGCCAAAACTAAAGAAAAAAAGGGTGCTGAAACTCTGGTCGAAACAGCAGACAATACTGTCTTATTGTCTCAAGTGCCCAGTCAGCCGATTCTATCCGACATCGTTGAGCTACCGACAGTTATTCATTTTCATCTGGCTGTTTCAATTCATCCTGACAAAGGTATGACTCACTAATTGTGGATTGTACTTCTATATGTCATTAGGCTCAGATTCTACATTACCTTGAGTTTAACACGGTTTTGTTTATATAGAATGTGTTGACGTCTAAATTTACACTGTCCTGCCTTCACTACGACTGCCTTTGCATAACTTAAAATTCTATGAATTTCAGGGTCGTTCTTATGGTTTTAGCGGTCCTAGGCGAACTCACAACGGCCCTAAATTTTATCCATAATTATTATGCACCACGCTATTTTTAGATAAATAGATTATTCAATACTTCACATACTTTAGAATATCTAAAAACGGTGCATAATGCCATTATAACAAGATTTTATTCACTAAAACAATACATTATCAACTGGCTGAATGACTATAACAGCCCCCCCCCCCAGCTCTGTTATGCTCATGCATAATAGACGACATTACACAGCGTATAACTTGTATGTAATGCATCTTCTGCACATAACGCCCTAATAAAACGTCTAACAGCAATATGATCTAACAAACTGGGGCCGAAATTATGCTTGAGGAATTTTGTACTATTTGCGTACAACGATAGAAAATTTTATTAAGAGCCGCTAAAAACGTATTCTTCAGGCAAACTAAAATTTTTTTAGTGGGCCTAAATTCTTAGCGGCTCTGGGCGACCGCCCAGTTCGCCCACCCCTAAAAATCGTCCCTGATGAATTTCTTACGTCAGATTGTTTCCTCGTACCGTCGTTCAACGCGACGAGCGACGATTCTACAACGTTCGCCATACATTGGTTAAACAATAAGGAGCTATTGTACAGTCTGTGTGTAGAAAAATTATTAGCTGAAGCTCTAGCTTCCACCGATTCAAATTTATCGTCATCAGTAACCAACGTCAGTCTTCCACAATCCTTTTCTTCGTCTGTGATAAACGCCCAAAATGTTAGTTTGATAAGAAGAGAATCGAAGAGAAGTAAGATCGTTTTTCTAGCGTGATATTTGAATAAGTTGGCGTTTTAAAGAGTTCACATTGCTATCAGATCTCTCAGAAACATGAGGAACATAAAGTTCTCTACAAATAGATTTGCGTTTTTCAAGTCAATTTTTTTTTAAATGCATATTAGGCGGTCTGTATTATTGGTTAAAAAATATAAGGCCTTTCATGCATTTTCATGTTTCTAATTTATAGTTTTCGGCGACGAAGCTTGCAATGCCACTGAAAAAGTACCAATACTCTCGGAAGTATCCCAAGTGAGTAGTTTTCTGTGTCGCATAAAGTGAAGAGATCTGGGAATTCCAATTTTTCGTCGCATTTGTAACAAATATTCTTCGTGAATTTAACCAAGAATCTTATTCGTTCGAGTTTTGCTGGCATGAAAATCCATTTCAGTGGTCGCACACGTATCAGTCGTTAGATTTTGAACTTGAACGGCTGCTTAGAGAATGGCAACAAAGCTCCGATATTCTCTTCACTATTCATCCCTTAGACGGTAGTCTATTAGTCTGGTAAGTGAAACTAGATAAAAAAATCCCTTTTTTATATAATAAACGCTCATTTTGAAGCATACATGTAATGGAGTTGTGACGTTTGGGGTGTGGGTAAACAGGGTCATTGATTGCCCACAATTTTAGGAGGGTCATTGAAGAAAAAAATTGATTTTTCTGCCTAAAAATTCCGAAAAACAATCAAAAAATAGTAATTTTGATCTGAAGCCGTAAAAGATGTATTTATGACGCGTAGCGCAGAAAAATGTTACATTTTTGACCTTTCTTTGTTTAAAAATTACTACTTCCAAAAAAGTGACATTCTGTTGTTTTTTCTGACCAAAAGGATGAGGGGTTCCTATGGCCAGGCCCGTAACTAGGGGGGGAATAGGGGGAATTCCCCCCCTGAAATGAAATCCAAAAAAAATTATTTTAGTGTATCTGATCCAGCGCATGTATGTGAACAAGTGACTATTCTTGGCACTTGGGAATTTTTTTCTATTCCTTTATTGAATCATTAAAATGAAGGGTTAAAGGTACAAATATTACATTTTATAATAAAATTTGCATGTCTAACAGTGTAATGCATTGTTCAATATTGATTGACTTTCATTTCGCTGTTTCCTACATAATATTACGCTTTTTCTTGCTGTACGTATTTTATAAGTTTAGGGGTTGAAGTTTATGAAAATTTTTTCGGGATTGTTTCAACTTTTGAATCTAATACAATATGAAGCGTATCACTCTATTTTACATCTTCAAATTTAAACAACAAACGTCAATGTGTCATCAAATTCAGCTTCTTCACGTGAATCCAGTGCTGCGAATGATTCTCAAAAACCTTCCGAATCAACAGGTTAGTTAGAATAAAATTGTATCATCGTTCTAATGAGTTGAAATTTATTTAAATATTAATTCAGTTGTAACACTAGTGTCAACTACCGCTTCTATAGATTGTGATATGTTTGTTGATTTGTTTGCCGAAACCGGTGATAGACGCTTAGCACTTCATTGATTTTGAATAGATTTTATTAGTTGTTTAGTACCAATAAATTTTGATCTTGAGTTTTCTCAATTATGTATTTTAAATATAGCATTTTAAGAAATTTTTCGAGCACTAACAGTGCTAAAAATCGATTTTTTCTGGGGCTTCGCCCCAGACCCCACCAGGGGGCGTTTAAGCGCGCCACCCTGGACCCCTCAGCCCACTAGTCGGTAGCTGCGCGACCTCCATTCGCCAAGTTTTTAGTAAGTCAAAACATTTTGGTGATTCCCCCCCCTGAAAAAATTTCTAGTTACGGGCCTGCCTATGGCTTCCCCATTTCAGCCATATGATTGGAAAATCTTGAGGGATTTACAATATGGCTACCCATGTAGCTGAAGATTTTAGGGATATTCTTATGGCATTTCCCCCAAATGCTTTGAAAATGTTTTCCTTATCCTTTCTTGACAACGATACCAATATTATTTTCTATTCAAAATAGGACGGTAGATTTTTTGGACAATCCAAACCGTCAACCGACGGTCGTGTTTTCTTCTCGTCTACCCCACGTTTTTCCCTTGTCGGACGCCGCTTCATTGAATCATAATGCGGCTACGTTCAATCCTCACGATCCTATCTACGTAGATTTATTACACAGGAACGTGGAAAAATCGACTCCTGGTATTTTAAATATATAAAGTTCATTATCAAGAACAATTAGCTCTGTCGGAAGTAGAAATGTTAAGATGTTTAAAAATTCTATCGGTCCTACCTTTACTTGCGTTTTCTAAAAAGAAGTCTTTCTTCAGAATTCGTGTGCAATCGAGACGACGAATTTCCATGTTACATGTGTAACACCATATTTTTACTGACAAATCACCAAAATGGCACGCTGAACCTTTGGCACTTGAATGTCGACGAGAAATCAAAATTCCAACAAATATTGAGCGTTACACATCGATCAAGAATGTGTGGTCATAGGTATATATTAGCAAGTCTTATTCGTCTTATTTTCTTGTTTTGTTGAATGATTGACATTCAGATTTCGTATTAACGCCATATTGTGCCATCCAGTTTTACCGCTTTTCTTGACTACCAGTCATCATAATTTTCGTCGTGGAACTAATATAAAAAGAGATCAAGACGCCGGAAAGACACAACTAGAAAAACGACGTTCTTCGATGAAAGAGAGTCATACTCTCAATTCTGAAATGATACTTTGGAAAGTAATATAGTTTCATCCCAAATTAGTTGTACGTGAGCAGTCTTCGACATAACACCTTGTGGTTACCGTCGAAATACACTCGGAAGATCTTCAAAAAATTTCATTTTCATAAAACAGTTGAGGCTTTACTGAAGCTCAAGTGTTCTGATGTTTCTGAAATCGTCCATAATATTTCTCAAGTAAAAACTGAAAGCATGAAATATCTGTATGGTCATGAAAGGATGATTCGTGGCTCCTCCAAGTTATCCTTTTGGTAAATTTCCATAACATTGTTAAGATTCGTTTCATATGTTGTTAGTTTTCCTACAAGAAGATTGATGCTAAGGCATTTTAGATTTTTAGAGCATCAGTCGGTAGCAGAATCAAAATATAGAACATGTAGCTTATCATGTCTATAAATGTTCGCAGTAGAACGACAAGGGTTCGTTGAAAAAATCGGATTTAAATGATGAGTTATAGGTCTGAACAAAAAACTTTACATTTTCAAGGTAAATCCTGTCGGTCCATTATGCAAATCAGGCGGCGTTAGAGAATTGGCTAGAATAAATAGTCCCAAATTTACGGCTTTTTCTAGCATAGCATGGATTCCGGCTATTTTACCAAGGTTAACTTTATTTATAGTCATTGATATCTTTCCCGATTGTTTTGTGTTTTAGTTCCACGTTGGGATCGAAAAGTAATTCGCCAAGTTCCTGTTTCGTAGCATTTGACGGACAATGCTTGAGAGTTTTTCAAGCGGTTATAGACGCAAGAGCCTTATTGGCGGAAGTAAATTACGCTAAAAATAAAAAAGTAAGCATAAAATTCGCCAAAGAGTGCACTGACGAATTTAAATAAACTTGAAAAGTTTAGGGTAGTGCTTCACACGACGAAAATTTCATACCCGGGTACCCGTTTATCTATTACCCGGGTACCCGAGTTACCCGGTTAATATCATAATAATAACATATAATTAGGTATTTAATAGCATGTAAATAGTAACATATACATCAAGCTGAAATATATAAACTCAAATTTTCATCAATTTAATGAATATATGACTAGATGAATAATCAGAATAAGCATTAAGAAGATCACCAAAATTGATAATGCAATTCGTTTGGGCCTGGTTGGAAAAAGTAACATGTTTGGCGTCTAGCGCCGAAAAATTTTGATTTCGAGGCCTCTAAAACGTCTGAAAAATCATTTTTTTCAGGACATTCTTGTGCAACTATCGATGATCGATCGTGATCTTTACACCATTTGGTTGGCAAAAGTGGTCAAACATTTTTTCTCTATTTTCGATGTAATATATCTTGGGTCAATAATTTACCAATCATAATTATTCACCAGAAGAGATTGTTTTCAAATAATCTGAAGCATAAAGAGCGCCATAGGTATTTTATCTCTGAGTTGGATATTTTGGATTTTGATAACGCTGGAGAATGAATAAATGAGTTTTCATCTTTTCTTCTTTTTCGTTATCTTTGTTTATCTGTTCAATATTTATTTCCTGGATGAAAACTCAAATTTTTCAGTGAATTCAATGCTGGGCAAACTAAAGTTCAAAAATTATACATGCAACCAAGAATTCGGATCCTTCAGCCAACGAGAACTTCTGCTATTCTGTCATGTTGATAATTTTTAATCATTTTTAAAATGCAAAAGGTTCACATTCACGGAAGCCGATCCGCAAAACGATTAAAAAAATCTTGATTTTCGTCAAATACATCGAGAAAACAATACAAGATCAAACATTTATCAATAACATGCTGATGTTTAAACGCTATAAGCATAATCTAGGCCGACATTTTCTAAACGTGGAACAAAAATAAAATGATTTGATAACCGACGTGAAGCGCCAGAAAATTTTCCGTATTTTCTACTTTGAAACGTCATGCATTTCTGGACATTGAACGCTATAACCTGATCAAAAGGGCTGTCTGGCTCGGTATATTCCCAAGTGAGTGGTTCTCATGTTGTCACTTCTGAGCTGGGTTTCACTCCAAGAATGCTGTATGAGTCTTCTAAAATTTCCCTTGAACATAACGAGCAAGACGCAGAAAACGAAAGAAAGAAAAAATACAAAAAAAAGTATAAGATAGAGAAAAAACAGCATGATCATAAACCAAAACATGAACAAAGACACAGAAAAAAACTGAAGAAAAAATAAAAAGAAAACAAAAAGAGTTTGGTTCTGAAACAGGCGCTTAAGTGGCCGGCACCAAAATAGCGTGCGCCCAAACGGCCACCCGAAATGACCAAGTGCCGAACTGGCTATCGCCAAATCGGCGGCGTCGAAATGAATGCACCGAAACGTGCTTTTCCGTACTTAGCATGGCCTTTACAGTAGTCGGTCGGTCTTCAGGAAAATCGCTGTGCAATTATGAAAATTGAGAACCAGAAATGTATGCTCGGGTCAGTAATTTGATGTGAAGCTTTTCAAAAAAACCTGATTTTTTTATGCATACCCATAGTTTACCCTGTAGCGCACTTTACAACATAAATTTTTTATACACTAAGGTACTTGAATACGGTATCGAACAGTGCATATTGTGTTTACGCCACTTGCATACTATGTCACGGGGTAAACTGAAAAAATCATTTTTTGAGTATGGTTTCGAATGTTGTCGAAATCTTTCGAACGATGTTCCCTACAATCTTAAGGTTTCGTGCGGATGGTGTTTCAAAGGCTGTGGGAAACCAAGGGATGCAAACAGGGTCGTGCGCAGAATTTTTTTCATAGGTGGCGGACTAAATTTTTTTTACTGAATAGCCCCAGAAAATGTTGATTTTACGCGATACGCTGTTTGCATACTGCCTCAATGGTGGGGCGGGCGCCCCCCCCCCCGCCCCCTCAAATGCACGGCCCTGGATGCAAAAGTGATGGAGCTTTTGTGCAATAAAAACGTTCATAAAATTATTTTGCAGAGGTCAAATCGTCTGCATTTTGTCATAATTTGTCATAATGAACAATTAATTTTTAATAACTTTGTAATAAATGTTTAATTGTCAACAAATTATTTTTAAAATCAGCTATAGATCTAATGAGAATAATTATACGTTACAGATCCAATGAAAATAATTATACATAGTAACCGTGTAATGTTCGTTACATGTCATTTAAATAACAAGTAAAAACTTTAACTTTGAAATGAAAAATTTTTATCATTTTATAAAAAAATCTTTCAGTAAAAAAATGCTACAACTTTTGAACATCTACTTTCCTTGTTGTCTGAATAAACGTACCTGTCAAAGGAAGTTTTAGAATGGCAATGCATAAATTATTCAGATGGGCTATTGCATCATAGGGTCAAATTTGCATATTCAAATACTTTTAAAATTATTAGCTGCAAAAGGTCATTTCGATCGTATTCCAATTTAAAAAAATTATAGCATTCTTGGAGTAATGGGACACTTGGAGTAAAGACACACAAGGATTGTCAATATGCACTCCGTACGTTTCTACACATACATGAACAATATTCAACACTATCTACTATGTTTTTTTAATACGATCAATTACCCGAATTTACCCACCCGGGTACCCGCGGGTACCGGGTAGTGTTTCTCTGATTCTACCCGGGTACCCGGTGTAAAGCTCCAGGTGATGCGAATTACCAATTTTTCAAATCCAGCAAAAGAATGTCCAGGAGTTTAAGGATGCGGGTTTACACCCTTCCCTCCTGATTAGTGCTGAGCAATTTTATCAGAAGTTTTTGCTGGTTGAAGAATCCGAAGTTTTGGTCGGTTTTGAAATTTATTTGCTCGTTGCCAGTTCGAAATCGATATGGTTTTCGATGCTTTGTCCGAATTGATGGAAAATAGTTTTTTTCTGGCTTATTTTTTGATTTTCTAGCTAGTTGATGGCATTATAAGTCTAGCTGATCGAAAACATCAAGACATTGTCAAAGTATATACTCCTACTGTTCCAAAGGATTAGTCTGATTTAGCTAAATTTTCTAGACGTTTCAGATAATTGGCAAAAAAAATTGAGTACTTTTTCTGAAATTTTAATATGAAAAATAATGATTTTAGCCATTAGCTATAGGCTTTTAGGACAGTAATTTTCAAGATTAGGAAATGTACAGGAGAAACTTGAAGAGAAACAGCGGGTGCAGAATTGGTAGATAGATAGAGAAAGAGAAAACCTACCAAATTTTGAACCAATCAACTAATCCGAAGACTAATCGACTAATTTTCGAACCAAATAATCAACCAATCTGAGAGTATTTTAGTATATTCAAAGAAAATTTTCGACAAATTACAATCAACCTAAAAAATTTGGTTGGGTAGCTATGTGCAAAATAAGATTTTTTTAGTTATGCATCTATCGATTTTTCCACGATAAATGTCAATTTTTTTAGACAAAGCGAAACGATTCTCCATCCAGTAGTGAAACAGACACTAGTCCGGTACACGACGAAAGGGACTTCTTCAATATTGTCTCCTCGCAGTCCACAGCTCGTCCGGGGTGTATTATCGAACTCGACGCCATCGATAATTCGGTCCGGGTGAGTTGAAAGCGCAAAATGTGCAAGTATGTTTATCTCAAGGACCAAAGTGTAGCTTTTCAAACACGTATAAATCTTTAGAATTCGAAAATTGCACTATAAGTGATTGATGTTGAGTGTCTCTTGTACTACGATAATATTGAAAGTCGTCAAAACATTTTTCGTGTAAATTTTTTCATGAAAATTTTGCTAAGCTGAAGATTGAGAACGTTTTTTATAATGCGTATAATTATGAGAATATGTCAAAGTTTATTCCCAATCATTTGCGCTCAACTTTTCAAGTTTCTTATCGATTTAGCTTCCTCAAAATGTTATTTCTTACTTATTTAGTTTGTAATTACCTGCACATGTAATAATTAATTGAAAAAATGTTAAGTCATCAGATCATCAGACTTCAGAATGTATTCCGAAATTTACGTAGTGTTTTTACGAGGATGGTCCTAGATGAAGCTTGACTAACTTAAATTTTTTTTGAGTACGAATACATTTTAAGGATTTCTGACAATTTAACAGTAATTTCTCAAAAGCATTCACAAAACTTTTGAATGAAGGATCTGAAAAGTCTGTCAAAATACTAACGAGAAGCAGCTGCCCGTATATACGCAATTCATATCTGCCACTCAAAACACGCGATTTTCTGTTATCACCTGTCGTATCTTTCCTCATGATCAAAACAAACTATTTCGAGCAATTTTTCAGGACTGGAAAAACGTGCAACTCCTGCATGTCTATCACGAACAAATGTTATTCGGCGACGAACATGCGAAAAACACCGGCCGTCTATCGACAATGCTTTTTAGCAACGGCATTGTAATCGATCGATCAAAATCAACGACGTTCGACGATCGATTTTATTTAGTAGCATTAGAAAAAATGAAAAAGAATTTCCAACAACATGCAGACATGGAAACGAAGAATTTTTTTTCGTCGAATGGCGGTTCATCGGCCACTTCGGTAGCAATTATACACGTTTGGTTATTGGCCATGTCCTCTCAGCCTTCGGAAGTTGACCCTAGTGAGTTTTAAGTTTCCTTTTCTAGTCTGTTCCCTGAAAATTGTAGAGATCGATGTTTCTATAAAAGTTTATTCGAATACACATCCTGAAAGGTAAAATTGCCCTGAAGTTTTCTTTCAATACTTTAATTTCAGTGTATTTACTGATGAAATTTTTACCTGTCGAGTCTATAGCAAACCTTGTTGAAGTGAATTTCTATCCGACACCATTTCCGGAAGCTTATTATTTTTCAAAAGTCGATTTTATATTTTTACGATCTTTGGCAGATTTTTCAGCACTATAGTTTACGTTCGGTACCGTTGTTTTTATTCCGCAAGAATACTTATATTGTAGTATTCTTTGCCTATTTGATACGAGAAGTTTTATTCGTGTATGGAATATTTGGAGTTCTAAAAAGGTTTAGAAACTACACGAATTAAATTAACGGGTCCTGAGGTCTTGGCGTAAGACTTTTTTGGCGCTAAAATTTTAGGAGGAGGGGTCCCTGAAGGAAAAAGTTTAATTTTTTCGCCAAAATATTTCGACAAAAAAGATTCAAAAAATAGTGATTTTTGTCCTTAAAAACCTTTAAAAATGTATTGATGGCGCGGAGCGCCGAGAAAATTGACATTTTTAATCATTTTTTGTTTAAAAATTGACATTTTTCGTCAAAAAATTGGCATTTCTCAGTTTTTTTTTAACCAATGCCTAGCCGTCTCAAAATATGAATTTTCGAGTATATTCTTTCAAAAAATGAAGTGTGATAATGATTATCAAGGGATTTTCACAAACGGCCATTTAAAATTTTTCTTTCGATGAAATTTTGCGAACTTGAATCATTTCAGGGAAGCGATTTAATGTACATCGATTCGATCTACCAGCTGGTGACTTGACAACTAGAGATGAGTATTCGAGCTCTGGTGCAACAAAATTATTCATACATTCGAAAAAGGTAATGTTTATTGCAGGGCCGTGCACAAGGGGGGGCGGGGGGCGGTCGCCCCCTCCCATTGGAGCAGCATGCGAACAGTGTATCGCGTAAAATCAACATTTTCTGTGGCTATTCAGTAAAAAAATTGGGTCCGCCCCCCCCCATGAAAAAATCCTGCGCACGGCCATGGTTTGTTGTATAGGGTTGTTTCGATTAACCGAAAACTTGAAAACTTTTGTTTCTTTCTTTCGAAACAGGTACCTAAATGTATAAATTTGAAAATTGGGAAACTCAAATGGAAATTTTTCGGGATTTATTTCATCCTTATTTTGAGTATACCAAAAACGGCAATTTTATAAATGTTCAATCGATATTTTCAAATTTTATTCTGTAAAACTTGACTTTTCTCTTCGTGTCTGTCTAGAGCATACCTAAAAATGCACATAGTTTCAATCAATATCTTTCTTTTTTAGATAGCACTATTATTACCTTTCATTATTGAGATATGTGGTTAAATTCAGAGTGAGAAAAAATTAAAGGTTGCAGTAGACTGGATTTGGTTCCGTTTGCAAGCACAGACCTACAACGAACAATAACTACTAAAAATAGGCTTTCAAGAATAAGTCTATCCCAACTGTCCAGAAGAGGCAAAGTCCTGTTTAGGTATATCTCCGATCTGAAGTCAGCAAGATGACCACTAAACAGTGCGCCCAGCGACATACTCAATGTCAAAAAACGTTGGCCGTCCGTACCTATAACAAATGTAAAACTATAAAACACTGAATAGGGCAAAAGTTCCCTCTACTTCTATGCAAATTGTCTGAGTCAATATTCTTTTTCGCCTACAACGATTTACATGACGTCTTCATGATTGCAAAATGGACGATCCCATATTCGTGTGAATTCATATTTTCACATTTTTAAACTTGAACTTTTTTTAATCCAAGTCTATACAAAAACTGTTGAGATTTAAAAATTCTAAGTGAATGAGAGTTTATGACGAGGAATAGCATTTCAGCACAAAATAAAGTTTTGACGTAATCTACTGCTCTGGTAAACCCAATTTTTTAGTTTACAAAGCCAACTGAACGATATGATATATTACTGCGATCACCGTTTCAATCTTATAAAAAATTGCTTACGGACTCTGAAAGCCGATTAAAAATTCAGAAGAATGAACTAGAAACAAGTTTCATTCAGACAAAATTCTGCGAAAATTCTATAACAGAAACTTGACATGGGTGTCTGTCAGGACGACTATTTTCGGCTGAGTAGAATCGAAATTGAAAACCGAAGAAAGTAAAACGATACATCTCTTGTCAACTGATATTATTTCCACCGAAAGGGTGTAATTCTACTGATCTGGAAAGCGAGATTCGTCGTGACGCGACATCTAATCTCTGCATTTCACTAACTGTAAAATTCTAATCCACTATCTTTTACGGTAGACAGCAGGATGTTTATCGTGAAATCTTTTGATACTCGAATACCTTTGATGCCTGTTAAAGTTATGGAAGTATTCACTCTTTCGTGTAATCTCTCCTGTTTTCCCTTCTTAATGTCAGGCGTTTTTAGGTTTGCACACAACAACTCAAGTTACCGGATGGAGTCAAAATTCTGCAAGCTTGCCCCACAGCCGGCCATTTAGCTTCTTCTAGTTTATACCCGGCATGTCGCGCTCCATATCTTTTAACGACCGCCTGTTCGGATGATCGTATCCGTTATTGGCATTGCAACGTAAACTGCGAAGCGAACGAAAATCCCAGTTATACGTGGGCTGAATGGCGATTGACTAGCGACACTCAAGATAGTTCTCTAGAAGTTGATGGTAAATTTCTACATCCCGTACATTATAATATTTGATTTCTAAGACGTAAAAACCACGAAACCCAATTGATGGAACACAAATTTCCGAATCTTTATTTCGGATATTAGAACATAAGGAATTCATTTAACTTTTGTGTTATAGAAGTTTTAAGCACTTTTCACTCGCTTAGGAAAAATTTTGAGCGTCAGTTGCGCATATAGTGGACGTTTTGCATGCTCTTTCGATCCCTTAAACGAATTCGATACGACTAGATCTGAATCCGTCAACATCGAAGTGGGAATTTTCGAATGTGAATCGACCGGTGGCATCGAATGGATTTTAGAAGATCGTTTGATTTTGAATAATATTCGAATTCCCAGGAACGTTCGACAAGTCGAAGATTTCGAATTTCATAAAGAATCGCCGGTAAATTTTTGCCAATTACTCTGAGAATTTTTCAATAACTTTCAATCTGCCTGATAATCAATTTTTATAATCAGGTCGATGAAATATTGCATAGTAGTGGAGCTAACTCGCTTATGGCGCGAATCCCGTCCATTTCGAACATGAGCCCCAGTCTTCGAGCTGTCATGAGTGAACACTCGTTAGTGTAAGTCTACAAATCATTTCGTTTGTAAAGTGGGTTTCCTGGAAACGAATACTGTATGTTTTTTAGTCTGACAGAATAGTATACAATGTAAAATTGTTTTTAAAAACACTTTTTGTGTTGAGCAGCATTTATTTTTCACGCCACAATTACGGCAGCTGTGATCAATGAAATTTCATTGCAACCAATCATATTTAACATGATTTTTTTGCTGTGCAATTTCATTGGTGAAGTATAAGTGCGACTACATTTTACTCCTGCATACATAATTGGAAAAAGCCTGGACAAACTGGTTTATCGGGGCCCGAGCGGGAAAATTGTCTCGACCGAGACCGGAGCTGAGAATTATTCATGTCGCTGTATTACATCAATTATCTAATGAAAGCAAAATGGGATCAATAAAAAATATTCTGAGGAGCGAAGCTGGCAGCAGGTGCTTCGATAATCCCACATCAAATTGTTTACGTGCTTTACCTATTTTCTCCGAGAATTAAGTGCTGTAATTATTCATCGCCATTAAACTAAAACTACAGATTGTTTGAAACTCTGATTTGCACCAGTTTTACCTTTTGAAATTAAATTTGAAATCGAATTAAAATTGAGATTAAGTGCCATTCTTAGTGAACTAAGAGAAGCTATTCATACATTACATAATATTGTTCGTTTAATTCAGCATCGAACTCATTGATGTGACAAGGAATCTCCACTACATTTTTCGTCTTGCTAGATGTTCTTGTATAAAAATATTTTGGAAACAATTTAAGAATTCTAACGGAAACAAAATTGGTGCAGTGGAAATAACAAGCTATTGGAGTGTTTGAATTTTGAGTCAAAGATCTGAAAGCCTGTTTTTTACAGCTTGCATTTGTATATCGGTAAAATAATCGACAGAATTGTCAGTTATAGTCAAGTCAGATTTTCTCAAACGGCGAAAATAAATAGCAACAAAAGCCAAAGTCAGAATCAAGTTTGATATCAGAAAAAAGCAGCAATTCGCAATTTCAAATAAATCATCTTAACATTAGAAAGGATATTTTCGAATTATAATGCCAATTTAATAGAGAAAGAGAAAATATTAAATGAGGAGATTTGCGTAACCTTCAATTGAATAGCCGATTATGATCATTTGTGCAATTTTTTGATCGATTAATGCTTACCTTTCGATTCCCCTGCACTCCGTCATTTTTTGAAAATGCCCGATGGGTATCGGAGACGTGGATTTTCAGCTTTCCAAATCAGGGACCGGCCGTTCCCTAATACATAATAAGTCATTTCGTACTATGACTTATAGGACTTGTGCAAAAGATTTCAGAAGCACTTTCAGCTATGTTTGAAATCTTGGATTCGAAGTTATTTTATGCAACACAAAACTTCGATTCAGTGGCTTTGAAAGATGAAGGCATGCGGCATGCCTACTGACGCATTACATTTTCATAATGTATGAATTATTCCATTGAGCAAATCCACCCAGCTGAACCGCAGTGCTGCCACTGCAGTTTAAACATCAGGAAGGCTAGTTAATAATCTACTGTATCTAATTGCATAATCAAGGAACAATTCTGTAGCAATTTCATAAGTGTGAATATAAAGGATAGTATTCAACTCATACTTGATATCCACATAAGCGACTATAGAATCGTTGATGTATTAGTTGTGAACGCCCCTTGGTTTTTCATCGTCTACTTGAAATGCAAAATGTATGCAAGTTTAGAAACATGGTATCGTACACAAAAAACGATTGACGAATAAAGTAGTAAGCGGAAAATTTCGGCATGGATTGGTTTACGTGTCTTCGAAGAACAACCATTCGTCGGCCACATAACAACAGTGGATTGGCACTACTTCTGGTTTTTCTGTTCTATTTCAGATACTTCATATTGTGTAAATATTCCAAAAGCTGTAAATTTGAATGTGTCAGGTTTAAATAGTTTTTTAAAACACTGAATTGAGTTTTTCAAAACTTTCTGTTAAAAATTCCATGGATTTTTCTTCCTTAATAACTTTCGAGTAGCAAATCATAAATGTCATTTTTCATATGATTTAACAAGTGTTTTCACTTTCCAGTATTATTCGATATGTCTGTACCAGAGTGCAAATGTTTTAGATATATGCAGCTAATTTTAACATCAGATTGCCAATAGTTCCACATTGGATCAATTTTTGACCAAGTATAAACAGATTTTTCAATCGAATCTTAGATAAGTATTTATTCTCCAAGTGACAAGAACATTCTGTATTTCTAAAGAACGAGAAAGGCCAGGAAAACTTTTTAATGTTTGATCGAAAGGATTTGATTATATTTTGAATAGTTCATTAGCTAAAACATAGTGCAGACTGCCCCATAAGGAGGGGTATGAAGGAGGTACAACTCTAAATTTTTTTTTATATTTTATTTTTTTTATTTTAATTATTTTTTAATTTTTATTTTATTATATTTCAATTTTAATTATAATTAATCAATTATTAATTTAATATTAAAATTTTAACAGTATTCTGGATAGAGCTAGACTGAATACAAAAATCGGTACAGAATGGATATGTGGAGAAAAATACCGCTGTCGGACTAGAATAAAAACTTTCCTTTGTATAACAATCTTTGGGCAAAATTTGTACATGTGTACAAATAGGCTCGTGCAAAAAACACAGTGATACTGGGCAGAAACTTATAGCTGGATAAAATTGAGAACTGCTTGTTGACCCAGAAGACAACCAGAAACTGAAAACAATATGAGAAGTAAACCTTTTCAAATAAATTCTCTTCAGAAAAATCAAGATTCAATGTCAATAAATTCAAAGATTCAAAAATTAAGTAACATTCAAAACAAATTACCAAAATTCTACGAGTTTAGTTCTGATTCAAACGAACAGTCTAAATTCATAATTCTAGCATCAATAACTTGATCTGTCAATGTTATTCACCCGGACAACTGTTTTTGACTACGTAGCAGATTTGTATATAGAAAATGTTTCTTAATATTTGTTATTATGCTTAGACATTTATTTCCATTTGAAGAAATACTCTGTTTGTCGTTTGCTTTTAACGCAGTAAAACCGAAACCGGAAAACAAAACGTAAGAAAGAAAAGCCGGACCATATCTAGAATGGAATTCGAAATTTTTCAAGATATTAATCAGTATGACTTCAAAATAGGAAACAAAGCAAGCAAACAGAATGCGGTTCAGGTTTCTTTAATTGCAATCGAAGCCCCAATCGGAACATATGTAAACCCGTATTGTAGTTATTAGGATTGAAATGTTTAATTTATACAATAACGTAATAGCTTTCTGGGGATTCGATATGCCTCATTTTTTTGTTCTGATAGGAGTGCAGTTTTCCGCACTAAAAATTTATAGGTTTCTAACGTGCGGGCATTAATTTAGAGAATTATTGTAAGTAGTAAAATGCTGGTGACAAATCGAAACATTTCACTAGCTCGGTGGACTTTTTGGCTTTAAATTGAAGAAAGTATTTATGAATGTATCTTTCATTGAAGAGTTATAATTTGCGATTAGTTTTTCATGGAAAAAGCCTGCCGAATATTGTTAGTGTTAGTTAGGGCAACGTGCCATTCTTAAAGATCTTGAATCTTAATGAAACGAGCAGGCTTTATTCTGTTCCTAGTTGATAGACGTTCACAGCTTGCTATAAAATTGTTGTCTTCCAAGAAAACAAGATTCGAGCGAAACCGGCCTTCAACAAATTGTCCGCTTAGATTGGGTATCGACCGAAGACGGGTCTTACATTTTGACCGTCAGCGTCGGACCAAAAATTTTCCTATTTTCGCCCGTCTCGGAAAATTTAGCCCAGAAAAATGTTGCTTTGATGCACGAATCGGAAAGTCATCATCGGCGGCACATTTTAAGAAAGGCTTCCACAATCGCAGCTCCTCCGTCGAGCAAATTGATTCGTTGGATGAATACCAGGCAAGTCGAATTGGGTAAATGTCGTTTTCCTATATTTTAGTCTGTTGTAGGACTATCGAGTTGGATTCGGCTGATGGATTACCAGCTTTACCTTTGATGTTGAGTTGGATTAGGGAAGGAATTTTGGTCGTTGGTATGGAAACCGAAATGCGAGTTTATAACCAATGGAATATTCAAGCTTCGGCTCAACAAGAAAGTAAATGAATAATCACGCTCCGGGATTAACTTGAGAACTGGCTCATGTTCTTAGTCTGCAAGATAGTTTCTTCAACACTGCCTCTTTTGTACTACCGACGTTTGCACCAGTACAAACGACCGGCTCAAAACTATTTGAATGTACACAAAAATTTTGAACGTACATTATAGTGGTAATAAAGATTGTGGGCCACGTAGCGCCGAAGAAAATTGGTATTTCAACGTTCTGAATTGCTAAAAATTAAGAATCTATCAACTTTGTCTCGAATTGAGACTGCAAAAGGTTGTTTTGTCAGCTTCACGACTTAAAGAGTCAGTTCAAAAGCAAAATATGTATTTAGTCCTTACAGTGGCAGAATACATTGAATTCTCCATGAACTCATTCTTTGAAAGTCAAAATCATGAGTTTAATTGTTAAACAGGAATTGATGGCGAGTCTGTAAATTTAAACTAAATGATTGCTAGACCTGTGTTATTTCGGTACCTGACTGCTTTTTTTCGCTTTCGTGAGAAAGTTTTGACGAGTTTTCCGTATAGCACGAAAAAAAGATGCATTTTAGTCCGTTTTACAAATTACGAGATCAAATGCTCTGTACTAATTATGCATATTGCATATAATTAATTATTTTTTACCATAATTTAGCTCGAGCGCGTGTTAGCGCGTATCAGTTATTCTTTCATAGTTTCCGTCTTCAAAAATGCATCATCTCATTTCACTATCTGTAATCTTATATATTTTATTTCGATTTTGATGAAACTTGAAATCTTTAAATAACTCTCATAATTTTTCTTTTCGCTTGAAATCTTCTGAATTTTACTAGCATCTTCTTCATTATAAGACGATGTAGATATTTTTCTGGACTGAAAATTTTAAGCTTTCGTCTGTGAGTGAATAAGTGTTCGGAAGAGCCGTATTTCAGCTTTCTATGTTATCAAAATCCAGAAATATTTCCGGCGCGACTAACCTTTATTTTTTTATTGTAGGACTTCAATTAATGTAATTCCTTCTATAGGTTGAGTAAGCTCATATTAACGCATAAAAAATCATCCGTAGCACTATTTTAACATTTTGAAGCAAAATTTTCGGGTATGGTTCCCATGTAGAAAAATCTGAGGAAATAGCGGTGCTACGCGTCATCAAGATCTGAAGCCAAAACAAAATTTTTACGCGTAGTACGTTAATTTTCTCACCGGATTTCCGTGCGGTGCGGGTCGACCGGTACGGAAAAAAACCCTCGCTAGCACACTTTGAAAACATTAGAATTCGTCATATTTCTTTGCACCGGAAAATTTTGGTTATTCCCAATACCCAGCAAGCAAAAAATCAGTCGTTATAACTACGGATGTCCAGGCACTAGCACAGCCACCAGCGAGGGACCATAGCGGCAGAGGCCAGGCCTAAGATTTTGTCTTGATACTTGAATTTTGATGAAACGTGTTTCGATGGCTCCCAAAAAAACCATGTTCTACAACCAATATTGGCTGTTTAAAGCGAATAAACCGCACGATTTTTTAATTAAAACTGGTGAACTATCGTAGTTAATTTTCCAAGTTTTTACGATACTAGCTTCTGAAGTCGTTTGATGGGCGTTATTTGCATTTTTTTCCTGCTTGAACCTTAATTTTTACTTTTTCTTGCTTTTTTTCTTGGCGTAATATTTCATGTTAGTCGTTGAATGGGTTTCCAAGTGCTTCTTCTAGCTGTTGTACTCAAAGCCGTGTTTATCTTGATCAACTCGGCTAATTTTTTGTGCCGTAGTTGCATATTGCCTTACTTTCGTCATTCATCAAAATGGTAAAAAAGTTTCATGTAACAGCAGAATGACTATAGCCCATTTAATGTAAAATAATAGACGCAGTGAAATCAAAAAAGAAAATACAATTTGATATGGAATTTTCACTTTGTGGAAAACTGAATACCGTACATAAGAATGAAAAAGATCAAAATTATTGAAAAAATTATGCGTATTCACTGCCGATTTGGACAGAACTGTGTCAATACCTGAATGCTACTCGATAAATTTCGACCACTTAATCAGGTTATTGAAGGAAATTCTCAGCTGTTCTGTTTGCCGCTCACTGATGACAATTTTTTCCATTGATTACAGTCATAAGTCTAGTAGTGTTTTCCTATTGAACTTACTTTCATGGGTTTGCTGCTTCGATTATTTGAAAATGAATAGATATCAGATTTTATTAATCTACCTTAATGATAAACTTATCCAGACTTTATCATTAAGGTAAATTAAAGAACGTAATCTGCGAAAAACAGAATAATAAATATTGTACATTCAAACTCCCGTATAAAAAATAATACTGATGAATATAAAAGGATACGAAATTAATAATAAATAAATAGACATGTAAGCAGGCCTGTAGGCAGAGGGGTTGGGGGCCATTCCCCCCCCCCAGTTTTTCAAGTGTCAAAAAAGTAGTTTTTTCTTCAGGGAAAGGTAAAGTCAGAAATGCTAATTTTACAGTAAATTGAGTGAAAAAATGTATGCCTCCCCCCCCCCAAAAAAAAATTCCTGGCTACAGGCCTGCATGTAAGGTTAGGATCGGGAATGGCAAAAAAGTGGCACCGGAACATTCCTAGTTGACACCGACGTCTGGGGGTTCATGCGAATTTTTTGGGATCAGGCCATATAACTAACTATTTTTGGGGGTTCTATAGCACTTCCCTCCAATAACATGTATCGTTTAACGTCTGACTAACACAAAATTGAATACCTCGAATGACTGCAAAAAATATCCATATCTTATTTTCAAGTCTGGACTGCTGAGCGATTTTATTGATCATATTATCTTCGAGGAACGGCGTACAAAAGTAAAATTTTTATTTTTCGAACAAAGCTACAGCGGAATACATTTCTTTTATGCACTAATGTCTCGAAGTACAAAGCAAGAGTTCCATGGGCAAACATAATCTCGAGGGAGTCTAGAGCAGACATGCACGGCAAGAATTTTCCAGAGGGCGAGAGTCCTCGGACCTTTCATCGAGGGGTGTGGGGGTGGGTGAGCAAAAAATCAAAGATAGCTCCATAAGAATGTCTGTTGTACAAAGTATGCATAAAAATAATCAAAGAAACTGTCTTCGATAAAGTTCAGGGAGGAGTGTTTGACGATTTTTCTCGTATCAGGGACGTGTTCACCCCTACCCCTTTGTTCATGTATGATCTAGACTAGAGTTATCTGATATCGATGTCAAAGTATAGTTAAATGTAATGAATGACGTAGAAAACAAGAGATCACGTGATGTGCATTTGCAATAATTCGTCTCGAATTTTTGGCTGGTCTTTCAACCGGAATAAAAAACGTCAGTACTCAGCGTTCACATTTTTGTTTTACGAAACGAATACAAACATAGTTAATTTTCATTTGCGCTCGAGGTCGTTTTATAAATAAACTTAATGAAAAAGCCTGGTCTTAGCTATAAATTAACTGTTAGTAGTGATAAAGTTAAGCTAAACTATAAAACTTTTTTCTATTTAGACCTAAAAACAAGCAAAAACATTAAAATTCAGTTAACCAATCCAAATAATCGTATCTTCAAACCGTCGTAAACTTCTGCCATTACCTAGCACTGTCCTTGACATAAATAACAACTCAAGAATGGAATTTTATGGTGGTTGTGTTGTGTTTAGGGTTGTATCAAGGTTCGGCTACGGATATCTCGGTCCGAGGCAACTTTTTTCGATTTAAGAGTTCAATTAATTAATTAATTAACTATTTAATTTACTAAATGTGCAATGTAATTTAAACTTAGGATATATAATATGTGATGAACATTTCTTTAAATCGAAATATAAAATAATTGAATACCAAAAACAATGATCCAAACAAAGTATTTCCTGAAATTCTGAATTCATCATTCTAGATGCAGTTTACTTTTTTGCTTAAGTTGATAAAAAACAGCTGATTTTGGATTTATAGTTGCTCAAAAAATTGTCAAAATATCTATCACAGACATATGCATGTGGGTATTGCCCAAGTCTGATATGACGTCTGTCGTAAAAATTTGTAAAGTTACTCTGGCCCCAAATTTTACGAGGTCAAACTTATCAAATTGAGATTATCGATTTCTAAAGCAAACAAATTCGTTTGCTCTTAGAATGTTTTGCTTCCACAGTTCAGACTGTGAGAGCGAGTCTTTGAAGAAAAATGAGTTTCCTATGGTTAGTGCAGATTCTCATGAGTTATGTTCTCCTGAAATTTTTATACTTTTCTTATCAAACTGTTGTTCCCATACACTTTCTAACTTATCAACGCGGAATAAATCGTATGTAGCTGATATAAAACGCAAACAAAAAGAATCGATTTCGAAATTTTTCTATCGATGACACAGGATGAATGATACTAATCGTAACCTAATTATGTTGTACCCGGTACCGAGACTAGCCTGCTAAATAAATCACTCTCGTTAAGAACTCAAAACTAACACACTTATTCATATTTTCAATTTGTCAAGTGACTTTTATCAGAATGTATGCTCATTTCAGTTGTTTTTTCAGACGCAGAAAACAACATTGATGCATCGAAACAAACGTCGCTACCTCCAAAATCGATGGCTCTAGCTGGTTTAAAAAGCTCCATAAGCCCGTCACAATCAGTATTGGACTTGAAAAAAATTAAAGACTTCTCCAACAAAAAGCAAATAGCTAAGAAAATACCGCGTGTTTTTTCGGCTTTAAACGTCGGTAAACAACAATTGTTGATGCCACGTCATTTCAACCACGCGGTGATCACGGGCGCCAGTGCGAACATCGCTCAAGATTCTTTGCTAACCTGGATAAAAGAAGAGGGTCTGTTCGAAGCGGCGCGCCTGGCGACTCCACTGTTGCCGCAATATCATCCGCGTTTGCTTATGGAGTTGATGTACGCCGGTAAAACGAGACGAGTCAAGGCGATTTTGTTGCATATTTTGAGATTTGTGCGGGAAAAAATGCAATTGCATAGAGAGGCGCTGCAAAAACAAAGAAGCTCGGACAAAAATTCCATGTCGGACGATGAATCTTTATCGCGGTATGCAAAGTTCAGCTTACTGTAATCAAATGAGATTCCGATCCTTATATGGTTTGAGAAATGAAATTTTTATCGCAGCATTGGAAAATTTTCATTTTTGAAAAAAGTCGTAGCAAAACGCAAAACTGACGATTTAGTAGAGCTTATTAGGCAAAATTCTTGTCTTCATCCTGCTTTACTCCCCAATTCATTCTAGATCACGATCCTTATGCCGCGGTCGGTCCGATGTCGGTTCTTTCGTCGAAAATTCGCCCGCCGATTATATCGACATTGAATCTATACCTCCTTTGCCACTCCACGCTCTGTTAGCCACCGAAAAGTCTTCAGTTCCGGTGACCGGTGATCATAGCCTGTTACAAACAGTTACCAGCGTTGACGTGAGTGCAATGTTCTCGTCATACACATAAATATCCGCAATAGAACTCTTTTATTTTCGTAAAATATCAAGTTCCTTCGAAAACATATAATAACATACACAGGTAGTGTTAAGGGGCTGATTTCGGCCTAATCATCGATTTTCGGACGAGTTTAAGTGTATCACTTTAGGCAAATCATGGAAAATTTGGCTACGTCTTAAAGTACTTATTGAGACCTGCTTTAAAACATGTAGTAGTTTGTGACGATCATCGATTTTCGACCGAGTTATGATAGTCGAAAAACTAGAACCACACTTTACCCCACTTGACTTCATGACCTTCTTAATATAGTTCTAGATTATATATTTCTGGCTTTAATACGCCTATTATCTCTGTTGAATCATTATTTTTCGACGGAATTCATTTGTTGAATAGTATTATCATCTTCTTGTGGGCTTCTGTTACTCCTCAGTTCTAATAATGAACACTCCGAAACATACATGTACGTAACAGCTTCCTGACGCTAGTGGGAGTTAGCGGCATTTGTAAGGAAGTGCGTCAGCTGATGCAATGCAGCCTTATTCAGGGGAGGGGTCAAAATGGTAGAAAAAATCGAATTTTGACCTCAAAAGTTGCTCAAAATGTCCGGAAGATACATACGTATTAACCGTCTAAGGGATCTTAATAGTGCGAAGCGTCAAAAAATGATTTTTCACTCCTTTTTGATCAAAATAACCTTTTTTAACCACGAGCTACCCTGATTGTAGGTATTCTATCGGCGAGAAGGACTAGTCAACGTATGGTATGTGATATTGTGATGACCATGTAATGTCATGACCAGGGATTTTTTTCCGCACAGTGCGGATTTTCTTGGGTTCGTGCGGAAAATTTTTTAGTTTTCCGCACGGAACGGAAATTTTTTAATGTTTTTAGTGGTTTATAATGGTGGTGCGGAAATTTTTCTGACCGATTTCCACATGATGCGGAACGACCGGTGCGGAAAAAAGCCCTGGTCATGACGCTTGGCCCGGATGAGTTCTCATACCGTTTTACACACCTGTGCATTAGGATGTCCAGCTACCTAGAATACATTGAAAGTCAGCGAAAAAAGTTACACCCAGAAAATCTGGAAGTCAGGAAATTTCGATTAGAATTCTTATGATTTGATCATTTTTATTACAAGATGAGCCCGAATTATTGTTACAGAAGCCAAAGTTGCATTTTAGAAATTCAAAACCTCGATATTTTCAACCTTTGCGCTGGTTTTAAGCAGGTTTGGCTAAAGGCTAAAGCACCATTACTCAATTGACATTTGATTGGTTTAGTTGTTCTACTTCGCCTGTAACTATTAATATTTGACGGTTTTTGAAGGGTAATTAGGATTTCAACTTTTCTGCTGATATTATTATGTTGTCCAACGTGATTGTTGAAATGAGACTTGGGTTGAGATAGAGAAATATAATAAATAGATTAGAATCAAAAAATAGACCTAATCCGTCACTCGCTAATTCACCTAATCAGGCCAAAACCTTAGGTAGAACGAGTCTGCAACAGTTCGGTCAGTCTCAAGTTCAGCAAAAGATCACCTGCTTTCGTTCGGAGGAACTGAAGAAGATCGACAACACTCTGAGCTCAAGTAATTTCAAATCCGGGACAACCGAGAAATCAGGCCGAGAATTGAGTTGCAAATGTAAACTTGCACGCTGGGTGGTTCTCCTGAGATTCAGGGTCTAACCCGCGTTCCCTCCGCTGCAAGGTCGAAATCAAATGTTCGAATGGGGGACGTTGTAATTGGGCGATCACTCCACAATATACAATAAATAATATTATTATAAATGGCCGGTCTGGCTGCCGATTTTTACTTTATAAAAATACACAAAAAGAATGACCAAAAACATAAACAACCGGCCCTTTTATGTACGGTGTCTATGCAAATCGGCATCGACACGAATTGCGTGGACTTTGGCTATTTCTTGGCAACCTGGAGATAGACAATGTCCATCCCCAACATGATGATTATTATAACATTATCATTTATAGACATCAGGAAAATTTTAAAACCTTACGTTTCATTCTAATTTCCAGGTAGCTAGTAATGCAGTGAGTTTTATTGTTCCGATTGACGAATAGCTAAAGCATAATATTCTCATGAGAGAGGCTTTGTATAACATTTATTTATTTTAACATGGTGAATTTAAGAAAATTTTAACTTTTTCCTTGGTTATGAGAATTTTCCATGTGCGTGCGAGTTGCAAAATGTGTTTAAAAATAAGAATAACAGTATTTATTGCAGCAGCATTACAAGAAGGAAAACAATAAACACTGGTAAAAGATGTGAAAAAAGCAAAACGTGAACTATTCACAAATACGTGATAATTAGGAATCAGAAACTATAAATGTCATATCAGGATTTCATATTTTGCTGTGCATGGTCAAAAAGCTAGTGAATTTACATTTTTTCGAAATCAATTTTTTCTGATGGAGCTTTAAATACCCTTTTATTGCTCGCAAAAATCTTTTTTGAGTTTTTTGTCCCAAATGTTGACTGTTCTATTCATAAAAAATAATTCTTGGTATCACTTTAGGTTTCAAGTTGTCTTTGATCTTGTGGTCTACAGCATGATGGCGCAGGAGTCATCCAAAAATCAAATTTTTCAGGAGATATTTTATATAAAATGACAATATTGTTTACGACTTCCCTTTCTTCAAAAGTATATGGTTCCAGAATTATGTATTTGGCAGGGTTTTTTAGCTGCTAATAAAATTGAGCCTGTGCTAATTACTGACGTATCGGGTACCCGGATCCGGAACAAAACCCGAAATTATACGACTATTTTGTTGAACCCGGACCCGATATTCTTAAAATTTTGGATCCGGAACCGGACCCGGTCCCGATGTTCTTAAAATGTTGGACGGTCCAACTTGGACCCGGATCCAGGGGTCCTCAATGGCCACATTTTTCAGGTAGGGGTGAAGTTGAAAATTTATGGGTTTAGTGTAGCTAAATGTTCACGAAATATTTCATTTTGTCTCAAAATTAGGCGACCAGTGATCAATTTCTAGGACTTTAGGTGGGGGTAATACCCCCCTCATACCACTCCCCATAAGGCAGTCTGCCGGGATCCGGTATTTTCAAAATATGCTACCCGATACATCTCTAGTGCTAATGAAAATTTTAGTC
This sequence comes from Romanomermis culicivorax, assembly GCA_963922205.1. NCBI lineage: Eukaryota > Metazoa > Nematoda > Enoplea > Mermithida > Mermithidae > Romanomermis > Romanomermis culicivorax. The sequence continues at coordinate 88,817 of CAWUHX010000110.1, read as the reverse complement.
GTGGTAAGAAATAGTAATACAAACTAAAGAAAGTTAGTGGCTATGCTAATGGGTTTCGTGTTGAAAAAATAATTTTCTCTGGGATGATTTGGTTTGAGAAATATTTTTGCACCTGTCTAATTGTTTTAATATTATAGCTAGTGAATGGAATGATCATACAGCTACGGTGTAAAAGTGTCGTATAAACTTCACATGCCTTATTTAGTAGGAAATCATTGGTACTAACAAAACTTCTGGAAATATGATAACTCTAAAATAAGCATGTTTTACTACCGTAGTGATGAATGATTCAATAAATTTCAGATTTTCCAATAACATCAATTGTCTTTTTTGAGCAGAACTTCATCATTAATCCACTATATATATTTTGGATTATGACTGCCGAAATGCGGTTAATGACAGAGGCTGTCAAGGAAAACTGGCTTCCAGAAAAAAAAATTGTTGAGCTTCCAAATCACAGAATCGAAAAAATTTTGTGGGAATTCATACCTGGGCAAAGGTAATTTTGTACGTAGCTACCCGAGCCAAATTTTTTAAGGTTGGTTGCTATTTTTCAAAAAGGTTGTTCCAAAATTTTCAATGGGAGCTTCTTCACTCCAAAATGGTCAACGATCTAATATATGCACACTTTCGAGCAGTTTTTGCATTCTAATGTTTCAATAATCAGTAATTTTTGTGGATTGAGGGGAAAAATAAGATTTTAAATTTTAGGTTAGATCATGCTGAATACAGCAAAATCTGTGAGCAATCTGGAGCGTAATAATTCCCATATCAGCTCGGGCATCAACATTTATACGAATGACATATCTCTCTTCCCGGTGCACAGCGCCCAAGAATTCCGGGACTCAAATGCTGGACAACGAATCTTCCTACCTATGCTCATATAACTGAAATGAAAAAAACTTACAAATTACTGAGAAAGTCTGTTATTTTCATTAAATATGCACACGAATTTTTGAAGATTACTGACAAAGTCAGGTAAAATATTTTACATAATGAAAACAAAGTTGAACGAAAAATAAATGTAAAGCATGATAAAGTTCGTGCCTGAGCTAAATTATAGCGAATGATAGCCACAATCTTTTTTGTGCAAGTCTCTTTATGCATGTACAACAATTAGACAAAAAATTATTGTACGAGCAAAATTTTGTTAATACACTAAAAATCGTGAGTTTTGCGTGTATTTTGCACAAAACTTCTTCCAGAATAAATTTTCTCACGCGTAAATTTATGCTCTTCATAGCAGACAAGTATGCGATGTGATAGTGAAAAATGCAGCTTTCTTTTTGTTATACTAAGCCTCTCATGCAGAATGCTAGAGAATGTGAAATTCATGTTGTTTGTACGGTTAGACATGAATTTGCCTTTTAAAGTAAAGATCATGTTACTTGTTCATAAACATTGGTAAAACAAAAGTTTTAGCCGATACTGATACTACTACGTTATATAGCCAGAAAAATGTTGTATAAAATCTGCAGACGTTATTTTCAAAACCAATGACAAATCCGAAAACTATGAAGTACAATTCGGCGCAATACACTGGAATATTTTCCAGTATTTTACTGGTTTTGGAGTTTGGAAAAGCGTTGTCCGACCAGGACATGCCGGAAATCGTTATAATTTTGAAAAAATTCCCAAAAAATGACGAACCCAAAAATATTCGTCCCATAAAAACCAGTGAACATTCATTTAAATCAGAATCGGCGCGAAGCGCCAGAAAATTTTGTCAAAATGCGCCTGTGCAATTTTAAATCCTCAAAATTTCTTTACGCCATCAAAAAAATTTTTTTGATGGAAAAGTAGTAACTCACCGATTGCTGATTCAGTTTCATTCTGATCGCATCCCTTTTTTCCTCCTGAATGCGTGCCTACTGTGCTTCTTATCACCGTTTTTTGTATCAGACAAAGATTTTTGTCGACACTATTTGATCATAAAATGCTTCTCTAGGCCCTAAAATCGAGAAGCACTGAAAAATCTTCCGGTGCGAAGGACGGGACTCTATTTTATAATTCTTTGGATTGATCTATCTACTGTTTTTCCGCATACTTTTTTTTATACTTTTTGGCAAAAAAAACCCGGAAAAGGGAAATTATGTTGGAGGGTTTGACGTCAAAAAAGTAAGAAATTTTCAGAAATTTCAAGTTTAAATTGAAGTTTTTCAAACTTACGAAAGTAAGAGTATAGTTTTTAATGACAAAATGATAAAGACGTGTTCTTGAACAGAAAATTTGAACCTTATGTTTCTTGTTATTGTACGATATATCGATAATGTATATCGATAAATTAATTTTCTATCATTTTATAATGTCAGAACCCAAAAAAGCAGAAGTTTCATTCTTCAAACCTGGGTACTTTTATGTAACATAGGACATGAATTCAAGTGCTAGGAAGGAAGTTTGTGCAAAAATACATGCAAAATCGTGATTTTTCTGAGTTCAAAAAAAAATTTCCTACAAAAACTTTGCCAATTTTCGTACATGTACAATGCTTACAAAAAATCAATTCTCCTTATACACTTCAGTTTCAGAACGAGAATTCCGCCTTGATCACTACTGGTTTGTTGATGCTCGCCTCAAATTTGTTGGTTCAGAGATTCCCAGATTAGTTGACTCTAAGATTAGATGAACTTTTCAGTTTCCAAGGTATGTTTGGTTCGTGTACTGCCACCCAGATTACTTCCCTAGTTTGGATAGTTGCTTGAACGACTCCTAGATCGATAAGTTATTCACCTGATCAATTGATTGGTTACTTGACTGCTTGAAGTTTGAATCACGACTTCGTCGTTTGTTTTTTGAATTATTTACTTGGCGGTGGTTGAATCTCTGATTGATTGGTTGGCTGCCTCCCAGATTGACTGTTTAGTTGTTTCACAGATTGATTAGGCGGTTGGTTTATTCACTTCCTCATTGGTCGGTCTTTCGCAGATTAGTTTTTTTCTAGATTGGCTGGCTGATTGTGCCCCAGATGGGTCGGTTTAGTTGGTTGATTCCCAGATTGGTTGGTTGCTTGCTTCACAAATCAGTTGGTCGGTTGATTGATTACCAAATTGGTTGGTTGTTTCCTAGATTAGTTGGTTGGTTAGTTGGTTCACAGATTTGCTGATTGGTTGTTTCTTAAATTGTTTGGTTGCTCCCAAATCAGTTGATTGATAATTTCTCAGATCAATTGATTGATTGTTTTCTAAATTGGTTGGTTACTTTTCAGATCAATTGGTTAGTTGAAGATAAGTTTGTTAATTTTTCCCAAATTGGTTAGTTGATTTCCAGATCAGTTCGTTTGTTGAATCCCTGATTTGTTAGTTGTTTGGTAGTTTCACAAATTGGTTGGTTGCTTCCCAGATTAATTAATTGATTGGTTGACTACCAGACTGGTTGGTTACTTCCCAAATTATTGGTTGCTTGCGAACATTTGGTTGTTTGATCTTTGATCAGTTAGTTGGTTGGTTGTTTCCCAAATTGATTGGTTGTTTCCTATTTCAGTTAATTAGTTGAATTCTTGCTAAGTTGATTGGTTGCTTTCTATTCCAGTTGATTGATGTTTCTCGAATAGGTTGGTTGCTTCCCAGACCTGTTAGTTGGTTGCTCCAGACCAGTTTCGATCGATTAGTTGCTTTCCAGATCAGTTGATTAGTTGTTTCTAGAATTAGTTGGTTGCTTCCAAGACCAGTTGGTTAGTTGGTTGATTCCCTGATTGGTTGGTTGATTGCTTAGTTGGTTGTTTTTTTTGATTGGCTATCTGACTGCCTTTCTCTGAGTCTCCTTCCTTCTTCCCTTCTTTCTTTCTTTCCTTTTTTCTTTCCCTCTCTTTTTTCTTTTTTCCTTTCCCTTCCCTCTCTCATCTCCGTGGTATGTTGATTTTATGGAGCCACCAAGAGCCGCCGACGTAGCTACCGGACCCAAAGACGTAGCTACCCGGTGGCTCGGGTAGCCCGGCATTGCTCAGGTATTTTAAAATCAGTTGCGTAGGATTTTTATGATGATGTCTTCTCTATAACGTTGTACGTGTTTACAGCCTCTGGTCGGCACTGGGCAGTGACAGAAGTTCTTGCCTGTCGAAGAATTTCTATTTTTGTTTGGTTCCCTGCTTTCTGAATTTTACTTGCCTTTTCCAATCCACATTTATTTTATTCCCTCTGTTTCACCAAATTTATGAAAAATAGTTGCTTTCTAACTGAAGCCCATTTTTGCAAATTTTTCTTGAGACACAGCTATGTCATGTGACACTTTTTAGAAAGTTAGTTTTCTACTTTATTGGCGGCACTCTCTAGCTGACTGAAAACATCAGCAAATCGCTTAGGTCACCCTCTGGTACACACACGTTTTTACCGTTTTGTGTAAGAATTATTGGTGATTTTTTCGCCCAAAAAAACTGGAAAATTCTGGAAAAGTGACCTGGAAAACCTGGAAAAAATCAGAAAATTTATTTTATAAACCGCTTGACCCCCTGGTCTATGCTCCAAAAATGTCTGATTTTAAAGAATTCCTCCTATAGTTCGTCATTCACCTGCCTGCTCATGAAATGGTTCAATTCTAACGTTTTCTCATTCACAGGTCTGTACATATGTCTTTTCATCGTTTTTTAGAGTGACAGATTTTCTTATATTGATGCGTATAGTCAGACATCCCCATCTTCACTCAAGTCAAGTTGATATGCTAATTATAAAACTGCTGACAGGAGTAAAAGGAAATTGAAAGGTGGAATGATAGTAAATTCCAGAGAATACCGCCAGATTTGTTCTCGCAAAATTGCTCTTTCAGGGCAAACAGTACGAGGACTTATTCGACCCAGTATTAAACGAAGATCATTTTGACGATTTGATGGTCGAGGAAATGAGCGAAGAAGCTGATAGGCGCAGACGAGCGTCCACATCTTCGACAGAAACTGTCAATGCGGTGTCTGCGAATGCTTTCTCGGCCAAACATACTCGCTTATTGTCCCAAATGTTGACTCATATTCATTTACCAGGTATGTTTTACGTTTTATTTATTTATCATCATTTCCAATTTTCTGGCTTTGATATCCGAATTGCAAATATCGCATTGATGTGTATTGTTAAGTTCAACCGATTCATTACCGTCTTTCATGCATTTGTGGGAAGTGTCATGGCATAAGCACGGTTTTTTTCCACATTTGCACTATAATGTGGAAAAAAAATCTGGAATGTGGAAAAATTTTTTGAGGTCTTTCCACAAATGTGGAAGAAAAATTTTGGGTTTTCATATTGAAAAGATGCATTTTGGTGCATTTTAGGAGGTCTAAATCTCAAAATATTCCGGCGCTTCGCGCCGGTTATAACTTTAATAATCATTATTATTTATTACCAAGCTCAGGCGCGGCTTTTACCATATCTATCTCCACTTACCATTTAATCTTCAATAGTTTTCATCATCTTAAACATATTATTTCATGTTCAATTGGCAATCTTGCATATTATATCTTTATATTTAATGAAGGTCTGCATTTTTTCCTTCATAAATTTTTTGAGAAAGATCAACACGTCAACTTTTTAAACTTTTTGAAGCGTTTGTTCTTTTCTTAACGTAAATTCAATTCAAAATCTTCATGGAAGTATTTTTGGAAAATTTCTGCGCTTCTGACTCACTCATAGCTTTTCGGCCAAATTTATGAAAGGTTACGAACAAATTAATGGTTTTAAAATTTTTCGAACGACAAAATTTAAATCTGATTTTTGAGATATATGATCAGAATGATTATCAGAAGACTTTAAAAATCTCAAAAACACTTAAATGAGGCGTTTATGAGCATTTTCAAGCGGAAAACGAGGATTTTAAGATGAAAAAAAGTTTTTCCACGTGTGGAAAAAAATTTTACCCCTTTCCACATTTGTGGAAAAAGGTTCGTGGAAAAAAACAGTGGGCATAAGATCTCCCACCAACAATCATTGGTCATATGGCTGGCCATTGGTGACCCCACATCAGATTTGTCAATCGTACGGCTAAAATGTGTTAGCCATAGGAATCCCATCTATTAGGAAGAAATTCTGAAAAAATGTCAATGTTCATGGATTTTTAGTCTACAATTACTTTTTTTGAATCATTTTTTGAAATTTTTGGGCGTAAAAATATCTTCTGGGTAATCGATTACTGCACCCACAAAAAAGTTACCAAACCTTAGAGTTCCGTCACATGTATGCGGTGCTTTATGTGAAGTCTCTAATTTATTCGATATGTTTCAGTCCCGCTTGTTAGGTATTTACAAATTATCACTTCTAAGGGCTCTCTAGCGTTGATCAAATGCATTTACTCGCTGTTTCGGATACTTTGAGTTCATTTTCCGCCGACGTAATGGACAAATTATCTCATGTGAATGGCGGTAATTTCCAATGCTTCATTTTCGACAACTGTTTACTTCAACTTAATAAATATCTCGCAGGCATGCCGCGCTCGAATATTACGAACACAGTGACTTCTGGTCAAGCAGGTTACGCCAGTTCGGCTGGAGCGGGAATTGGTAAGTAAGACTTTGTGCTCAGATAAAGTATTTTACTTTTTATGCGCAACTGTTTAGATTCCATCGATGAATGCGGCCTCCGGTTTTTGATGGCATTAAAGCAATACGAATATTTATTATTGTGCCTTCCGCTAAAACAAAGAGCAGTACTTCGAGCCAAAGGTAATTTAGTATTTTTGAGTAATTCTCCCTCTTTACTTTGTAATGATTTAAAATCTTTCAAGTTTTCTTGAATTTACAAGTCAGAGGTCCCCAAAGTCGAAATTCTGCTAGGGGTAAAATCGTAAATTGTGTTATGTTTATTCCTCTGCTTAGGTCAGAAGACGTCAGCAATATAACTTAAGATACTATCGGAAGGAGCTTCCTATTAGCAATCAGCTAAGTACAGTGCAACAGTCCTTAAGCAGAAATAAACACAACCATCAGTCACTAATCAGTAACTGGAAATTCTAACTCCTGCAATCGAAGAGCAATCAGGGTCTCCCCAGATGCTTCCTAAGGATTTACACAAATAAACAGAACTCACTATACCGATGTCCAAGAAGGCTGGGGCTCTCCCTGGTAATGGCTCCCATGTTAATAGGCTCCCGCCCATACATGTAATTCAGCCCCGAAGTTTGGGGGGGGCGACTTTTTTGGAGCCGAGGGTCAGTAATTCCCAAAATTTTGGGGGGAGGGGTCTCTCAAGAAGGAAACATTCGATTTTTTCACGAAAAAAGTCCGAAAAATAGTTCAAAAAATATTAATTTTTTTCTGAAAAGACCGAAAAAATGTATTCATGGCATGAAGCGCCTAGAAAATTCACATTTTCTACCATTTTTTGTTCAAAACTTGACATTTTTCATCAAAAAATTGACATTTTTGAGTATTTTTCGACCAAAAGTATGGGGGGTCCCTATGGCTACCATATGGCTAGCCATTGGATTGGAAAATCCTGGGGGCGGTCACCCAATGGCTACCATATGGCTAGCCATTGGATTGGAAAATCCTGGGGGGTGGTAACCCAATGGCTAGCCATATGGTCGACGATTTCTGGGGGGTTCTCATAGCACTCCCCCCCCCCCCAATTACATGTATGCTCCCGCCTCCTCTGAGTGTGCAAGTAATAAATAATTATTAATAATAATAAAAATAATATAGAATATTATGCAAAGTGTGTTGGGCTGTCGGCATTCCAATTTGCTAAGCGTAAAAGAACAAATATAATATAAACGAACGCGGCTCGCCCACAACAGATCGAAATTGCAGAATGATCAACATCCTGTCTTTTTGGTCGAATTGTGACATCGTCCATTCACCCATTTTGCATGGATGTGGGACGACTGCTACCAAAACTACATCCCCAACATCCCTCGGACCTTGGAACTGACCAACAGGAGGTGAAGAAGGAAACCATGAGCAGGACTTTTACCTTCTACTGTGTGACCTACTACTGGATACCAACTCCAAAAAGAGATTATGATCAGACCCCGAAGGGTGTACAGGTCATAATCGTCATGACCTAACCCAGACAGGTGTATGGGTCATGACAACCCCCAACGTCAATTCTTTTTACAAGGTTACCCAGGTCTGTCCTCTAGGATGCTGCTGCATGATTGATCATTGATCCAGCCTCTGACGGATCTAGGAGTCCACATCGGCTTGACTTTCTCTGGCTCCACCAGCTTGCCTTGAGGCTCCTGAGTACCTTCCTCGACAGTTGACCATCTCGTCCCATTGAGTGATGTGGAGTGTCTTTGGTAGCAGCTCCATAATCCCTGCAGTAATTGGCTAGTGTCATCTGCTTCTCGTCATTCGGTTTTCCAACGTTTTCTGACCATACATGTAATTGGGGGGGAAGTGCTATGGGAACCCCCCCCCCCACAGAAATCGTCGCCCAACTGGCTAGCCATTGGGCGACCCCCCCCCCCCCCCCGGGATTTTTCCAATCCTATGGCTAGCTATATGGTGGCCCTAGGGACCCCCATAGTTTTAGTCGGAAAAATACTGAAAAATGTCATTTTTTCCACGAAAAATGTCAATTTTTGAACAAAAAATGGTCAAAAACGTCCATTTTCTCGGCGCTTAGCCCCATAAATACATTTTTTATCATTTTTTTAGACAAAAATTACTATTTTTGAACTGTTTTTCGGACTTTTTTCGTGAAAAAATCGAATTTTACCCTTCAGAGACCTCTCCCCCCAAAATTTTGGGAATTACTGACCCCCGGCCCCAAAAAAGTGCTCCAACCCCCCCAGACCTCGGAGCTCCGTTACATGTATGTTTCTAACAAAAACTAGAAATACTAAATGGTGAACGAGTGTTTACAAAACTAGTAGGGGCGTAAAATATTGGGAAAAATTTAAAATACAAGGCACAAATGACAAGAAAATATACAAGGCACAAAATAATGACAAGAAGAAAATTACGAGGCGAAAAATGACGAGATTGAAATATGAGAAAAACAATAACATATATGCAAAAATAAGTGAAAGAATTTTAAACCAAAAATGTGAACTCAAGAGATGAGCTTGGCCAAAAACGAGATTTTGAAAGCAACAACACAACCAAAAGTTTAAATAATATTTTTGTTTTTTTGTATTTTATAATGTTTTTGGGTTTTTGTGATTTTATTATGTTTTTGTGTTTTTGTATTTTTTAATAAATGAAATTTGTTCAAGAAAGGAGGATTTTAGACCGAAATTTTTTCGGCTAAAAAATTACTGTTGGTGCCCACAGCCTTGCTGCTGGCCTTGTTGGTGACTTCCGCGACCTTGGAATACACCACGAGGGTGTTGTCCTCGGTATATGCCTCGGCCACCAACATAACCAGCTCTACCCCTGTTTGAATTGTTGAAATAAAACTGGCCTGGTTGGGCACCCCTTCCCCATCCTCCACGAGCTTCCCTAGCACCCTGTGGATGTTGTATAGATTGCTGTTGTTCCGTAACAGTTCTGGAGGCTTGCCCAGTGCCAGTACTGGGGCCAGTGTAGACCTGGCTGGTTACACTAGCCCTGGCTCCTTGACCACCAGCTTGACTACTTGTGAGTCCGGGTTATTGAAAGGTCTGTCCCGCATCATTCTGAACTTTGCTGAATTTAGTAGTAGTCGAAGGACTTGTGCTTCCTGACCTTTTGACATCCATCTCTGCTGCTTGCTGACTGTAATTATACATCACCAAGCAATAGGCAGTCTTAAAAACATCTGAAGCAGTGGCACTTCGATATTCCTGTAACAGCATGACATTTGTGAACACTCTGACTCAGACTGATCATTTACTAATCTGCTCAGCCGTAAGTGGCACATGGTCAAGCATAAGGAATATCAACAAACACAAATATCTGACGGCTGCAAATACCACACTCGCTTGATATTCCGAGAGCCATTCAAGAATAATTTCATGAATGATCCTAACCCATAGTGGCTCTGGAATATTCCGTGAGTCATATAAAAATCCTCCTTGGACATCAAACTGTGGCTGACACAGTTTGTATATAGTCCTAACTTCTTTATTGACCATCAGCCAAATCTCAGGATCTTCAAACTGCTCATCCCAGAAATAATTAGCCAATTCTGGTGTACCAAAAGAAATTGGACCTCTGGCTCTACTTTTATCCTTGGTAACTTGCAAAAAGTCCAGCAATACATCCCGGAATAATTCCACCCTCATTTCTGGTGTTTGTTGATTTGTGTCAACAGTAACCAGAGTTAACAGCTTTATTTTTCCAGGTGTAAAGATTTGAACTTTTTGTCCTGCAACTTGTGGCTTGCTAGGAGCTCCCTGCACCTTAGGCTGATGCCGTCCTGAAGCAGAGGTTTCGGTAGCCTGCTACACAAATTGCGTGGACTGACTGGTAGCCATAGATAAAATATCTGTAGAGGCAGTCTGTGACATAGGAGTAGTCAAAGATATGATGGTCAGGGATACCATTGCTGAAACTGGAGCCAAGGTTTTAGCAGTTTTCAGCTGTGTAATTTTTGCGGGCAGCGCAATTGCCTTTTCTACCCTAATCTTCTCCTGACAGGCTTTTGTTTTTCATTTCTTTTTCAAGTTAAGGAAAATTTGCCTATCATTTAATCCTTTTTCTTTCATATTTTTTATAGCCTCAGCAGTATAGTATCCAGGAACACCTTCCGTATCCCAGGTCAAGGCCAAAACCTGAATTTCCTTATATTCTTCAGCCAGCAGGGCTGCTAACTCTTGTGGTGTTTCCACCACAGTATGGATTGGTGTCCCAGCTGTCTGATCTTCCTCCTTCTTTTTCGCACCTTTGGCATCCATGTATTGATTAATGTATGCTTGGTCATACACATTCTGCTCATCCTGGGCAATCAGAATTTCTTCCTGACTGAGCTTGATTTTCTATGCTGGACAAGTACTGACTTGCATCCATAGTAGATGCTTGTATCACTTGTGGCATAGGTAAGCCTGGTAGTGGCCGCAACATCTCTGTCTGCAGTTGCGTCACAACTTGTGGTTGCAGTTGCAGCTGCGTGACAGAAGATTCTGTCATGGCTGATTCAGCTACCTCCATGTCAGCAATCGAAATATACAATAATGTTTGCAGCTTTCCTCTCCCAATAGTATGGAATCTACCCCTTCATCACTCTCCAATTCGACGACATCCTCATCTACTTGAACTGACGGAACTTTTGGTTCATCATCAGCATCAAGTATATCAGATTTCGTCCTGAAATCAGATTGTTTGGTTTCATTACAATATGTATAGGTAACCATAAGTAATTCCATGGGCAGAGGCCTCTGGTGAATACACTTTTCAGGAAATCCATATGCATACATCGAATAATCAGCCAGTATACATCTAATCTGATTTGTTTGAAGAGTAGGCGTGTCTGGTGCCAATCCATATCACAGCGACAGGGTTATGGCTCCGAATTCCGCATAGTAGAACCTTATATGGAATAAGCAGTTGGCCCGATAATGCCTATTATGGGTTATATTGCCCTTTGCTTTTTCTGTTGGAATTGTAGATCCTATTTTGTCATGCAAGTGTAACTGAATAGGCATAAAACCAAACTGATTTTGACAGGTCCTAACCTATTGGCCTTTTACAGCGTGTTTGGGTTCTATTGGCGGTAAGGAAGCTACTATGCTGAAGTTCTGGAGAACCCTGTCATCAGTCTTCCGTGCCATTTTCTTTATCAATTCTGCATCCTCCTTCGAGTAGGATTTGAGGAAATTATAATTCAGTAATTCCCTCAGTATATAATTGTACTCGTCAGGTTTAGGAGGCCAGAAAACAAAGAATGTTAGAGGAATCCAGTTGCATGCTTTCTCCAACACAGAAAACTTTGTCGAATCCATGACATGCTCATAATTCCTCAAGTCCGCCATCCAATGGTCTCTATAATACTTAGTCATGCCAGTGTTGATTTCCACAGGCTCATAGCAGTCTGTTCCAAGTTGAAACAATCGTAATTGCTTCGACCAGTCCTGTCGAGGGGTCTTGTTCATGGCAAGACCTGCTGTGATATACCATACAACATCTACTGGATCCATTAATTTGAAGTAGGAAACCCCTTGCAAAATTTCTGTATGTAGTCAGTTGTTCACATCTTTGGTTCTATTTACTTGCTGATCCAATGTATCTATGTCCTCTGGATCACTTAAATCTTCCCACTGATTTAATTTTTACTTGCTAGGACCAGCTTTTAGTGCCTTGGGATAAATTTCAGACAGTAATGTGTGGTCCATAGCTTTAGCTGGATTTTTAATATCTGCCGGACACAGATATGCTGGCAAATCAGCCTGGAATTGTGTAGCACGCCTGGCCATTACTTCCCGCTGCATCATGTGGTAGACTTTGAATAACTGCCTACCCCATTAGGTCATGAGAATATACCATATAAAGACTGAAAGCCAAAGTTTTCACTTGGACTGGTGACATAATATCATGGGGGTATGTTGCCATAACCCCTCTGAATTCGCCACAGAATCCATAGTGAAGAAACCCCAGAAATACAGCAATTGAGTAATAGGCATCCAAGCCAGCATACACAATTTCATTGTCCTGAATCTTTGAAGCCAAGAACTTTTCTCGAACTTTTTTGTCACCAAAGTCGCATTGATATTTGCCGACATCAGCCAAGTAAAATTGGGTAAAGGCCTTTTAGTCCAAGGTTTTCAGTCATAGACCCAAATCACAAGCATGATTGGCCATGGACCTCATCATTATTCTGATGCAAATCTCACAATCCCAGTATTTTCCAAATCCTTGGAGTATACAGGCTTGTATGATTTTCTTCTTATCATGAGCCGAGGCCCCTGACCTGGATCCGTAGACATTCAAAATCACGACTAGATCCTCCACAACTTTGAAACCGACCCAGAAATGATCCACGGATGAAAGGAATGAAATCAAGAGATCCCATTCCTGGGGCTTCAATGTTATAAGGTAGATAACATAGCTGGAACCGTCTATATGCGCGAATGACACCAGCCTCGCAAACTCTTTCATTTCTGGGTTTTGAATTTAAACTTTATAAAGTACTACTACGCATACCTCGGCCTTCTTGATCTTTTTCACATCAAACCCGACAACGCCTAACCCCCGAAACTGGCTTGTGGCCATTTGTTTCAGGACTGGCTCGACATTGCCGATGTGGACCCATTCTGGTTCCATTGGTCTTTGCAGCCAATATCCCATGGTGCTGGCGAACCATTGTTCGATTTCCAATATGCGGACCAGACATTTGATGTTGTAATCTAAAAATCAGAAATAATTTGCCCCTTGGCCGTCTTAAATTTACATATTAGGCCACGGCCACTAATTAAATAACCCAATTTGACCAGCACCAAATTTAGAAAAAGTTTTAGCATGGGGAAAAATAAATTAGTTAGAAAGCTAAGGTGTCAAAGTCATAAAGTAAGCAGGCCCGGTGGTTAATTCAAATGCTACACCAATTTTTCAGAAACCTCACATTTGCACCACCTCTCGCTTTTCAATGTTCGCCACTGCTGATTTACCACTTACCTTAGCAATAACTCCACGCCTCGGTACCAAAATTAAATGATGAATAAATAACCCATTGGGGTTTTAATTAATCCAGAAATAAATTTAGTAAACCAGGGGCTGTAATAAATACCAAAAATAAATGCTTCCGAATTGGATCCATGGTTAAAACCATTAGATTTTGGCTTTTTAGGGCTGTGAATCCATTAGGTTTTTTTTCACTTATCCTAACATTTTTAGAAACTTTTCTTCGAACTCTTTTCCCCCTTGATTGGCCCATTCAGAAAATTGAGCATGAAGAAATCATGCCTAAAACACCTAAATGGGCAAATTTGCCCCACTTACCAAGAAATAATTAAATAAAAACTTACCATCAGTCAAAAAATATTGGTTATTTTGGTGGCCTTGGGGTTGGCCCGCCTTCACCTGGTCGGTGTGCGCGCAATAATTTCGGGCAAATGGGGGGATGCCTGACTTTGACATTGGAAAATACAATTAAATTTTTTGAAAATTTTTGCCTTGTATTTTCTGAAGTAAACAAAATGTTGAAGAACATTCATCATTACTTCAATATAAATACAATATACGAAATTACCAAAAATATTTTTTGGGTCCTTCGGCTGGTTGAAAATTTTGTTTGGAAAAAATGTGCTGCATGGAGCACCAGAAAAATATGACTTTTGGAAAATGAGAATGAAAATTGGTGGCAACCTCCCAAAGTGTAAGCCAGAATTTTTTAGCATTGGGTGTACAAATTAACAATATTATTCTGAAAATTTGACCCTTCACTACACAAGTTTAAAAAAGGTATCAAATGAATACAGGGCCGTGCGCAGGATTTTTTCATGGGGGGGGGCGGACTAGATTTTTTCACTGAATAGCCCCAGAAAATGTTGATCATACGCGGATATACTGTGTGCATCACCATTTTTTTTCCTCGAAGATTTTTTCCACATGAGAACCGGAACCAAAATTTTTTTCCTCATTTTCCAAAAATTTTCCACATTTTTAAAAACACTTATAATGTGGCTACGGATGCTTTTTTATGCATTTTAGGAGCATACCCAAGCATTTTGTTGTATTTGTAGTCAGAAACCTGCAAAAATGAGGAAAAAAATTGATAAAATTCTGTTTATGTTAGTCAAAATGAGCTCATGAAGAATATATTGGTGTTCTATAGAATGGTCCGGCGCGGAGCGCCGGAAAAATTTTTTGATTTTCACTTTCCAAAACGCTGGAAAATGAACCTTCATAACGTTAAGAAATAAATTAAAATCAGACTGATGAAGCGTAATTTGCCTCCCATTCCGGCGCGTAGCGCTGGAAAAATTTTCGGGTTTTTGTATTCTAAAATGCTGAAAAATAAATCTTTCCAACAGATAATTCGTGAACAAATGTTTTGAAATCGCGTTCTAGAGTAATGTCTTCAATTTCCACCTTCAATAAACGCAAAAGTTCAGATTGCAAACGCTTAAAAAATTCCAATCGTCGAGGGAAAAAATTGAGAGACTTGATGAAAAATCTCTATTTTCTGCGACATAATTGACTGTAAACGATTAGAAAATGAAACGAGCTAGCTTGATTGATAGAAACTGTTGAGCATTAATTAGTAAGTCGAAGTAGATATGCTAACGGCCGCGCCTGATAGAATATAGTTATAATTATACCCATGACCGGCGCTAAGCGCCGGAAAATTTTGAGATTTTGACCTTTTAAAGTCCACCAAAACGCATGTTTTCGGTTTAGAGTTACTGCCTCAATGGGGGGGGCGGCCGCCCCCCGGCCCCCCCCCTTGCGCACGGCCATGAATGAATATAAATCAGTTAAATAACACCAAAAATAAAAATTTTATTCACATAAAAACACATATATGGCATTTTCCGCTAAATATTTTTAGATGTATAAATAACAACCAGATGATCTTTGGTCTCTGCGAGATTTCCAGTTACAGTAACTGGAGTATCCCAGAAGACCTGCAACTTTTCCTGTCAAGACCATCTGGTACCTTTGTATCAAAAGTGTTTTAGGGTACTTGCTGATGCGACCTGCTTTTTGAGCAGGTTATTCCAATGTGCTATTGTTAGCACATTTTCCTTCAATCTTTTGTCATCAATGATGATATATGGTCCTTGCCAAGGTAACCCCAATTTTTTATGTCTGTCCACTTCCAACAGAACCCAATCCTGGTTTTTAAAAACCAGAAGTCTTAATTTTGTTATTGAAGTATTTTTTGCTGTCTTTAGCAGCTTTTTGTATGTTTTGGGCAATACTTTTCTACAAATTTGTAATGTGGATAGCCAAAACATACTTGTAAGCCTCATAGTCATTAGGCATGACTATTCTAAAGGCATCAGTGAAATTGATACCAAAATTAGCTCCATGCCCCACAGCAGTCAAAATGGAGAGCATTTTGTTGCTGTGTGAGGTGTGGCATTGTATGCAAATACCACTGCCCTGAGGTACCTTGGCCATTTATTGTTATCCTCAATTGCAACCTTTTGCAGGTGCTTCATTAGAGCTTGGTTAGATCTCTCAACCATACCATCAGGGTCTTTTTCCATACCAGAGGGATTTTTTTGTGCTGGTACAGAAAACTTTTACCAAGTTTTCCATACTGTAAAGATTCTTTTATGCACAGTGCAACCTAAAGCCAGACGATTCTTTTGATTATGTTATAGGATTTCCTGTCTGCAAAGTCATTTTCATGCATTTTAAAACAAAAAATCCTGAAAATTTGTGGGCACTTCATGCTGGATTCAAATGATTTATAATTTTGAATGTTAGTTCTGGTTTACGGTTGAAAAATGTCATCCTATCTCATGGATGATGTTCAATCTTGTATTGTTTCTTGACATAGTTGAAAAAAATCAAGATTTTTCTCGATCCTTTTGCAGTCTTTGAATATTTTACTGTTTTGTGAACATAAACTTCCGATTTGAAATATGACTGAAATATCATCACAGCAGAAAAATGACAGATATTTCATCTGTTTGGGGAATCTAAACAATCAGGTACATGCATAATTTTTGTATTAAACATATTGAGATGGATACATTTTCCTGCATTCTAGAACATTGAAATTTGAAAAATTTTCCAGCGCTGTGCACCATCATTAACAATTTTCGACTAGAAGATTGAAAGTTGCTGCTGAATTTTTTGCAACCTTAGTTCTCATGGTTTCATTCATCCGAAAAGACTGTTTATTATTATGATAACCTATGCTAAAAAAACGGTGATTACAATCGACAACCTATGGAATAAGAATAAGCTGAAAATGCATTTTCCGACATTTTACAAGCCTTGAGATGAAAATTTAGTGATAGTTTTGCCAATTTCTTAATTATTTTCCTCCAAAACTCATGAAATCTAATCGCAAAGGTTTAGAATTGACGCGATTTGAATCAAGTTCGAAAAAATTGTTGTTTAATCATTTTCTGATAAAAGTGAAGTAAATTTATCAATTTTAGAATGAGCAAGCATGTTCCTACTTTTATGACCAATATATTTTTTGAACTATTATGAAGCAAGTGGGAAATAATTATTGTATGGAAATGATTAGGATGGTACGGAAATTTTCTCACCAGATTTCTGTACAGTGCGGATCAACTGGTACAGAAAAAAAACCCTGCATACCATTACCCTGTGGGTGGTATGCCATTGTGAAAATTTTTCTGCACTCTAACAGTTTACAGACTGCTTTCATAAGATCTGAATTAAATCCAGATCCATTATCACTAAGAAGCTTTCTTGGGGTACCGTGCCTAAATATCACATGCTCTAAGAATGCATCCACTATGGTTTCAGCTGTCTGATCAGGAATCAATATAGCTTCAACCCATTTACTGAAATAATCCTGAAGGACAATGACATATGGGCGAGGTTTCCTCAAGGAAGCAATCCCTACTATGTCCACAGACACAATATCAAAGGGATCCTCCGGTATAATGGGTATCAATGGGGATATGGAGCTTTTACTGGGAGTAGCCACTTGGTAGGCAGGGCAAAATGTCAACTGATTTCTGACATCCTTTTCAATGCCAGGCCACCAGAACTGCTGTTTGGCAACACCCTGAGTTCTTTTGAACCCTTGGTGTGTCATTATAATGGCTCTGTGATATTGGTGAAGAATGCTGTCTCTGAGGGAATTCGGGACCAAGATCTGATCATGGCCACGTCCCTCAGTTTCCCTATAAAGAACTTAATTATCCTCATAGTACCCACTTTGATACTTTGTAGTGCTTTTGACACCTAATCTTTCCCAAATAGGGATAAGATTAGTGTCTTCTTTTTGCAATTGAGCTATAACTTTTAAATCAATTGGATAATTGAGGTTATCATCATCATCATCATTCCCTTCATTTTCTCCATCTTTCACCTCTTCAAATTCTTTTTCTCTATTCAGCAAAAGCCAAGCAATATTTTCAGGATCAATTGGAACAGATGTACCTGGTTCTTGATTTGCTGCACTCATCCTGAATTTTCGCTTGTCTTTTAGTTGTGACTTCATCAACTACTGTAAGTTTGTGCACTTCATTTCTGATTTCAATATATCTTTGGTAGTAGGTGCAATTTCTTCTATTTCTACCATCAATTCCTTTGTCTGCTCAGGGACAACTTTTTCATCTCCACTTTCAACTTCTTTGTCCTTTATCCTCTGAAATTGTTGTACAAATTCTTGACTTTCAATTTCATTGGTTTGAGTTCCCAAATTATGAAATTGAATTTTGACGACATATTCCCATTTTGTGGATTTTTGTCCTTAGCATCTTCAAGTTCATCCTTCCTCGAGAGGAAATCAGCCATCACATTCTGTCTGCCAGGTACATACTCTAATTTATGATTAAATTGATTTATAATGGAATACCATCTTTTCAATTTATTATTGGGTTGAGTATTGACTTTCATTGATAAAAGAGGTTTATGATCAGTTTTGATCAATACTTTTTGTCCAAAGAAATAGTGCCAGTAAACTTTAAGACTATAGACAACTGCTAGGCATTCTCACTCTGTAGCACACCACTTCCTCTTGTTTTCCTTAAGGATTGGGCTGCTATAGTCTATTACCCATTGGTCATCTTTAGTCTTCTGATAAAGTACTGCTCCCAGTGTGGTTCCACTGGCATCTGTTTGGAGAACAAACTCCGCAGTTCCATCCAAAACAGGATATCATAGAAATGGCACTGAGGTGAGTGCTTTTTTCAGTTCTTCAAATACTTGGTGATGTTCCTCTGTTGCTCAGAATTTCTTTCCTGTAGCAGTAAGCTTATATAATGGGTCAGCAAGCTTTGCAAGGTTTGGGATAAATTTCTTACACCATTGCAATATACCCAAAAACCGTTGCATTCACTTCACGCTACTGGGAAATTGGAATCCCATAATAGCCTTCACTTTTTTCAGATCTGGTGAGATTCCATTTTCGTCCAGTATGTGTCCAAGAAAATGAACACTTTTTGGAAGGAAATCAAACTTCTCTGGCTTAAGTGTTAGCCTTGCTTTCTGAACAGCTTGCAAGACCAACTCTAAATTCTCCAAATGTTCATCAAAAGTCTTGGAGAATACAATGATATCATCAATATAAACCAAACAGATTTTCCAGACTAGACCATGCAAAACTCTCTCCATCATTCTCTGAAATTCCGCAGGTGCATTTTTAAATCCAAAAGGCATAACTTTAAAATGATATAGGCCTTCTTGACATATAAATGCAGTCTTCTCCTTGCTACTCTCCTCAAGTGGGACTTGCCAATATTTGGCATTACGTAGACATTCCAAATAATCATCCATTCTAGGTGTAGGATACCTGTCATCCTTAGTAACTTTATTTATACCTCTGAAGTCCACAACTGGTCTCGCAGTACCATCTTTTTTCCCAACTGGGAAAAGTTTAGCAGCCCATGGTAACTGGCTGGGTTCAATAACTCCTTTATCTAACATGTCTTGGACTTGAGCTCTAATCCCTGATCTTTGGTTCATGGGAGCTCTGTAATAATGTTTTGCCACTGGCATCGCATTACCTGTATCAATTTTGCACGTAAGATAGGCTGTTGTAGTTAAGGGATCATTGGGTAAGCTGAAAACATCTCTGTATTTAGAAAAATTTGCTACAGCTTTTTCCTTTGATTCCTAAGCAATATCAGCCTTGGAAATCATTTTATATAGTGCTTCCCTAAATGCCAATGCATCATAGACCAACATTCTGAGAGTGGCCTTAAAATTATCCTCAACACTAAATATCCTACAACTCGTACCTTGTACTTCTGATACTCCTGAATTTTCTTGTAATATTGAGTCACAGTAGCCTACAACCTGATTAGGTTGCAATTGGCATCCAGAACCTGTATTATTCAAAATCATAAAAACAAAGTCTTCCCATTTACCATCAACCAGTGTGCTATCAACTCTAAATTTCTTTTCATCTTTATTCCCTTCTATGACCAAACAATTCTGATCTGTTTTAGAAGATCCTTCCCATAATCTTGTGTTAATAAGCGCATCAGTTTGTTGTGGTACATATACTTTCGCACATGATACCACTGGAAATGCTATACCCAATTGGCATATCCTGGGGTATTGATCATCTTGAGGAATTGAATGTACTGTAGGTGCTTCCCCTATATGATCAATAGCTTGTATAATGACTCACTTGATCTTTAGGTACAACACTTATAGCTTTCTCAACTCCATTAAGCTTCATGATACCTTAACCAAAATCTATCATCGCTCCAACATCTCGATGTGCTGAAAAATCCATTCCAATTATAAGATTTTCGTGTGCATTTGGAATGATTATGGCCTTCACCAGGAAAGCTCCTAATTCACAATGCATTTTGAATTGAATGTAACCATGTGCATGTACTACTGCACCATCAGCAACAGTGACTTTTAGTATTACAGGGTATCTGGTATATTCTTCATCAAAAGCTTCCTTAAGAAACCCTGAGGACATCACTGAACACTAAGCACCAGTATCAACTAAAACCGTGGTGTTAGTATTACATACAGTCACATTAATGTGAAATGGGAGAGTTCGAGGAAACTTAGAAAGCCTTAATCGTTCCTCCTAATTTGGAATTATCCCATGCTTGAATGCCTTTGTAACCTTTGAATAATCTTCCTCATCATGGCACACTTCAATACTCCAGGTCACTTCATCTCATTAACACCTTGACCCATAGTGGCAATGCTATTAACACTTCCAGCAGATCCCAACTCTGTCTGACTCAACGTGGATGGTTGACTACTGGAAACCACTTCAACACTTGGGCTAGGGTTACTGATTTGAACCTGACCTTGAGGGGGAGCTGTGATCATCAGCTGTTGGCTAAGTGCTGGCAGTTGTGGTGCCATATAGAGTTGCTTATTCCACAATCTATTCTGGTAATCAATGAATTGTTGATAAGTATCATAATCCACATTATCACCATAATAACCTACGGCATAAGCTCCTCTACTGCTCCTGCCAACATATCCTCCTCTAAAGCCTCCATACTGTTGCCTGAAACCTCTGTTTCCACCATATCTATTATCCCAATTACCTCCTTGCACATTTTCACATTGAACAGTTTTACATTCCGACGTGTCATGAGAGTTATTTCTTTGGTATTGACAATATGGTTTCATGAACTCTTTTTGACCAGATTTTGGGGTTTGCCCTTATTGACTTTAGCAGAAATTTCATTCAATTTGGCATCAGTCTTTTGGCTTATCTCCTGATAACATTGAACCAACTTCGCAATCTCCTGTGTTAATTTGGCTAGAACAGAATCATTACTAGGTTCGTCAGGCGCTTTTCCCTTTTGGGGAGTAGTAGCCATTTGAGTCCCCTGTGAGTTATTCTCCTCTACAGAAGTATTGGAATCCTTCTTTTCTGAGGCTACGATCGGGGTTTGCTTCTCTCTCCTTGCTTGCTGTTGCATAGCTTTATTTTTAAACTGCCTTTGTGGGGCATTGCCAAATTTATTTCTATGGACATAAGCCAGTTCAGCTTGACCTTCACCTATGGTCACTTCATTTATCGCAATTGAAGATTCTGCAGTTCCTCTCTTTTTATAAGCAGCTGTATTCCGCTTATCTATCTTGTGCACATCCTCTGCCAGATCATGCCATGTTTCATACTTCTTCCTTTGATCCAGCAATTCGATCTGATACTCCTCAGATTTTTTATACAAAAAAGGTATCAATAATGAAGCGATCTCTGAACCCTTCAGTCTTATTAGGGTACAATCTGTCTACTAGCACTCTAATTCTCTTGAGGAATTTCTTTCGAGGGTCATCAGACTCCTGCTTTATGTTTATCAGTTTCCTTGTTTGCATACTGACATTTGAATCTGAAGCTTGCACTTTGAGTAACTTTCTTCGGGCTTTTTCGTAACTTTTGAACCTTTTAGCAGTAGCTTTGGGTACTCCTTTAGAAAGTGCTCGTGAGGCAGCCAGCTTCATTTTATCAGTAGTCTCTATTGTAAACTGCTTCTAAATCATTTAGGAAACTGAGAACTTGTGTTTCAGTCATGTCATGTAGGAGTAGCTTTGGCTTTACAGCCTTCATTATATCTGATACAATAGGCTCCAATCCATCCACTGAGGAGTCATCAGAATCTGATGAATTTCCTCGTGTGGACTTCTTGGATCTTTTGTGCTTCGACGTAGTATGTTTGCTTTCCAGATGACCTACTGCTGCTTCCTCATCAGCCTCTTGGAAAAATTGTGCAACTATATCACTTGCTTGTTTTCAAACAGCAAGCGTTTCAGTTACACATTTTTCCGTAGAAACCTTTGATTTCACAGCAGGTTTGACTGTGAACTTTTGCTCTGACTCATCCACTTCCATCTGCCGTAACCTTTGGTCATTGGCAATACAAGTTGCAGACGTCATTGGCAAAGTTCCACATATACTCTGAGTTTGCAATGGTCTGTCAATAGTCCTACTCACTCGGATATCCTTTTGTCTTTGATCCAAGATGAACTTTTCCAATAGCCCTTGGACTCCGATCATGGAATCAGTCATTTTATCAATTTTGACATTTAGCCGTCAAATTTTGTCATCCTTCTGGCTCATTTCAAATTGTAATTTGTCCAATGGATCGTGACAGTAATTGTCCAGAATAATATCAAAATTACCTTGAATGTATTCTCGATGATACATTTCAAATCATTGTCGAGGTCCTCGCAAAGGTTCCTCTTTCAATTGATCAACAATAAATGGATCAATTTGATCCTCCGCCAATTTTGGCCTTCTATCAATGGGCGCATTAATTTGAGCATCTCTATCATCGGCAGTTGATAGTTCCTTTGCCGTGGCCATATTATGAATATTATTACTGTTGGCTGTTATAGGCGCTGCGAGATTGGGCGCATTTACTGGGTCCATTTTTACCTCAGCCCTCTGGCTTATGGCACTTGAGTCAGAGCCCTTTTGCTTGCTCATAGTATTGGATACTACAGGCAGTGCGAAGGATTTATCCGACTGATCATGCCTTGTACCAGGTGGAGTCCTTGGTAAAGTTGTACCAGAGGTTAAATCCTCAGTATTTCTGGACATCTTGAGTCCTAAATCTTTGTAAAAACCTTTTGGTTTTTTGTAGCACCTCGGGTGACTGTGCACTCTTCCCTATTGCAAGTTTCAGAAGCCACCACTTGTCATGTTTATTCCTCTGCTTAGGTCAGAAGACGTCAGCAGTATAACTCAAGATACTATAAGCTTTTATCCAACTGACTACTGTAGGTCACTCAAAAGGGCTTCCTATTAACAGCTAAGTACAGTGCAACAGTCCTTAAGCAGAAATAAACACAACCTTCAGTCACTAATCAGTAACTGGAAATTCTAACTCTTGCAATCAAAGAGCAATCAGGGTCTCCCCAGACGCTTCCTAAGGGTTTACACAAATAAACAGAACTCACTATACTGATGTCCAAGAAGGCTGGGGCTCTCCCTGGTGTTGGCTCCCACGTAAATAGGCTCCCGCCTCTGCTGAGTGCGCAAGTAATAAATAATTAATAATAATAATAAAAATAATATAGAATATTATGCAAAGTGTGTTGGGCTGTCGGCATTCCAATTTATTAGGCCTAAAAGAACAAATATAATATAAACGGAGGGGGCTCGCCCACAACACACGGTAATTGCAGAATGATCAACATCCTGTCTTTTTGGTCGAATTGTGGCTTCGTCCATTCACCAATTTTGCATAGATGTGGGATGACTGCTACCATAAGTACATTCCCAACAATTGTAAAGGTAGTACTTCTCAAATGCTGCGCACTGGGCCTTTAACTTTTTTTGCTCCCTACTTTGTTAGGGTGTGGGGGTGGGTACTTTCATCACAAAACAATTCTCATTTACGAAAATGAATAATGCCCCCCTCCTTTAGGATTTCAAAAAAGTTTTTCATGCAACACTTAACATTTTTCCACTGTTTCTACCCCATTTTCCAGCTCTCAATCATGCAACATGGATTTACTAATTACACACTGTGAGAGAATGGTCAGACTTTTGGGTGAAAATTTGTTGCGTCAACATATTCCCGCACATTTCGAAAATCGGACACATCATATTTTTGGAAACATCATGACCAGTATCATCAGAAGTATGAGCACATTCCTAATAAGGGTCGTACTAGTGCCTCCAATTGGAAGTGCTGATGCGGAATGCAGCTTCAGTATTATTAATCACATTTGATAATGAATCACAAGTTTGAAACCAGATACCATTCCTGCAATGATTTGCATCCACCCCAACGGACCTCAGATGTCCCAACTCAAGGCAGAAAAGTATGTTACAGCTTGGGTGGAGAAATATAACCATATGTGCACAGAAGACCCAAGGCAGAAGCGAGAAAGAGGAAAGGAGAAGATGAAGGGGAAGAATTTCGAGAACATAATATTTTTCTTCTCTAGGGGCGATTTTTTGAGATTACTTTTTTGTCTAATAAATCGCATACTTAGATAACTCATTTGCTCTCCCAATTATAAATAAAATGATATTCTACAAGTTGCATATATAAATGTGCTGATATTCTTTCCTGAAAATCGCTACATGGCACAGAACTTGCATACTTTTTCATAATCATCTGCTCAGTAAATGTGTCAAGAAGACTAAAGAGTAATTCCTCTGAAACACACATTGTGTAATTTTTCTCAAATTACTATACCCTACTGAGGATGAGGTCTACCAAAATTTTTTACAACAGCGAGCTGTTTTTACTGGGATAGTAAATGAATTTCCAAATCTAAGACCGGGGTAATACCCCCTCATACACTCCATGAGGTGCTCTGATACTAGTGCATGTATGTATTAGACAACCCTTCCTGTTGACTGCGTGAATATATTCCCAAATTTTTGAAGTCTGCCGTCAAAATGTGTACTGATGGTAGAAAATCTTATGAATTGCAATGGGCATAAGAACGTCTGCTCGTGTTAAAAACGTCTGCAAATTTCTGGCGGAATTGGACTACATTTTTCAATTTTTTAGGTTTGGCCACATCGTACATTATTTGGGCACTGCATTCTGACTCCCAGACCGAGTTACTCAATTCCTTATCCTGCATGCAAAAGAACTCTCCGAAATGGGAAGATTTGCGGACCCTAGGTGCTGGATGGTGGCTCACAAGCTCGGCGACGTTGAAAATTTGTATCGAAAAGGTCTCACAACTGTTCTTACTTCCCTATACTGTTTAGAATTAATTGTGATCATAATTTAGGTTGCAAAAACTGCATTCCAAGTCAACAATGACCCGATGGACGCCGCCGTTTACTATTTGGCCATGAAAAAAAAGAATGTTATTATGCACCTATATAGGTACTAGTAATTCGTATGAAAACAACATTGCTAAGTGTTAGACAGCTCACGTGGTACAAGAAGTGTTTGGAAGTTGCAATTTTTAGGAGCCGCATTTTTTCTGTTTTATTCGATTTTTTATCCTTCAGGTCAGCAAGAGATAACAAAATGATGGATTTTTTCGCTAATGATTTTACTCAAGATAAATGGAAGAAAGCCGCATTGAAAAATGCTTTCGTTTTGATGGGCAAACAACGTTTTGAACATGCAGTAGCGTTTTTTCTGCTCGGCAACGCTTTCGAAGACGCCTTACAAGTATACTTTCGTGATAGTTCACTTTCGCAAGTACTGAAAATTGCTGAACGTTACAGATTTTCTTAATATAATTTTCAAACAAGTGAAAATAAGCTGCATACATAATTGTTCCTCTTGAAATGCTTGTAAATGCGTAATATAAATGGAGAGGAAGTACTATTTTATATTTTTACAAATTTCTGCTGAACTCCATGTTACACCGAAAACTTTGAAGTTTACTCGACTATAGCCTTCAACAGTATTTTTGGGGGGAAGGTCAGTTTTAAAGGCTTGCGTGAAAATTTTGACGACAATGTAAATTTTTGTAACTTTTTCAGTTCTTAAGCATTTTACAAGGAGCAGACTATAGTAAAATCCTTCGAACTTTCATATTTTTATGTTCTTTGAATCAGGTTTGCGTTAATAACCTGAACGATCTGCAATTAGCCCTCGTGATAGTCCGTCTTAATGAACAAAATGTCGAGAAACAGCAAATGATCATTCGTAAATTATTATCCAAACGTATTTTGGGTTTGAGAATACCAGACGAAAAATCATCCCAGTCGGCTTTCGTATCAAGTTACGTCACGACGAATGGTGACACTCCGCAAAATCAGTCGCGTCATTCATCGTTGGCTAGCACTAACGAAATGGACAATGAAGCCAGTGATGATCCATTCTTGCGAAGTATGGCATGTTGGTTGTTGAAAGACTACGAACGGTCATTGTCGACGTTGATCGATGACAAAGCGCTTTTTGTCGATTCTTCATCAAATATTTCAGAAGTTTTTAGTTTTTACGTATACTTGAGAACTCACCCGTTGGTTGTTAGGCAAAGACTTTCGAATGCGGGAGTTCAGATAAGTAAGGAAAATCCTTTTTTAAAAGTTCAACGTCAGTAGATTTTTGACTATTTATGATAATCATACGCAATTGACTATGTATCTTTGAAATTTCAAGTGTACCGTACCCCCTTTGATTTTATTCAAATTATTCATTTTAGATAAATGTACAGGATGGACGACTTATCTAAGCGCAGTTTTATTTTTGCATAGATTCGAAAATTTCTGGATATAGCCACGAGTTTCCATCCGCAATATTTCATGACAGTAGCACCACTCACATTGCCCGCTGGGTAGACAAACGTGGATCTTCTGTGAAATGGTCCTGAGCACTATACCAATTTTCAGTAGACTTTACTGACCGACTCCTCTTTCTCTTCACGTCACAAACTGGTATAGTGTCAAAGAGTATACCATTTATGAATGCTATTAGTCATGGGTTGATCACAACCGAATTCGGTTTATAACTTTGTCTG
The DNA here is from genome assembly GCA_963922205.1 of Romanomermis culicivorax. Taxonomy (NCBI): domain Eukaryota; kingdom Metazoa; phylum Nematoda; class Enoplea; order Mermithida; family Mermithidae; genus Romanomermis; species Romanomermis culicivorax. The sequence continues at coordinate 62,005 of CAWUHX010000110.1, read as the reverse complement.
AAAGATGACCACCACTCGGTCCACTCAAATCAGGAGTCAACTTTTGCACTTTCCGTAATTAAGTAAACGATTAATAAACTTATGTTCAACTCCATCAGTGTACAAGATTCAATCATGAAAATTTTACTGGTAAAATTCCCATGACCGCTTAGCATTCTGAAGAATTTTTGTCGTGTTTACGCAAAAACTTTGTGTTTTGCAACAAATCGGAATTGCGCTTAGACAAATAGACCACCCTATATTACTGTTTGATCAGACATAGTTTAAACATGATTTTCGTTAACTGAATCTCGTCTTTTTTGTTGTACAGCAAAACCTTTGCTTCAGGCAGCACAGATCGTTTCATTCAAGTAGCCAAAAGTTTGGAAAATCAAGTAACGCCTTTAGAAAGAAAACTATACTTCAAAACGGCATCCGTTCATTTTAAAACTGGTTGCCCCTTATTGGCCCTAGAAGTATTATGCAAATTACCGAAAAAAATGTGGCCTTTGCTCGAAGAAACGATAGCCGTTCAGAGAAAAACGTCGTCGCGCGCCGTAGAAAACGTACCAAAAATCTTTCTGGCCAGTAGTTCCGCGTCGCCGCCTCAGGTTGATTCGACGCCCAACGACGTCGACTGGAGTTTTAGCGCTAAAACGCCGATGAAAAAGTTAGTTTTAGAACGTTGCGAAGTATATAAATTTTTAGCAACTCATTACCAATATGAGTAAGCAGACTGACTACAACTTTTAATCGTTTAACATAAGGAATGGTAAACAGAAAGCCAGTTTTCCTCTTTATAACTTTTTCGTATAAACAAGGTTTCGTCGTAACTTTTCACATACATAAATTAGTGAATCGCTGAAATAATCGAAAATATCTTCGTCTCTAATCTTATAAAAAATAGAATATGACAAGATTTTTTAATTACAGTACATAAGTTACGTGCACAAAAATATGACGCCTGGCCGATGATTACTGTATACTCTTCAAAGCACAAAATTTCTAGAACGTCTCGTTAGGTGTATTTCGATTTGAACTGGATAGCCGTAATGATCCGTCTCTTAAAAATATTGAATTCGTATACATTCGAACACTTTTATTCACCTCTTACTTAACAATTCTTCAAAATTAAGGATTGAAACCGATGAACTAAAACTTGATTGGGGTGGTGAAAACGAGGAGCAGTCAAGAAGTGAAGACGCATTCTATCCGACTTCCAAAAAAGATCTGAAATCTCCTACAGAAAGTATAAACAGCACTCAGTTGTTCGAACGACCCGACTCCGACCTCAAACTAGACATTATGGCCCAACAGTTGAAATTTATCGCATGCCTAAAAATCATCATGGAAGAATTATCCACTTTGGCATCGTTAAACGAAGTGGACGGTGGTCAGTTACGGATACAGTTGTACAGTTGGCTGGAGAAAGAAGTGGACGTTCTGAAATATCTGTGCGAGTACAACGTAGATTTCGAAGAACATCTATCGGAAACTTTCAAGCCCGAAAACAATAATAATAATAAGCAAGAAAGTAATAGAGCAGAAGACAACCCATCAAAATCGCCGGTTCTTTTGCATGAAGCGTTGAAATTTGACCGCTTGAATATGAATGCGAAGTGAGGCTAAGATGTCGATCATGTTCGTTTGAGAGAGTGATCGAGGAAGGATGAATTTCGGGCTCAGTAATTTTCAAAAATATCTTAAATATCTGTTTACAGCGCAAAAAGACGAAAATTGTGACAGTTATTACTCTTAATTGGTCAAAATTGGCCATTTTCAACCCAAAAATCGACATTCTTTCTAAATTAAGGCCTGGTTAGTGGTTAAGATTGAAGGTTCGAACGAATTCCCTTAGTTTAACCTGTCGTTTATTCTAGAAGTCGCTGATTCCATGCCATGTGATAACCTGACTAGGGGATGCTCTCGTAGCTCAGTGAATTTACACATTTTCGAAACTGAAACAACTTTCAATCTTTTTTTATTCTACTTTTTTAGATTGAATCAATCAGTCCGGAGACGTTTATGGCTTGGTGCCAATCAACAACTTTTACGAACGCTTTTGTCCTATTGTTCGTTGCATAGTTCGCAAGGCGTCGGCTTGACGTCCGTGAGAATGGAAATTTTACTACTTCTTCAAGAATTGCATCAAGATCCTAGTCGGAAATCCGTATTGGCAGCCCCATTGCCTGTACAAAGTAGTTTCCCTTTATTGGCCGCATCAGTTGCGTCGATTAAGACGGATATTGCCGGGCCGTTGCGTTATTTACATTGTCAAATTTCGGATTTGTTGAAATCGTTCTGCGATTTACAGTGCCCACCGAAATTTAACGAAATGTCCATTAAGGTTCATTTTCAATAATTAATCATTTTACATGAGTTATTATTTCATTAAATACAAGTTGTGCTACATAATTATTCAATGACACACAAATTTTGCCTCATAATTCCACTATTCACTTTTGTGTTCCTTTCAGATGTCCATGTTCTACATGCTCAGTCAAGGTTTATCGTCCTGCATTTACGAGTCTTTGTGTGATGTTGATAATCTCACATTGCCAAAAGGTTTTATTGCTGGCCACGGCTACCTCTTGCGGAGGAAGAGACGGAAAAGCTCGTCTTTCAGCGACGAATATCACGTCACTTCTTCGCCTCACAAATGGCCAGGTACAATTAAGGCTGCACTTGCTTTCAGAATAATTTTAATGGCAATTCTTTTTAAATTTGCTCAATTTTTCATCGTCTTATTAAATATGCTTAGGATTTAATTTTTGTCTTGACATAGTTTCACATTACCTAAAGGAAATAACGAAAAAAAATTTTGTTTAATTTTTTCTAGATTGTTTTTCCGGAAAAGACACCTGAACTTTCTGAATACTTGAACTAAAATTCTGATCTTTGCTGCAGTCAGCATGTCATAATTTGAAAAATAAATTTGATCGCAGCTAAAATTGCAGCATAATTTCTGTTTTTTGCCGGTATTCGTACACTAAGTACCGGCGCTATGGAAAACTACGCAAAAAATTAATTTTCCGGGTGTACATCTGATTGTGACTCAGTTGCATGGTGATCGCTAGAAACAAAATTTCATCAGGGCTTCCTATATTTCTTCTGTTAAGCTTTCTATGCGCTTACTGATATAGGATTTCTTATGTCATTTGATCGACTATTTCCCCAAGTGGTCATTACATAATGCATTTCTGCAGAATTTAGTTCGCTTTGTAGACTTGAATAACACTAGCCTGCATTGACATACAGAATTCAGACTCTTGGTAAAAGCTCCATAGTAAGATCGAAATGTAAGCCGAAAATTAGTAAGGGTAGAATTTTTCGAATCCTAGATTAGAGTTACATTCAAATCTTGTCACATTTTCGTCAAGATGGTTTGTTGAAGAGTCAGAATTTAAACATCACTAAAAATTACAGTTTAATTACTGAGCAATCTTTTATCGAGGAAGTCGCTACTTCTTTTGATTATCTGTATTTAACGAAAAATAGAACTTTGTAGACAGAGAATTTCTCGTAGCAGCTGTATTTCATGCATTTGAACACTTTTTCAACGCATAAATTTTTTCTGAATTTTCGTTCTCTAACTCGTGGTTTCATGGCGTAGTTTTCCATCTACATTTTAATCTTTTGTAACTCGTCTGTGTTCCTCCGTGTACTATTTTTTCCCTAATTACAGGCACCGAAAATTTATTGGCCTGCTTGTCACGCGAGCGAGACGAAGATGTACCCAACCTACTGCTCCTGTTGGCCGAAACTTGGGTGGCTATTTATTTAGCCTTGTTCGCCTATTCATTTTGTAGTTACGATTCTCGATGGTTGTACCGATTAGTGGCCCATCCCGTCGACGCCGACACATTTGCAAAAGTTTTTGGCGGCGGAGCCGAAGTCAAATCTTCGTTGGGTTTGGCTTCCGAACATCAAGAAACGTCAGATTTTGGTAGTACAGTCAGCAGTAAGCTTAGTCGATGACGGCGTCTTACGTGAAAAATTTTGATCAGTACATCGCATTAAGTTCTGATACATATATGAAAAAAGTTCAAAAAAAAGATTTTTGAAGACTGAACGCAAAAAACTACGTAAAATTATCTCTGAATGGAAAACGCGAAGCTGAAAATTGATTTCTGAGACGTCTAAAACAGAAAAATGTCAAATACTTTCGGCGCTATGCGCCAAATGTCGTTTCAAATGTTAGTACTGGATGGTTAGGAAGAAAGTAACTTTGTACCCCACGAATATTCACATAGTCGATATTTATACTCTATTTTGGGTACGAAATGTTCAATGCAAAAAAACATTCGTCGATTTCTTTGCCTACTTATTACGATGAAATTTTGCTCGGTTTTCTTCATTCTTTTGGAAATATTGTTGGATGATCAGTTTATTGGACGAAAGTTATTGATTAAAAACAGTTTTATTCAGTTTTCAAATTTTGTTCTCCCACCATGATTGCAGGTCAGCTGTCGTCCGACCCGTCGTCAACGTTTCCTGCAATGACGGCCCTCGCTCGAACGCAGACTGTCAACGATCCGGCTAGTTTGCGCGCTCGATTTAATGCTAAGGTATTTGGTGTTGATTTGAACAAAAATACCGTGGCCATGGCGGCGGCGACTGCGAATCGAAAACAATCTTTGATTACAACGACAAAAAATCATTGGGTTCAACCGAAAATGAGCATAATTACGCATTTCATGGCGAGAGTAAGTTGAATTTAGGACGCTATTTTATGTTGTTTGAACATAGCTAAATAGAACGTCTGAAATATTTCGGCGTATCAGTTTCAGTCAAACTATTATAGTCTTCATTTTTAGCCCATGTCTTCGACAACCGTAGAAAATGTTTACAATTCCGACGCATCTCAATCCGATGACGATGAGAGCGACGACGAAAAGACTAATGATAACATCGTTGATCTGATAGTTGAAGAAGAACCTGTCGAAGAAACCCATTCTCGATCGACGACTAACGAAAATAGAAAAATTATCAAACGTAAAGAAAACACCATGCACGCTGATCCCGATAGTTTCGCCTGGCTTCTCCTACGTTTTGCTGTCGTCAAACAAGCTATCTTCCGCGTTAATCAATTCATGGCCGTTTGTGGGTTCGAAGTGGGCGGTAAAAATTAGACATATAGAAGCAGGGTGGCCACCAACCAGGAAATTAACCGGAAATTTCGTAAACAAGTTACACATTAAAGTAATTTTTAAGCGTTTTGAGCTATTTTACTGCAAAAAATTCGAAATTCTTCGCCGCGTGGCGGCGTTATACGAATTACGAATATAATATTTGATTCTTTATTTTGAAAAAATTCATGTAATGTTATAATGTTAAGTTTGGTATTCATAAAATGTGTTTACTGCTCAACCGCTACATATGTTAACAAATGTGGCATATTCACGCAGGTGTTTAGCATATATTTTTTACTGATCACTTAATCTTCAATACTTTTCATCGTCTAAAATGTTTTATGGATTTTAGAAATTTTATGGAATGTTGATTTTTTTGAAAATATCCTAATATTAGATGATATTGCAGAATGATTCGAGACACCCCTGCTGACAGGAGAGTATAAGCTACAAATAATTTTCATATGCTAGCTTGTAGAAAATTCAATTTTGCGTTTAATGGACTATTTTTCAAATTACAATGTTGAACCTGACTTGATTTATTGGCAAAAAACAAAAGCTACCCTAAAATCAACAACAATCGTTAGTTTGAACAAATCAATAACCTGTTCCACCCAAGGTTTTTGTAGCTCGAGTCCTATTAGCACAGTTGAAAAATGATACTTTATTGGTGTCAAACTAATGTGTGAATTTGCCAATTCTAATAATCTACTTTTATTGTATTATTGACCTACGAAATCATGCTTGATGTTGCTACTTTCAAAAGAAATAAGATGCTCATCTGATTCTAATTAAATTAGCTCATTCTCACTAGTGATATGCGCCAGAAAAATTCCCATATCTGGATATCCGTGTTTTTTTGCACCTTCGGATATCCGGATACATCCGGACATTTTTAATGTTTGCAAAGAGGTAAGAAGAAGTCACATATTAAGTAATAATACAGTGAGTCAACTACAATAATACATAATAATATTCTATAGGTGCAATAACTTTTCGTTTTATATTTACGTTAACCGTGATTGTTATAAAAATATGTTACTTTTCTAAACTGCAATATCTCAGGAAGGTTTTTTCTTCTCGTTTTTAGTGAAAAGTTAACAGTGAAAAGTGAAAAAGCTTTTCGGTGGATAGATTGTAAAAAATTGACCTGCTTTTGCTACGTCTCTAGAATTTCCGAAGATCCAGCCACATATTGGAGTTGAATCCGGATCTTGTATTTGTTCAGTCTGGATTTTACTCTGGAAGCGTTGGATCTGACAGTTCAGATAATAACTGACTTTTAATAACAGGAAAAGTTACTTTTAAACCACATTTTGAACTTCAATTGTCTAATGTCCTTTGCATTTCAAAGTAAATAGAACATTACATAATATTTTTTACGCTTCTTAATCGAAGACGTTAATCACTGTTAAAGTCGTTTAAACAACGCTTTTACAGTAGGATTCTCACTCTGTTTAAGATTGGTTTAGTATGCCATAGCTAATGTAACGTATATAGCAGTGTTTTTAGCACGGTGCTAATGACTGAATGGGAGCAATTTTTGAAAAAAAGTTCGAGAAGAAACTTAGGAATATCACGAAATTGTAATGAAAAATCAAAAATCGCCGTTTTCACAAATAGCTCCAGATACAATGGAATTACTGTACTTTACTGTACCTGTGTTGTAAACGTTTACCGAAAGAGAATGCGAATTTAGCGATTCCTAAAAGTATTAAACTACTGAATATTTACTAGTCGGTCAACTAGTCAGGTGCATAATGCAAGAATGAACTGATTTACTTAGAATCAGATGAGAGTCTTATTCCTTTTAAAAGTACCAATATCAAGCATATATATACCTAAGTAATACCTAAGGTTACTTATACCTAAGTAACCCTTACTTCTTTTTTAAACAGTGAAAATATCCGCATATCCTTATTTTTTTTCACATCCGGATATCCGTTTTTCAAAATATCCGTCCGGATATCCAGATGTGCGACGCACATCACTAATTCTTTCATTATGCACTTGTTTAGTTAATCGACAAGTAAATATTCGGTGGTTACTTTGACAGTAAAATTTTCAGGAATTGCTAAAGTCACGTTCTGTTTGAATTAAAGTTGACATAGTTTCATTGTACCTGGAACTGCGCTTCTCAATATAGATTCTTGATTGATTTTTTGTGAAAACATGCAATTATGTTTGCTTCTTACGATTACTAATTTGTGTAAACTTCAGCATATGTCAAAACAGCTGTTTTCAGATTACTTTAGTTATGTCCAAAAGGTTAGAGCCGAAGCTGATTCAGATTCGAGCCACAGTCGTTCACTAAACAAAACTGGCGAGTAAAATGAGGATATTGACAAAGTTGTTATTTGTGAAAACGATGATTTCTGATTTTTTACCACAATTTGGTGATATCTTTTATCTAGCTCTCTTCTCGAACTTTTTTCAAAAATTTTCTCCCTTTCACTCATTAGCATGCGTGCTAACGTCAAAAAATTCACATCAGCACGGCTCTGATTTTATTAGCACCATGCTAACAAATCATCTCTGGCTCCCTCGTCATTTTCTTCCCATCTTGTCGAGAACGTTTTGGCATCTAACTCGAAGATTTTTTCCAGCTTTGCTCAATGATAACTTTTGATTTTTGAGCTAATGTTTCAGCACTTCCAAATGCCAGCAGAAATTATTTTTCCAGTCAATAATTATAAATAATGTCGTTGAATTGAAAGAAGAGATAATTTCCGCTCATTTTACACATTTTTTGCATAATTTTTATCCGGAACGCAAAAAGTTTTCCATGCAAAAGGATTTGGAGTCGTTTCCGTACGGTGTAGGGTGTAGGTGAACGGGTGCGGAAAATGGCTAAAATACTTTCGACTTTTTTCGCTAAATGATAAAGAGTTCTTTTCCTTTATAAAAACAGTGTTCCTCAGTTAAAAAACAATTATAGTTATATTGTAAAACGACTAAATAAAGAATTGAAAGCATTTAAGACCTTTTTGAGTAAAACGTAGTATGCAGAGCATGCTTCTGACTGTTTAAAAACCAGGAAAATTCGGTAAAAATAATCGGGGAAACCTGAAAAAAGCGGGAATTTGATTTCTCGGACTAGTGGCCACCCTGTAGAAGAACAGTTAGTCTCAGGTGTTGAAACCTATTGTCATTCGCCCCGATACGAACGTCAGTGAGCCAAATAGTTTAATTAGTTTGCCGGTCTAGACTATTGGACAGCGAAACTTCCTTCTCTAATTTTAGATGATTGGAATGTAAACTCTTCTTCCCCTGAACTAATCGTTCATTCTGTGAGTGCGAGCTTGACTCCTCCACACCAAATTTATTACTTTTCAAAGTTTCAAAAATATTGTCGCGCGGATTGACATATCAAGTCAGCCCTTCAATAACAGAAAAATAAAAGAATCATCTTATCCGTTTTGGTTACTGTAATAACATATGCGCCATTTTCTTGATCCGTTGTACAGATTCGTACTTTTTTAGAAATAGGCGCAATAAGCCCCTTGATTCACAATGCTATGCGAGTTTTAGACGATTGGAAACGACAATTGTCCTGTCAGTTAGATGCATTCGAAGGCGGATGTCCGGGCAATTTTCTACCCAATATGGAAGTCGACCGATCTTCGTCAAGTACAACCGGCCCGTCGTTGCATAAATACCGTACGATTTTAGACTCGGATAATACGCCTTTTTCGAATGCGAATCGTCGAGCTAATCCTGTCAAACGTTTATGGCTTTACTTAGTTTCGCAAGAGCACTTGATGGACGGCTTCATAAGATATATTTTCAAGGCAAAAAATTATGTTAGACAAGTAAATGTACAATTTTAACGAGTGGAATGTGCTTCCAAACAAAACAGTTTCAAATTCTGATATTATTTTAAATCGAACGACACATGTCAGGATAGTTTTTAGTGATAGTTTTAAATTTTCCGATGCAGTCCAATTACTATGCGAATCAGTTTCTTCATTTTTTAAAGACTTCAAAAATGCATCAGTTTTATTGAAGTGACTGTACTCTCTCTTTTTTACTGTTCAAACAGTACGACAAAATTTTTTTCCAGAATTCTGTGTCTGATGGTGCTACTCCGTCTGGTTATGGATCTTCAGCCAACGAGATTTTGAGAATTTGTCAACGAGAATTGGATCCTATTACTGCGTTCGCAGTCAGTCAGGTATCCGAGGTCAGGCATGCTGTTTGTTGTGTAGATTAATTATTTGCATTTTTGAAACTTGACTTGCGTCGTCTTCTGGTTCTTTGCTTTACCGTCTTGTTTATCGTAAATACATGTTTTTCAGGCTCATTTCGGTTGGTTAGTTGTCTCTACGCCTCGCGAACTGCAGGAAATCGACATCGTATCGAGTTTAACGTCGTCGCGTGACTGGTTGGCCGACCCGACCGAAGTTGATTTAGCTTCTAACGATATGACGAGGTAATATGTTGAATTTTTCATTTCATTTTGAAAAACTTCCGATAATTACCTGTGCTGAACATTATTGTTGTGCATTTGATTTACTAAATTCAGTGATTGTCTTCCAGAGACCCTCTCAAGGATAACGATGATTACATCTTGATCAGTCCGAAAGAGAGAACTCGAGATTCAATTTCTGGTAGATCGGGATCTTTTGTAAGTTTCAAGTTTGTATTTTATCGATCTGATAAGAGCTTGATTTAAGCCTAAAAGCTGAAAAAATGGAAAAATCAGTGTTTCTACGAAAATTTTGATTAGTTTTGCTGTATCTGTCAAATTATTTTCCGAATAATAGCTGTTTCACTTGTATCCAACGATGTTTTACTTCATCTCGGACCTTGACTTCATTTTTTCGGTCAAGCTGACACCCTTCATTATTGATCGGAGTAGATGTTTCATCCGTAAGGTAAAGTTAGATGTTCTAGCTGACGTTAGATGTCATACACGCTGTGTTTTGATCGTAGTGAGTTCTCCCGAATTTATCAGGCCTTGTGCGTGTCGAAAACCTATATTTTCGTCTTTTCATGTCTAGTCAATATGTGAATTTAACATTTCCCTCCGATCACCATTCATTTTTTCAGCTATGTAAACGTAATATACCGGGTGTCAGAAGACTCGAATCTCATCCTACTTTACCGTATTGTAAGTGTCATTTATATGGTTCGATCTTAATTACCTTCTCATCGTACATGTAGTTAGGGGGAAGTGTTATAGGACCCTCCAGAAATCGTTGGTCATATGGCTCGGCATTAGGCGACTTCCCTCCCCAGATTTTCTAATCCTATGGCTAGCCATATGGTAGTCATAGGGACCCCATACATTTGGTGGGAAAAATAATGAAATATGTCAATTTTTAACAAAAAAATGGTCAAAAACGTCAATTTTCTTGGCGCTGCACGCCAAAAATACATTTTTACGCTTTTTTAGACCAAAATTACCATTTTTTGAACTATTTTTCGGGCCTTTATCTAAAAAAATCGATTTTTTCCCACAAAGAACCCCCTAAAATTTTGGAGAATCAGTGACCCCGGCCTCAGAAAAGTCGCCCGACCCCCCCTCCCCAGACCTCTGGACCCCATTACATGTATGCTTCTCATAGCTTTCTTTCGCTTTACATCAGATATTTCTGGCTCTAACGACGGATCTGTTAGATTGTGGGAATTTGGCGTCAATCAATCATTATTCACTGCTCGACCTGCAAATCAGTTTGCAAAAGTGACACGAACTCGTTTCAATGCTCAAGGCAATAAGGTAATTCATATTTTGGAAGATTTTACCATACCTGAAAGCAGACATGCACGGCAAGAATTTTCCAGTGGGGAGGGTCCTCGAACTTTTCATCGAGGAGGTAGCGGGGTGAGCGGGCAAAAAACCAAAAAAATTCCGCGAGTATGTTTGTCACACAAAATATGCATAAAAATCATTTAAAAAACTGTCTTGGAAAAAGTTCAAGGAGGTTGTTTGGCGATTTTTCGGGCCATGGGGGTGTCCAGGGTCTCAGGTAGGAGAATTTACCCCCCCCCCCATGTGCATGTATGATTGAAAGATGCTTTGTCATTTTCACAACCTTGCACGATTTTCTCAGTTTGGTATTACCGATAGCGATGGAGTTGTATCATTATGGCAATTGAGTTACGGGATGACTATGAAAAAGCCGTTTATGGTAAGACACATGTTTGTGTCCAGCACAAAATCTCTCGGCATTGTGAAAATCGGAGGACTTGCATCATGTTTAAATTTATTCTATCAAAACTTATGTGGCAAATTGGTTTCATGGTTGATCGCAGAATTCTGGTTGATTATCTGGTACTATATAGCTTTCATTTCACAGTTTGAAAATAAAAAATAGTCCTTCTGTCATGATTGTTTAAATTTTTTATTTTCTAGAGTGTCAAATGCCACGCGAAAACTGCGGCCGATTTTACATTCCTAGGAAATTCGAGTAGTCTTTTAGCAACAGCTGGCTATGCCACGGGAGACGCTAATGTTGCATTGTGGGATACACTTTTACCTTTGAACAAGTCACTCATTCATAGTAAGATTTCAAAGTCACATGTATTTCACCCTAACAAATTTCGGAAAAATTCAAGGAAAACTTGAAAAATCTTGTTAATGATACCAAAAGTTCCGATTTTGCTGTTTTTCTAATTAAGTCTATATATATATTGCTTTTTAGTTTTTACAGTTCCCAATTTCTTGCTACAGTTGCTAGAAAATCTGCATGAATTTAAGGAAAAAAAATTCTGCTGTTTGTTGAATGTATCTAAAACTATTTGACTTTGAAGCAAATTCAATCCATAACTGTTTATTTTTCAAATTAAACTTATTCGATTTTTGACTTATATGAGCATTCGTTCTTCCCCTATCATTATTTATTCCTCGTTTTCTCAGGAGCACTTTGACGAGCTCTATCACTTTTTTAGCGTGGACATGCCATCCAGAGGGAAGTACGACCTTAATGTACGTGCCTCAACAACAAATCTTGTTGACCGGTGGTCGACACGGCGAAATTTGCATATTTGACGTTCGCGAAAGGAAATTACGATCGACTATCAAAGCTTTCGATCACGTGACAATCAAAGCTTTGGCTATGCAACCTGCTCAAAAAGGCTTCATCGTCGGATCTTCTGATGGCGATATCAAAGTAAGATTCTATGAAAAGTACCCGTTCTGTATGTGTAAAAGTCGCATTCCATAATTCTAGCAATTATATGGAAATAGAGCCTGCTCTGTCCATCTGAATTACATCAAATTTAATTTTTTTTAGGTTTTCAATCTCGATCCGACACCTCAACTTTTGTACACATGGTCGAACGAACACGCGGCCAAAGGCGGTTTTAGTCTGCGCCAGGTGAGTAGTGGGCAAGTACAAGGCGTCCAGCAACTCTATATAGATAACGATCAACGTATGTACTCGTGCGGAGCCGACTGCTCCTTGAAAATCCGACTTTTAAAGTCCATCACCCCCGACTTATGTTATACCACGATTTGAATTGATTTGCATATTAGTAAGCGCAAACTGTCGCGTTTCGTTTAGTTTTCAAACTGGGTGACTCAACTTTTTTGGAATTTAGATAAAGTTTCGTCCAGTCCAACACTGGCTCAGTTGTCGTGATATTTTTGCAGTAGATTTAAAATCCAATCATAACACACATTCTTGGACACCCTGTGTATCGATTTTGCGGATTCCAATGACTCGGTCTGCTCATTCAGTGAAATTTGTGTAACGTGCGTATTGACGCTAAATTTTCTTCCGCATTCCCACGTTTTCACTAGTATATCGATGATTAATTATCAAGTGGTGAAAATTCAGTACTTTTTCGCGTGTACATAATTCGTTAAATAGTGTATTGAAATTCGCATCTTAGAAAGATCGTGTATTGTTTTCGATTGTGGCTAAGTTTATATGATAGATCAAAGACGCTTGATTAATTTTCGGCAGAGATTCTATTACCGATCAAAGAATAGACTGAGTTCGAGGGAAATATAGTATTGTTTCAGTCTCAGCTGAAACTATAATATTTATTTCGTTTATTTATACTTGTAGATCGTCTGTGATTGATTGTCGATGGCCCTCCAGTTCGTTATATTGTTTTAGCTTGTTTCCCGCTAATAATAAAATTAATATAACTTTTTGGAATTCTCAAGATTAAATGATTTCATGATCTATTTTTGAAGGATTCTGACACAGTAAGCATGCGAATTATTCTGCATCGTTTCACTAACCTACTGTCTTTTTTAGATTACTACTTGTCGTGACGGTTTGATAGAATTTTCAGAAAGGTAAATAAATTTATAGTAGGATTGATCGGGTTCTTAGTATCTTGGTTCTTTTACCTACAAGTCACTGTTGCAGAACGTAATTCAGGGCACGAACGTGGACTCGCACATTTTTCTTCTGACCGAACCATCAAAAAAATGTTTTTCTTTCTTGAAAACATGCATGGAAATTTCAAAAATGCTTCTGCCAACAACATTGTTTATGATCGTAACAAATGCTAGAGAATGTTAGTTCTGTTAAATATTGTAACGTACCTGCTAAAGCAGTACTGTAAACATGTAGCATACTGTATGTAATAGACATTTATTAGATATTATTTTATTTTCACATTTTATCGTCTCAAGGATGTCTGGGATTCACACCCAAACATTCCTACAAAATTACGTGAAGTACTTTATTTTGATCCGTTCACACCCTGGTAGCCCAATTAAGATGCCCTAATTAATTTGCACAAACGGCAGCTGTTCCCCTAGAACCTACACTAAACTACACATTCCACAGCTACCGTAATCCCCCGTAAAAATCGTAAACAACACCTGCACACAGTAAAATGCGTAGAAGCCCCGCCGTACAGTAGTCTCAAGTGTAACACTAGCGGCGGCCCCACAAAACGTGTGTATACAGAGAAACCGATACAGGAAGCATGCACAGAAGCACAGAGGTGTGGCCAAGCCCACCGTAGAAAGCAAGTGAAGCACAGAAAGCATACGGTACCAGAAAAGCGTTAGAGAGGCATAACTAAGAAAGCGTAAAAAGCGTAGCCGGAAACGACGATTGGCAGAAGAAGATGGACAGAAGCTCGACCTCCCGCAGCGCCCAGGGAGTGGCCAAAATCGCCGTATAAAAGAAGAAGCAAAGCATGATTTTGATTATTATTCTGGTTCTTATTCTTGTGTTTTTTTTCGCGCTCGCCCCGTCTTTATACATTTGCAAGCGGCCGACTATTCGAAAGCATTTAAACCGAGGCCCCCGTCCGTATTTTAATCCGAAGCGCGTATAATTGTCGACGTTCAAGCGACCGTCGAAGACTCGTTGTTTTATTGTAATCGTACGCCCGCGCCCCGTCCCGCTATTTACCCCGCCGTATCGACCGATTGGTCCAAGTAAAGTACCTCACAGAAATCTGGTCGTTACAATATTGTTCGAATCCAGAATCCCTTGTGCTTCTGAAGTGCAAAGGACCGAGAGTGATTTTGATAATAGACTTGTCGCAACGTTCAAAACAATATATTTCCGCAAGATAGATCATCGCATAAAAATTGCTGCTATCTCATAGGCAGCTATTTTTCAAACAACCAATATTTTGTTGGTGAAAAAATTCGCGTCTAACATACGAAATAAAAATGCTGGTTAAAATCAAACGAAAAACATTGAATTTCAGTATTTCAGACATATATAAATTCAAAACACTGGTTCAGAATCAGAATTAGGGACTAAATAACATTTCGTTTTCTGTGCTGGTCATTTGATGCATATTACGTAGGTGATATCGAAGTATAAATGAAATTTCCAAAAAATTACAGTTGGTCAATTTTTTCGAGAATCATCTTAGTTCTTTTCTGAATCCTGCGACCATTTGATCCGAATTAACCATCTTTGTAAATCTTACAATTGAAGTAACATATTTTGTTCGAAAAACGATGTTCTTTAGTTTTGTTTTTTGTTGATTTATACAACTTGTTCTCTTCTGCAGCCAGTGAGTGAGGGTTTTTCTTTGCATAAAAGCCAGCTTTTTTCCTATTTTTAGGTTTGACTTCCGCGATACTCGAAAACTGACGTTCGTTTGCATCCTATTGTTATAAATATAGAATCTCAATTTGGACCGTTTATTTTTCATTACGTCATTCTACAGTTCACATCGAACGACGCTTCGTCTTTTTGGCACGCTTCTTATCTCTATTTTGCCAGCTTTTTCGCAATAATGGATGCGCAAACATTAATTAATCGGTTTTTAATTTTGTCGGCCAAAAATTTATTGGACAGGTAATTTTTTCGGCAATGTTTACTTTTTTGTATCGTGTCTACTTAAGATATTCGACATCGACTATTTTGTACCCATTCTTATCTTTTTAGCGAAAAATCTAGTTTTTGAGATAATTTTTGCTCTTTAATGTTTGAAAACGGCTAGTTTTGTCCATTTATTTTCTGTGCGTATCGTAAAGGAGAAAGCGAATCACTTTTTTCCAATCCTGTAGGTCTGTTCGTTTGTTTTCTTCTTTGCCGTCGTCGTCAGATTTGTATTGTCTCTCCAAACTGTCTGCCGAGCATATAGTGGAAGAAACGATTAATAATCAAAGGTAAATTATTTTTTTGATTCAATTCCACAGTATTTGCGCATGTGCGTAGGGTATCTGGTGATCGCTGATCTATTGAATCACTAAAGCTTAATCTTTTGTAAAAATTTTGCTTATTCTTGTTGGCGTGTTGAGACGGAAAGTTTAATATCTACATTTTTTTGTTGAAATTATTATAGTTCTAGCACGATCACAATGTAATCAATTTTCCGGATTCAAATATTGAGAAGACGTCAGATTTCCTTGAAGATATTGCTTCCTTATACCTTAAAATATCAGATCAGGAGCTTGAACAAAAAATAAAAGTGATCTCGTGTTTGAATGAATCTCAAAATCAAATCTTGCCAGTTTATGAACGAAGTTTTCTTTATACAGCTCAACTAAGATTATTTCAACGCTATAAGACCGAGTCTCAAATCACAAGGTGCAACCCTTCGTTTCGCTATATTTATCCATGAAATGCCTTCAATAGTCACCAAAAATTTTGTTGTCATTTTCCAGAAAGAACGATGAATTCTAATATAGAACATGTGGCGGTATCTTGGATAGTCCAGGTAGGGCTGTGTCATAGTTATTCTCTCATTGGATCATATTGACACTAAAATTGCATAAGTGCAACAAATAATGATAAAGTGCACCTGTATCTGATCTCACAACCCAAATTGTAGGACATGCAATACATTTAATCGGCGTCTTTTTTATCATTAGCATTCGTGAAATATTCAAGTCAATCCAACGAAGTTTGCATACTGTGAAAACTTCACGATGTGCTTTTGCAAGCATAGGGACTAGTTTCTTGATCTCTGTAGGTACTACTCACTGCCTCTACTTAATATTTGCGAAATTATTATTGTAACTTGAATCATGCCTGTAACAGCTCTGACAAAGGAGCATACGTGCACGTGGGGGGTATGGGGGAGTATGGATGTACGGCCATGATATAAAGAAAAAATTTTTTTTGATCCTGCAGCAAGGTGCGCTGTACGAAAGATGTAGTGTACCTTGGAAGGAGCAATATGAGTATACAAACCCGAGCATTAAAATCAACAGGGTTTCTGCAAATTTGAAAAAACGTGTAAATATAGGCAAAAACAAACCCCTGGAATTTCCAAAACTGTTGAACCAAAAATCTAGATATTTTGTAGGTGTGCTTGGGCCGATTTTCATCGGTAAATTTATGAAGAAATTTGAATCAATTGACTTTGCATGAGGCGATAGTAGCCTAAACCTTGAGATAAAACTTTCCTCTTTACCGCCATCGCGATTAGTTTAATTTTAAAATGTAGATATACAAAACATTGTTCGCCATGAGGGCTACAAATGTGCTAAAAAAGATGTGTAGAATCCATGAACCTAAAGTACAGGACCCTCAAATAGGTCAAGTTTCGTCCATCACTTGAGTCTTGTCACTCAGGTTTTCCGAACCATATGTCATGCGGCTAATAAGGTTACTTTTTCAATTTTTACAGTAATATCATTATTATATTAGTGAAATAGAGCATATTCTCATTTTGATGTCCACCGAGTGGCAATTGTATGGTTTGCAAAATTTCAAGACGAAGGTTTGACGCATTGCTCTCTATAATGCATTGAGTGGTACCTCGTATCACTGAAAGTTTACCAATTAAATTCACACCTACAAAATATCTAGCTTTTGGGCCCAAGTTATGAGATTTCCGGGAGTGTAGTTGCCTATTTTTACATGTTTTTCACATTTGCAGACACCCTGTTGATTTTGAAGCCTGGGTTTGAATACATATTGCTCCTTTCAAATTACCCTACAACTTTAGTACAGTGCTCTTTGCTGTAGAATCATAATTTTTTTTCAATGATGGCATCCCCACAACGTGCTTGTATGATATTGACTCTCAGCAGATTCTTTCTAATCCCCAACAGATTCGACCCTCCCCAGCAATGGTTGAGAGGATAATGAAGGAAAATGAGAAAGAGAAAATCGTCATAGGAATAAAAATAATGTTGTAGTTTAAAGAGTTTTCTAAACAAAGCATACTTTATCCCAAAGAAGCAAAATCAACACTTTGAAAAGTGCTGAACAAAAAAGTTGTTTCGCATATATCAGTTGACTAACATAGATTGAAAAACATGCTAGAAGACCTTTCTCTTCGCTAATCGAGAAAGAAAAAAAATTCTATCCCAACCAATGTCCTGGCTCACCCCAGCAGAATTGCTATGGTCTGCATGTATGCAAGGGAATATCTGGTTTTTCAAAATTGTGAGAGGAAATAAGCACCGGATAAAAATGCACTTTTCCGGTCAAAAAAAAAGAAAAAAGACGCTGATAAATAATCATTTTATGCATTGAAAACGATTCTGAGCAGAAGCGCCGAAAAATGTTCACTTTTCGACTAATTTTGGCTTCAAAAAGTTATTTTCGACTGAAAAATTGATATTTTTCCACACTTTCAGGCCGGCTGTTGGGATAGGTGTCAACAATTCAAAATTTGGGTCTGAGAATCTTCGAGAACAGCCTATACAATTGAACTGTTTGGATACTTTTATTCATGTTTTAGTGCAAATTCGGTTCACTGAGGACAAGACTAGTGTAAGACCCGATGTGCTCTCGGCTATCGAATGCATTATAATATGTTCCATATCGTGATTTCCATTTCAAAATGTGTGTTAGTATAAGTGTGACTCATTGCTTTATTTTGCATATTTGCTCAGGTTTCACGGTTTTCTGATAAAATTTTTATCCGACATATCTTCAGCTTTTCTGATGGTTTAATTATTACGTTTTATTTTTTTCTGTAATACTACAGAAAAGATTATGATTTTCATTTCATTCCCGTCTAATAACCACGCAACGATTCAAACTTTAATTTTCAATTTTACATCATTTAACCTTACTGCCTAACGTGATTATCGATTTTAACTAACTCACTTCAGAATGTAATCTGTAAATTAGTGAAGAGAAATCAATTTTCCACTCGAAATTCTTTTTCGCGTTTTTTCTGTAATACATCTGAAATTCTAGGAAGTTTTTTATGTTAAGATCTCTGTATTTTATATCGTTTTGATTTGGTGCAAAGAGTGCGTTTTGGTATAAGATCTGGCCTTTTTTCCGCGTCAGGCTTTATATTTATCGATTTTCAGAATGGAATTGAATCACTTGAAACGTATGCTTAAATCGAAGAAACATTTCGATCCGGACGGTGAACAATGTGATCAAAAAATTTTTATCCAAAAAGATCAACGGTGTTTTCTGTCTAAAGAACTGAAGAGCGAATTCGCGAAAATTTGTTCCAGCTTTCTGGACGGCTCTTGGCGCCGTTTGTCGCCGGATAATATAATCGTAAAACATATAAAGTAAGATATTTTCTGTTAACTATATCTACCTAGTTTTATCCTACGACAAGGGACTCACTTTAATGATAATTTCACAGCTGCACTAATGTAAGTAACCGGATGATCAATATTTTTTCAAACTCGAGTCTCAATTTCTCATACAAATTATCTTTCTTCCTTACGTTTTCGTAGAGGCGGAATGTCTAACATGCTTTTTTTGTGCGAATTACCGGACAGCGATAAAGAGGATTTCACCAAAACAAATCGATCTTGCGCTCGAACATTGTTGAGGATATATTTCAATCCTGAGATTGATTGTAGATTAGTTTCGGAAAGCGTAATTTTTACACTTTTGTCCGAGAAAGGTATCGGTCCGAAGTTGTACGGCGTGTTTAATGATGGTCGATTGGAAGAATTCATAAAAGTAACGTTGAAATTTCTCCCCAAATAAGTTTGCCACTTATAACTTTCAGAAAGTTTCGAGGTGTTTAGTATCCTTTATCGTTCGACAAAAGCAAAGGAATTTGAACTTTATCCTCAGTAATATGCATGTTTTATGATTACTTCTCATTTCAGAGTAAGACTCTGCAAACCAGCGATTTATGGCAACCTGATATGTCTCGCAGGATAGCGAGAAAATTGGCTTCATTACATAAGCTCAATTTACCTATCGTGAAAATTCCAACCTACCTGACCGATGCGATGGAAAGGTGAATTCACGTGTATCATTTGAACGTTAAGAGTTCATGCGGAATTCCTTACGCTCATTGAACTAATATCCAAGCCATAAATTTCTTCTTTACAACTAAATTTCATTCTTAATAAGATGACTTTTACAACCTCAGGGTTAATAGACAAAATGGTCATATTCAAATTCTAAAAGTACGAAGGTGGAACAAAATTACTTATGTCAACCGAAGTCGTTAATGATTTTTCGAATTTTATTCGTATTTTTTTATAATTTTGCGGAAGCTTGACCCATCTAGTGAGGCATCCATTTTATGCACAGGATTTTGACATCAGAGTGTTTTACTTTTCAGATGGTTCGTGAAACTGCAAGAGCTAAAGCCTGAAACGTGCATAGATGTGGGACTAAATGTTCACGTTTCGCTTGGTAGATTGCACGAAGAATTTCGTTTGATACAGTAAGAGCACATACGTCCATAAAATCTAATTTTATGTCCCTACTATCAGTCGGATCTGGCCCAACAGTCAAATAAATTTATTTGACTGTGTTGTTTTGAGAGTTTAGAAACCTGATCGGCATTTCTCTCCAGAGTTCAATAAATGTTCTTGGTCATTTGTGTGACCCGTATAATGGAGCAGAGAATAACAGGAAACACCGCTATGACTTGGTAATTTTGAACTAAAAAATTAGCCCAGCTATAAAAGTCAAATGAAGGTTTATTAAACATGCAGTCAAATTTTTAAGATTTGTCTTCTCTCAGCCTGGCATATATCCTTGAAATCAAATTTTATTGACACGTGTGTTCCTGTTTTCATCGCATGTCTGAGATACTAAAATGCCGTATTTATGTTCTACGTTTATGTTCTTGCCTTTTACATAGACCATCGATTTTTGAAATTTTTTGAAAAAATTTAGACTTTTCCAGGAAGGCAATGATGCGATCACAGAGCCCAGTGGTCTTCTGCCACAATGATCTACAGGAAGGTATGTTTCAAAAATGGTGAGAGTAACAGCCGGATCATGCCGGCGATTTTTAGTACTTTATCAATAAGTTTCCTATTGCGTAGGTAATATACTTTCGCCGACTGAAAATTCTGATTCGAACGATTTGATCGTTATAGATTTTGAATACGCCAGTTACAATTACAGGTAACAAACCTTTCTGGATTAAAAAGAAGTTTTAAAAAGTCTTTAGCGCATCTTCAACAGAAGTGTTTTCGTAAAAACAAAGTTTGAAGGTCGTGATGGATGAATTCTGGTTTTTAAATTTCGCAACTTTGTAATAATTCTGTGATAAAATACATTAGAAAACATCGATATAGGAGAGTGTACAACAAATATGTGATTTGCTTACATAAAGAAGTTACTCAGAAATCTTTCGGTTTTCAGTTTTTATTATATTGCTAAACTAAATTTATACTGTAAATTGGAACCTTTCGAATGTTTTTTTGGCTTTTATCTTTGAACTGTCTCCAGAACGGGAATAACCGTCCAATGAAAACACAAATCGCAGTCGGAAGTTGTTAAATGTGAAAAGTTTTATTCACGCCTCCTAAATCGCGAGTTTATGACCGATTCAAGATTTTATTTCAATTGTTAAATGATGCCCCTTTTATTCAGCAACTTTCGTTCAATTTAATAAAATTCTAGGGCATTCGACTTTGCCAATCATTTCTGCGAGTGGACTTTCGATTATACAAACAATTCCTATCCGTTCTATTGGTTTTCGAACGAAAATTTCCCCGATGCTAATCAGCAAGCCAATTTTTTTAGCGCTTACCTGACGACCAGCGGGCAACAGCAAATGAATGTGCAAAATTTGATTGAAGAAACCAAATTATTCGTACCTGTTTCTCATTTCTTCTGGGCCATTTGGTCGTTAGTTCAGAATGAAATTTCGCCGGTCAAATTTGGATTCGCGGTAAGCTTAGCATAACAAGAAGTTTTCGGGCTCGAATACACCCTAAGATATTTCCTCGGAGGTCGGAATTTTTGAGAGATTTGCAATAAATCTAGAAATGAGAGGAGGATAAGTCGTTTTTTAGTATGCTCTTTTTTAAGCACTTGAATATTTATGTGAATTAACTATAAAACCTTTGACCCGCACACATATATGGACATCTTTCTGTCGAGAATGAAATTCTGTCTTTGACCCGCACTCAGACAGATTTCATACAGATCTATTCATTTGTCGTACGCATGGTCAGTTTTGGTATGCATTCAGTCAAGACGTTTCAAGAAACGTTGAGAATGCCTTTTTTCGTCATTTTTGCCAATCATTCCTCCCACCAGCTTAATTTTTCAGACTTACGCTGAAGAACGATTGAAGATGTATTTCAGATTGAGAAACGACTTACTCCGTCTATTGGAAAGTGAAAGTCATTCTCATCCGTAACCTGTTCGATTTTGTAATAAAAACTTCGCGTCTTCTGTGTTGCGCATGTTCCTGCTACGGATGTGCCGCTCGGTAAATGTTGCACGTGTATTAATTGTACAATATCTTTAATAGAATTGAGTAAAGGGTTTTTTTATAAAATGATTGAGAAATGAAAAAAAGTACCGCTTCTCAAAGTCATTTCTCTCTTATAGCAAAACAGGATTGCATGTTGTGGGTAAATTGATCAGCGGTCGTGCTTTAGCGTTGCTGCAATAATAAAATAAAAATATATATTTCACGTTATACAATCTCTGCGAAAAAAGGAAACCGATTTCAGCAAATGATAGTGAAGCTTGTATAGTTTTCTATTGTCTTCAACATAGTTTTGCGATGTTCTTAATATCATTTTAGTATTGTCGCTAAATTTTTTTGATGTGCACTTCCACGGCGCGCTCTCATTCGTCACTGTAATCTGTCAAACAAGCTAAGATTTTCTGATCGGAAGAATGAGTGCTACGGATACACTTCTGTTTTTTTCGGATGTGTAATACTGTTCCGGAATACAAAATATATTCAATTATCATCCGGATGACCTTGATGGATACTTTCAAAACCGGAAAACAATAATCCCGTGAAGTAAAATTAACACCTTCATCTCAATCAGGTTAATTCATACGGTTTGTCGATGATGTTTTTGAAGCAGCAAGTGTTGTACTGATAACGCTGATCATTATGGCTAGTGTTGTATTACTGTGTCGAACGAAGTCTATATGAACTAGAGGAGAATTATAACAATCAGTTTTCGGTCTTTTCCCCGCTCGCTCACGTGGCGTCGATGTGTATCGTCTTCATCTCCTATCAGATGGAATCGTTGGATGCCCCCATCGCGCGGTGACACTGCGTGAATCAAGTGAGCTGATGCAGCTCTTTACCTACCATCTGATTTTATTCTTTCAGTTCCCGCTCGTTCGTGATGATTTTGTTTTTATCTGTCAATCCTCAGAAAATTTTTGTTGAAAGATACTTTTAACTGAAGCAATTTTACCTAATGTTTAGTTTTTCTAGTTCACATGATATATTGATTTACTCCTTTCATTTAGATATGACGGTGAGGAAAATTTTTCCATTACCTCGATGGTTGCCAACCCCACCAGAATCGCTTGCAGCTGCGCTTCTTGATTCGTATTGAAGAGATGAGGTGTGTAAGCAATTAAAATGTGTCATCGAGTCTTGCTTGCTCGAACTTGATTGATCGCAATCCAGCTCCTTACAGCATCACATATGCTTTGAAGGCGTTTTTATTGCGCAAAGTGGTCTGTAATTTGCAACTTTGATTTGCTTGAAATCATAGTGAATTGAATACTTGAACTACATACATACGTCTCACACACAGTTGCACACTCGGGATTACACAAACCAGCTTACTTTTCTCAGATAGTTTTAAAAGCTTGTTTATATTTTTTCCCAGTTATAGACTAATACAACATCGAAATGCATTTCTACTGTTTCATTCTGTCGGTTTGGAAAAGCCGGAGGTTTTCCCCGTAAATAACGTCGCCCGTTTTTGGGTCGGGAGAAAATTCCTAGGCTATGAAGCATACCTGAGAAGACCGGGGGTCCAAAAAATTCGAAAATTTTCCCTAAAAAAGCTACCTTTTCCAAATTTTTCGAGTTTAGGGTGTTCGACCAGGCTGGAGGGGATCCCCCGACCCCCCTTTCCCAACTACAGGTTCGTATGTTATTAAGTCCGGACAGTTTGGAGGGAAAGTCCTCCTTAACAACATTTCCAGAAAAGAAAATTCTTCAATTTCCCATTGGAAGTATAGATCAGCCCAAAGTTGTTATGCAACTAGGTCTCGGAAATTAACCTAGTTACGAAACTGCGTGATAGTATTATTCACTGCGTAATCTGCACACCTGCTCATCTTGTTTCTAAAAGTGCGTTTTCTTGCAGCTCATTTCTAATGGATCACCACTAAAACGGAAGGCGGGCGAATCATCGCAGCTACGAAGTGAAACGTCTCATTCCAGCCGCGTCTGTCAAGGATGATGACCCTATGTTTTTATGTACTGACTGTTACTAATTTTTCTTCACAGTAAAATTTATCAAGAAGCATATTATATAGCAATGTTTTAGAGTCTACAGGATTTGAGCCAGTGCGAAGTCTATCTCCTCGAAGGCCTCGCTGTTTGACACGTAGATAGTTGTAAGGGGGGTGCTTCCAAAAGGGATTCGAACAACGAACAGTATAGTTGCTGTAGTGGTATCACATCTTCAGCGAAGTATCTGAACAGATTACCAACAGGACGAAATTCCAAAACGGTCATCTTCAGAATGGAAAAATTGAAGGGGGTAGACGTTTTGGCACATGACCCCTTCGGTCCTCCTTTTCGATCTGGTTGTCACTCATTTTGGCACCCATCGCCAGATTTCTGACATGGCTGTACAGCTTTTTATTCTGGTTTCTTTGTTAATAACATGCGTATGCATGTTTTTTGCTTCTTTTTTCCTTTACCAATTTATTTCTTTGTATATTCTTATTTTGTGCTATACTTTTTGTATATTTTCAGCTTTTTATTACATTATTTTACTTCTCATGTCTTTATCATTCGGTTTTTGTTCTGCCTTTACTGCTTAATTATTCTATTCATTTCATCAATTTAATTTTTTTGCATTAAGCTGCACACAAAACAACTTTAATGGAGAGTCCTTATGATAATTTTTTGCTTTTGTTTTTTCCAAAATTTCAAAAAATGTTTTTCTCACAGAAAAAGATTTTGGAATGATCCGTTCGTGCATTACAACCGCAAGTGCAGCACAAAAGCGTGTGAAATTTAGATGGCCAAATGCAACTAAAAATAGACTATCTCAACAATCAAAAACGATTTTTATTTACCTAATTTGCATATTGTGCGTGTTTACTCTAATGCATAGAAATTTTTAGTTTTCGCTGTATTGAGATTTCGCTCTTTTGATTATCGCTGTATTGAGAATCACTGTATTGAGACTTCGCTGTAATGAGAATCGCTGTTTTGAGAAACGCTCTTCTGAGTCTCGCAAACTTTGAGTTTCGCTGCATTAGAGACACGCCGCTGTTGGGGCTTCACCCCTATTCAGCGAGACTCAATATACAGCGAAGTCTCAGAACATCAAAATAACGAATTTTCAAATTTTGGAATGGGAAAATGGAGATTGGGCGGGGTAGACATTCTGGCATAATAGACCTATTTGGTCCTCCATTTCGATCTGATGGATGCCGGTTGTCGCACATTTTGGCACCAATCACCAGGTTTCTGACATTATGACTCCATGGAATGTGTTTTCACGACATTATAGCTTTTCTAACATTACTGACTTATGTATTCCCTTTTATATTCTTATTTTGAGCCACTTTTTATTTAATTTTTTCAGGTCGTGTACTTTTGTTCTATTTTTTACCTTCTTTTTATTACATTATTTTTCGTTTCTTTATTATATGTTTTTTGTTCTGCCTTTACTGCTCAATTATTTTATTTTATTCATTTCATTTTGTTTTATTTATTTCATTAATTAAATTTTTTGGTAATCAAGCCCCATACAAAACAATTTTAATCGAGAATCCTTATGATAATTTTTTGTTTTCTTTCAAACGTTTTGCAAAAATGTTTTTTTGACAAATATTTTGTTGCGATTTCGGAAAGGTCCGTTCGTACATACTTACCACAACTGCAGCACAAAAGCATGAAACTTAGATGGCCAAATGCAACTAAAAATAAACTCTCATTGAGCAAAAAAATGATGCGTGCATTTACTCTGATGCATAAAACTTTTTACTATTCACTGTATTGAGAGTCGCTGTATTGGGGACTTGCCAAACTTGATACAGCGATGCTCAAAACAGCGGTCTCAGAAAAAATGTTCAAAAAGTTATCTTTAAAATAGAAGAATGGTGATTGACCTATTTTATCCTCCATTTCGATCTGGTGGATGCTGGTTGTCACATTTTGACATCAATCGCCAGATTTCTGGCGCTATGGCTTTAGCATGTGTTCTCACAACATTACAGCTTTTTATTCCGGTTCTTTATTATTAACATGTCGATATGCATGGTTTTTGCCTCTATTATCCTTATTTCTTTTTTGTTGTGCTCTATTATTTTATTCATTTGATTTTATTTGCTTATTTCATTTTATTTTATACATTTCATTAATTTAATTTTTTGTGCAATTTAGCTCCGTACAATACAATTTTAATCGGGAATCCTTATAATGTTTTGTTTTCGTTCTTTCAAACGTTCCCCAAAAATGTTTCTCCGACGGAAATTTTTTGTTATTTTAGAATAGTCCATTCGTGCATAACCTACCGCAACTGCAGCACGAATGTGAAACTTAGATGGCCAAATATAACTAAAGACTCAACTAGCAAAAATGGTTTTAATTTACCTAATTTGAATAATTTATTATAAAAATGATGTGTGAGTTTACGCTAATGCATAGAATTTTAGTATTCACACTTTTGCGAATCGCTGTATTGAGATTTCGTTGTATTGAGAATCGCTGTTTTGAGACTTCGCTATTGGGAGAATCGCTGTATTGGGTACACGCAGCGGTTGGACCATTCCAAACTCACAAGCAAAAAGTAAAATAATCTACTAAACAGTAGGTAAAAAAGAACAAAAGTACACAACCTGAACAAATTAAACAAAAAGTGGCTCGAGATAAGAATATAAAAGGCAACAAGTTGTCACGTGCCGACGAATTTCGCCCAGCATCACGTGATTCACATCCTACTTTTTCGTATGTTTTTCGCAACGTTTTGTGTTACAGTAATTCACATCAATTTTACGTTTCGTTTTTATAATTTTTACATGCAATTTCTGTGTGTACTTTTCATGTTTCGTTTCTGTTGCGCACTTTTATTTCTGTTTCAATTTGTTATTTTTGTTATACACGTAGACTATGGTATAACCCGCTAGTCAAGAATTTTCGTTAAAGATAAGCTCTCCGAGCTCATCGCTGTAATTGGAGCACAACGTGCACCTCTTATCAGTAAAAACTAGCGACGTTTTGCAACGTGAAACGCCTAGTTGGAAATTCTCACTCGATGACGTTCCTATGCTAAGCATGGAGAGTGAAAACTCGCCCCAATGCTTAACGTAGTGAACTGAAAAATGTCTATGTGACCATAGACATCTTCTGCAGCGATTTCTGCCGCAGAAGTTAGCTTGGGGGAGTGTTAACTCCGCGCAAGGCATACTGTAGATTACGGAGCCCTTTAAAAGGGCATGTTTCGTTAGTTTTGCACTCATTTTTGGGCCTAATCGTCTTGTTGCGTTTTTACAGATTGGGTCCCGCGTTTGCTTTGCGTCATCTTTATATTAATTTACATATTTCATCTGCGTTCGCCACCCATCAAATAAATTTACATATTTTGCCTTCGGTCTCCCTTACATTGCCAGTTACCGTAATCCAACCATAGGAGTTCACCCCCCTCGCCATTGATCGAGAACCCCCGTCGCCTCCTTGAGGAAACGCTTGATACCGTCGCCCGCTGACCCGCATACGCATACCCTCCACACTGAACCGCTTCGGATTGCCGTACCCGCTCCCTCGCTATCTGTAGGACCCACGCATTGACCCTTGAACCTGTCGCCCAGTGCCCAGCACTTTGAGAAGAGGATTTAGTGAGTCTTCTCAGGGGTTATTATTGTTGAGGATATATTTGTGGTAATCCTCCTTAAGTCAGTTTTCCCTTGAGAGTACCCTCAGTTGAGAAAGCCCTCAGACCCTTAAGGTCAGGGCCAATAAGGGGATTTAGGTTAACCATCCGGTTCCCTACAGTATGCCATTCTGCGAATGGCACCGTATCTCATTCCCAGTGAATGAGGACTAATGATTGCCACCCATGACCCGGCCGCGTTGTCCATTATTCTACAGCTGAACCCAAGGACAAGGCCGAGGTACACCATGGGTTTTCCTGTGGTAGTACCAGCTGGGTTAGGTTCCCGAAACGAAGAACCATGACGGAGCCACCCAACGGGGTCACAGCATGTCACTTGCAGTGTCATGGCCGTATTTCCTATGGAATATGGTATGGGTTTTCCCATCAATGTGACTGATCACCAATTCAGTTAATGTGACATGGCTCCCACTTCGTTTAATGTGACAAAGTCAATAAACGAAAAGAGGGACAAAAACACGTTAATAATAAACAAATTAGAATAAAAAGTTGTAATGGCATGAAAACACATGCTATAGAGCCAGAAATCTGGCAATTGGTACTATGATGTGTAACAGCCAGCCTCCATCAGATCGAAATGGAGGACCAAATAGGCCATGCGCCAAAACGTCTACCCCACCCAATCTCCATTTTTCCATTCAAAGATCTCTTTAAAAAAATCGCTATTTTGAGACCTCGCTGCATTGAGATTTCGCTGTATTGAGTCTCGCTATTTTGAGTTTTGCTGTTGTGTGTTTCGCTGAATAGAGGTGAGACCGTTTTATCGGTCACTGTAGTGGAATCATAAATGCCATTTTTGAATGGACGACTTTACATAGAACAATTCATTATTGTACCCGCGTTCTTATGTAACAAACTCAGAAATTTCAATGCCATCGCTTACAGTAATTCAATCTTTTTAGAAGCATCAAATTCGTACGCAAAAAACGTCAGGCGGCCTTGTTGATTATCAGCATTTCATGAACTTTTTTACTCAAATTTACCGTCTTACCCATGGCCTTTTTAGATTTGGTTTAGCGAAACTATACATTACATACTCAACTTGAATACCGCATCCGAACAAATATCGCCGTCTTCATCAAACATCTGCTTCTAAGCTGAGTGTGGATAGCGGGATGCAGTTTTTCATAGCAATATTAATATTGATTCATGATCGCTGTTTTGAAAGGTGCAATTCTTTCTAGTGTGAAAATGTTCATCCAGACGTGCCAAATGTTAGACCTATTCTGGATCAACCGTCGTTTTCGGCTTATTGTAGCATTCATTTTACCCGCTTTTCGACACTGATTTTACAAAACATTGACAGAAAGAGTGTAACGAAGTGCGCAACAAAGATGCACAAAATTTAAAGATAGTCGCGATGATCTACGCATATGTATATAAATGTTTTCAACGTGATATGAAACTAACTTTAATTCGCAAATTAATGCAAATGAATAGTGATTATCGTCAAAACGCACCGGACCAAAATTTTTTACGAGCTTTTACACGGTACTTTCATCATCTAATTCTTCGATTTTCAACTTGCCATCATGACCAACCGATACCATACGTTTTCGACCACCGACGCTAGAAAATTTGAACGTCTTAGACTAAGAATAGAGAGAATATTTTTTAACATGGTGCAGATGCATATTCTTGATGCCTTTTCAATCAATTCAATGAACTTGACAATTTCCAGCCCATAAAATATTGCGAATTTCTGCTATTTCTTTAGAATTCAGAAATTCAAAAGATCGCAACACTTTATCTGTCCTTAAATAAATCAGAATTTTCTTCAAAGAAGACTACATACTCAAATAAATGAGCAGTTGGCTCGTGATCACTTCATGCATATTAAAACGCATAATAACATAAGATTAGAAGTAAGCACTCTTCGTTCCCCGGGTTGAAAAAAACTGAAGAAAACAGTTCTCACTTCTTCTCCGGCATTCCGTCGAATACGTCGTTTGGAATACAGTTCAAATGATCTTTGATAAAATTCAACCATCGATTGAAAGTTTGATATGCGCCGGGCATATCGATCAGTAATTCGGGAATATTTAAATACAATCTATTCAAGCCAGTTATGATCTGGTTGACTGTCAATTGGTCGCTTTTGAATAGATGATCTATCAAAACGGTCATTTTACGAGCGGCACTTTCTTCCATCGAGAAAATGACGATAAGGCCAATCTAAAAAAAAATCACATCAAAGAATGGAAGAAATTAGCTATACTTTGCATAAAATTTTTGTATATTTATTTAAAATTTTTTACAATTTAAATCACGATGAATAAAAACCGATTTTTGTTACTAATTCACTAATACGCGATGATTTCAAAAGTACAATATCTAAAAGTGAAAGGATTTCGATGAAAATATTGTTTTGACAGCATTTTGTGTAAAAAATACCTGATAAACCATTTCGTGAGAAAAATGAGGCACTTCCAGTTCGTTTACGCAACGACTCGCTTCATCCAGGTCCGAATTGAGCAGATAATCGTGTCCTATTTGGTACATCTGAGCAAATGAGCATATAAACCATAGCTAAAAGCAACTCGCGTCGTGATCTCAACTAAATATTCTCGTTTTATAGTATAAATTCTATTCCCCAATAATCTGCTCATTGGGTGATCAGTGCCGGATAAAAACAGAAAACATCATACGGTTTATGTGAATATTCCATAGAATTCGGAT
Source organism: Romanomermis culicivorax (assembly GCA_963922205.1). Taxonomy (NCBI): domain Eukaryota; kingdom Metazoa; phylum Nematoda; class Enoplea; order Mermithida; family Mermithidae; genus Romanomermis; species Romanomermis culicivorax. The sequence goes on along the minus strand of CAWUHX010000110.1, from coordinate 31,579 downwards.
TGCGAGACTCCAGGGGCCGGTTTCTCAAAAAGCGTTCAACGCTAAACGCGTCTAACTCACGTCTAAAATGACGTCATATATTTGTTCAATGTTTCTCAAAAGACGTTCAGGCTAAACACGTTTAAAGTTAGACGAAAAATTTAGACGGGGTGGGACCCTCGGTTAAGTAATGTGAAAATTTTTCAAATTATGCTTACACGTTTTTTCTTTATATTATTCTTGTACTCGGTGATGAGAATACATGGTTTTTGTAAATCAATTTGGAATTAGGCTTTAAAGCGAACTTTTCTTCAATTTTTCATTTTTTCATTTTTCATTGACCGATAATGAATTCTAGTAAAGTTTTAGATTTTCAAAAGTTACGTTCGCAAGAATTCGAGCATTAGTACCACAGTTGAGATAATGGCGTGTCTGATTTGAGATAGATACAAATTTGGCTGTACCTTCGAATTTTTATCGAACGGACGGTCCATATTTTGATTGTATCCAAAAGCTACAGTTTCGAAATTGTGACAAAATTGACGGATTATTTACCAAAAAATATCGTAGACAAATATGCTAAATCTCCAGATAATGTGGAGGATATGCTATTGGGTGCGTAGTAGGGACCTGCACGGGCCGCAAGGACGCGGCCCGGCACGCCCAGGTTCACTTCTCAGCCTGAGCCCGGTCCGTGAAAGAAGTGTGTCACAATGATGAAATATTATGATAACGCAAAAAAAATTAACCAAAACCAAATCAAATTTAAGTTGCTAAATAAAAATATATCAAACTATTATTTTTTCTAGCACTGATTGTATTCACTTGCAGCACGTAGTCTTTAAAAATGTTTGAATTTTAGGAATGAAGCATTTGCACTTGGAAAATGAGTAAAACATCACGAGCAAAGGAAAATACCGGAAGTTGCTGAAGAATCCCAATTCTTCATTGATTGCCTGATTTTCGAATTTTGGCTGCATGTTTTCAATATGATTTTCGCATTTTGCCCGACCGGAAAACGATTGAATGGCTGCAAATTTAGAATTTTTATCCATGAAATAAATGCTGAAAAAATTCTTGCACCAGCGTTGTTGAATATCAAAATCCAAAAGTTTTTTCTGGCACTTTGCACCGGAATTAGTGATATTCGAATCCACTTCAGGTGTTTGCACTTTGCGGCCAATTTTTTTTCGGAATTTGATTATTTAAGCTTTAGGTAATTTAAAAATCATCATTTGAAAATTAAGAAATCATTTAATTCATTGTTACCATTATTTGAACTCAAAAAAGTCAATTTTTCTAAATTTTGGTTTCCTTTGTATATATTTAATTTCTCAAAGCCAAAGAAGCATGAATAACGCATTCGTGGACTTTTTGAGTGAAAAAGGTGATTGAAGAAAATGACTGAAAAATGAAAATGAAGAAAAGGCAATTTTGACCTCTTCGAAACAAGCCATGCAAAAAAGCAGTGCATAAGACGCCTTATCTCCGTTTCTGATGCACTTAATTAGATGCATGCTGGTAACAGGAGTCTTCAAGTTCGTCAGAATGCTGAACAGTATTGCTAATAGCTAAAACTGCATCTGAAACAAATAGCAATTATGCTGACGATAACATCTAAATTGTTAGATACACACTAAATATAATAGCAGTGAAATCCTGGCAAATTTCAAATTAGGAAACATACAGTAAATGGACGTTTGTCGGAAGTTCACTTGTAAGGGTAAATGGTTGCTTAAATTTTCGGGCTTTTATGGGCCTGAACCCTCTGGCCCGGCTCGGCCGAATAATATTTTTCCGCGGCCCGAAGCCCAGCCCACTCTCGGGCCGGGCGGCCCGTGGAGGTCCCTACTTCTCAATTGGGAAAGACACAGATGCATAAACATCAATGTTTACTGAAACTTCCACGCGTCTAATTTATTGGCGAGAAACACATGTCGTCTATTTCACCCGTCTAACTTTAAACGACTACAAGTTCCGTCTAAATTTAGATGCGTCTAAAGTTCGTCAACTTGGATACGTCTAAAGTTATATGCATGTAACTTTAGACGCTTTTTGAGAAACCGGCCCCTGGAGCGTAGCAGGGCTGTGAGCAGATCGACCGCCTAAGTCTACGGAGATAATTATTGACTTCATAGATGAAACTGCGCGAAGATGAAGAAATTTTCGCATTTTAGCGCGATTAAATCCTCAATTTTTCCAGCCTTACGCGCCGCTGAGCATTAACTTTAAAGTGACTTTCAATAAGTCCTTAAAACCCGCCAAGACAGCAGGGATGCGGACTATGCGCCCATAGTAATTCGCTCCTGGCACAATTAGTCTCCCGTGTAATTTGAGCCCGGCAATTTGACTCATGAATCTGTACTAATGCAGTGAGGGACAAGCTTTTCACGGTGACAATGCCAGACTAGAGATAGTTTTTCAAAAAAGTGATCTTTCCATTCCATTCATAGCCCAAGAATAGATGAAAATATCCAGTTGCCCAGAAACGACATTTACATTGAGCTCATTTTTCACACATTTTTTTTTTGCACTGTGCGAAACTTTTTCCGCTCGTGCAAAACCTTTTTCTCAGATTTTTTTGCACCGTGCAAAAAAACATTAAATGTAAAAAAATTGGTGTTTTCAGTAGGTAGAAATGTCAATTTTCCGGCGCTTCGCACCGGTTATAAGTTTAATAAGCATTATTATTTATTCCCTAGCTCAGGCGCAGCTTCTAGCATGTCTACCTTCACTAATCACTTAATCTATTTTCATCATCCTAAACGTATTATCTCATGTTTTAATTGGTAATCTTCAATATTTTATCTTGATATTTAATGGAGATTCACATTTTCTCCTTGACACATTTTTTGAGAAGGATCAATACGTCAAGTCTGTAAACTTTTTGAAGCGATTAATCCTTTCTTAACGTAAAATCAATTCAAAAGCTGTATGGAAGTAGTTTTCGGACATTTCTACTCTTCTTACTCATATCATTTCGGCCAAGTTCATGAGAGTTTACAAATAAATTACTGGTTTTAAAATTTTTCAAATGAAAAATTTCTAGAAAGTACGAATTTCGAACAGAAAATTCGAATGTAATTTTTGAAATAAATGTTCGGAAAATTGATTTTCCAGTGTCGCGGAATGTCAATACCCAAAAATTTTTTCCGGCGCTTCGCCCCGGAAACATTAGTATCTTTTTTGGGCTCTCACTTGTCATCAAGAGGACCTCACCGTCGATTTCTCATGTAATTCAAAGTCATTATGCTCTCGTATAGTTTGCTGGAAATTTTGTTCCACAATGCTTATAGATTAGACTTCAATCAAACTCAAAAATTTCGAATGTTTCCTCAATTTTAATGAATTAAGTCTAAAAAACAGCAGAAGGTTTGAAAAAGATCAAAAATACATAAATAAAGCGTCTATGAGCATTTTTGAGCGAAAAAACAGTAGTAACAGGAGAAAACCGCAGCGCGGAAACTTTTTTTTGGCTTTTCTGCACTATGCAGGAAGCCCAGTGCAGAAAAAAACATTTATGTGTGGAAAAAAATTTGACTTCTTTATTTGTGGAAGAAAAGTTCGTGGAAAAATGTGACTATTTACTTAGCGTACAAAAATTTTTTGGCGTGCAAAACTTATTTGGTGATTTTTTTGCACCGTGCAAAACAGCTCGTGCAAAAAAAAACACTGCACCCTTATGATTTGTTCGCTATCAAAAGTTCGTTTGGAACTGATATAAGCGTAATTTACAGGAGTAAGTTTCTTACAATTTTTCACAGATGACACAAAAAACTAATTTTTCCAATATGAAAGGTTGGACACAAATGGAAATGTAGAGACAAGATATTGAGTCAAAAATTCTTATTGTGATAACCAACTTGAAATCAGGATTTTCTAGGCCAATTGGGAGCCATGGCTCCTGAAAATTCTCGTTGGCTCCTAAAAATTTAGCTGGACAAGCCAAATTGGCTTGTAAAAATTAGTGACAACGGCCCTTTTGATTAGGTGAGTTTCCTGCCCGGAGATGAATTCTTATGCGTTTCATTTTAAAGAAAAAATACTGAAAATTTTCCGACAAGTGCCGGATTTTAAATCATTTATGATTCTTTATATCATTCCTGTTGTGCGGTTAGAAAATGTCGTGTAATACAGTTTTAATTTATATTTGCAGATTTAAAATTAGTTTAGTACTTATATTCATTTCGTATTCACATATAAAATGTCAAGAAATAATATTTGTTTTATTAATTGTTTTATTTCTATTCTAAAAATCTGCATTTTTGCTCCACATGATCAATCAAGCCAAAATTCGAGATTTCTAGATTCTTAAACCATTGAACAACTTTGCGAATTCATCAACTTGACCGAAGAAAAAGTTCGTACAAGTCTATATCAAAAGTGCATAATTACACAGGAAATATGATCAAAAGTGAAATTATAGAAATGAACTTATCTTTATGAAAAGCAGTATAACTTTAACAAAGGAAACAATAAAAGACAAGTAGCTATAGTGAACAGTTGCCAAGACAAATTTAAGCAGATTCCCCCAGGCACGGACACCAAATCTGGAATGAATAAAAAGGAAAAAGGCAGAGTTTTGAGTTCAGTGTCAGTGAGTTCTTGGAATACGCATTTCCATTTTTTAATCGTTTTACTCCACCACGTTGCTCTTCTATGTCGCGATTCATCTGTATTAGTATAATATTGGATTATATTTTTGTGCAGTCAATAAACAAAGAAATTATGACTCCCATCGCACCCAAGGAAAAGAAAGGTATATGTTAATTATAGTTTTGTTGTTGTTTGTTTATTAAAAACAAAAAGTACCTAAACTTAATTTTATTGTCAAATGCCCCTTGACAAAAATGTCGGCCCAGCTTATGCTTACATCAGCATGTTATGATTGAACGTTTGAACTTGTATTTTTTTACTTATTTGACGAAAACCTAGATTTTTCTATATTATTTTCACAAAATCGTTGCGTGGTCTTTTAGAATTTTCAGCTTTCGTGAACATAACTTTCTGCAGTTGGAAAATGATTAAGACATTATCAGCATGAGAAAATGACAGAGGTTCCGCTGTCTAAAAAAGCCATCCGAATTCTTTGTTGCTTACCTAATTTTTGAATTTTAGTTTGCCCGACTGAAAGCACGTTGAATTCACTGGAAAATTAGACCTTTCAAATAGATATTGAAATTATTCATTTTCCAACGCTATAGAATATCAAAATCCAAAAATTTCTTCAGTTAATAATAATCATAATCGGTAAATTACTGGCTCTAGATATATTAGATCGAAAATGTTCGAAAAATGTTTGAATGCTTTCGCCAACCAAATAGTGAAAACATCACGATCGATCATCGGTAAGAATGGGCTGAAAAGTTTAATTTTCCGAAATTTCAAAGGTCCCGAAATTAAAATTTTCCGCGCCAAGCGCCGAACAGTTACTTAAGCTAGCCTTTTGATTTTTCCTCCGAAACTCAGGAAATTCAGTTTTAACAGTCTGATGACGCAAAATACAAGAGAAGTAACTTTTAATCATTTCTTTGATGAAACTAAGCGAATTTGTCAATTTTAGAGTGAGCAACTAAAAATGTATCTGTACAGTCAAAGTTTTTCGTCCAGTTGCATATGGCAATCTGGCTTTGGCAAAAATAACTCTGATGATTGATTTGAATAACTGATCTAATATGTGAGCCTTATTATTCTGTTCGGTTGAGAATGTATTCAAAATGATTGATGTGTTATGTGGGCTTCTAGTGGGATTTTGAAGAGTGTTTTCGAATAAATTTGTTGAAAAACTTGTTTTTGTTCTCCCACATTCGTTTACAAACTTTAGTTTTGGCTTGTTGAAATTGACCTGCAAAATTTTGATTCTAGGAGTCGATTGGATTACGGAGAAAAAATGAAAAATAAAATCCTACTTTGAATTTCGCAGCTTGGACCTCCTCTGCTGGAATGGACGAATTTAACCAAGACAAAACTAGTGACCTTTTGCATTTGATCGTTTTAGCACACGCCCTTAAACCGGGGCTTCCTTTTTTAGCACAGTGCTAATACTGTTGGGCCTGTGCTAATGAAAATTTTGGCGGTGCTAAGAAAAAGTAATACAAATTGAAGAACGTTGGGGGGCTGTGCTAATGAGACTCGTACTAAAAAAAGAACGCTGCCTTAAACTACTATTTTTTCCGTCAATTAGTGTTAGAAAAAAATAACCGGGAAAGACGAAAAATTTTTAGGATTTCCAAGCCGGAAAGTGAATTTTATGTCAAAACCTCAAAATTTACTTGCACTTCGCGCCGGCAATGATCATAAGTGCACGTGGGGGGAGGGTTCGGGAGGTTGTGACCCCCAGCAGATTTGACCGCCCCAGCAATAAGAGATGACGAAGGAAAATGAGCAAGAGAGAACAGAAAGTCGTCATAAAAATGGGAATGATGCTGTAGTTTAACAATTTTTTTAAACAAGGTATAAAACTTTAAAAAGGTGCAGTCTGCGCAAATAATTTCACATATCTGACTGATATAAATGAAGGATATGCTGCTTGAATGTTGACGAAAAAAATTTTTTTTATCCCACCCCCTGTCCTGGCTGACCCCCAGAAGAATTTCTATGCTGTGCATGTACGGTAATGATTATAATGATCATTGCTGGAGTTCAATTCAGACGCGGCCGTTATCAAGTCTACTTCACTTACCAGCTAACATTCAACAGTTATCACCATCTAGAATATCTCATCTCGATGTTTAATCAGTGATCTTTGATATTGCATCTGAGTACAATCTTTTCGATTGAATCATCATCGTATGGGACAGTGACAGAAGTTATTGACGGTTGAAGAATTCAGGTTTTTGGTTGCTTGTCTGATCTTTGAATTTCGGTTGTGTGCTTTCAATATTTTTGAATTTTGTATAAATAAGGAAATTTGACTAAAAAATCAATTTTATCCAGGAAATAAATGAGGAAAAAATTCCAGCATTTTAGAATATCGAAATCCAAAATTGTTTTTACTGTTCCGCTCGAATTTATGAAGCATCGTTAGTTATGCTGGAGCAGCTCATTGTTCAAGTCTGAACATTGTCAGACTGTAAAATTAAACTAAAATCATGGAATTAATGTCGAAAAGGTTTATTTTAAAATGTTAGTATCGAGATCCCAAAATTTTTTCCGGCGTCTCGCGTCGGACAGAGAAATAATTCAAATCCAGTCCATAATTCTCCAGTTTGGCTGATCACAGGGTAAATTTCATGTTCAAGCAAGCCTAAAACATAAATAAAGCATATGTAGACATTTTTGAGCGAGAAAACGATTTCGCGCAAAAAAGTGCCTTAAAGGATAAAATCGAAAAAAACTCAAGTGCTTCGTGGTAAGGGAAATCCCAAATGTTTCCAGTGCTGGGCGCGGGTCACATTTCAAAATGATAGTCTTCCGAAAATCAAGGCCGGTCTTCTGGAACATTGGAAAGACAATAAATACAAAAATACATTTTGGTGCTTTCAAAGCGTGGCAATGACCAATTCATTATCAGACTACTGGCGCTCGGGGCCGGTAGTCGGGTAATCAGTTTTCGCTGCCTTTACGAAAAATCATTTCTGGCTGCGTCCCCGCAAGAATGTATTGATGTGGAAGAGTTTTGTTTCCTGAGATGAAGTCCGAATAAATTGACGAGTGAAAAAATTTTTAAGCAGTGTAAATGATCGATACCTCAGACCGGAACAATGTGCAATTGTTTTTAATCTATTTATGCTCTTTATGATTATTATGAATAGAAGAGAAGGGTGCATATAGGTCTTACAAGCAACGCATCAACCAATCAAAACAGCCAACATCAATTTCAAGCTGAAAACAGGCAAACAAATTAAAAAATCAGGCAAGTGTATTCTTCAACTGACAAGAGCTTCAGACATTTCCCAGCACAACATTACCTGATTCACGCTTCAACAGCAGCACTGTGAAACAACGTTTTTTGTTTGAAAGCCATTACATGGGGCCAGACCTGTAGGCAGGGGGGTTGGGGGGGCCATGCCCCTCCGAAATGTTTCAAGTGTTAAAAGAAGGCAATGGTGGGACCTTTGGTTTTTTTCTTCGAGAAAAAGTCGAGTTAGAAATGCCAATTTTACAGTAAATTGAGTGAAAAACACGTGTGCCCCCCGAAAAAAATTCCTGGCTACAGGCCTGCTTGGGGCCATCCTCCGTGAATGGTTGCTCCAAAACGCTGAATGATACCTGAGTCCTGATAAAATTGAGTGGTCTAGCGCCGCCTCCGACGCCCCAAACACGATCCAACCGTTTTCTATCGACTAGTACGGCGTCCGCGTGACTCAAGACCTGCCTAACAGCGGAACAGAAATATTTATCATTATCGAATCAAGAACGAATACTTACGAAACTAAATCCTGACTATTAAATTCTTTTATTTTATTTCGACACTTTTGACGAAAATCTTCCGGTAAACACTCGTCGGCCGTCAAGCGAGCTATGAAATTACCCAAAATTGTACAACAATCAGCATAATCGATGGACAAATCGGGTAAATCTTGATCAAAGAATGCAAAAATCGCCGCGACGTAAAGCGGGATGTCAAAAATTTTGCAGTAACGTAATTCAGCCAAAAATTCCGACGCCGTTTCGCGGTGCGACGACTTGACCTGATCGATACTGTCAACGATTACAAAACGAATGAAATCACTTTTGGCGCGTTCAGTTAAATTTAAATCTTTGGTTTGAGTCTGAAGAGTGGTTTAAACGAAGTGTAAAAAATGTTTTGGACATACGGTTATTTATATGAGTATTACAAGAAATCATATTTTAAAGATGTTCATTAGACATCGAGAAATCAAGGGACTTCTTGAATTTGCCGTCCGATTTGTTTTTTATTTGGCTCATTATAAAACATATATTTCCGTTTAATGCCTAGTGTGTCAAATCAGGCAAAGGAAACAGGTATTCAAACTTTCTGAGCTTGAAACAAATCAGAATATCTAATGCTATACATGCTTTGTGATACTTCATTGCCCTGTCGAGTCAACACACGTTCCTCACAATATGTCATAAATTTTTCGATTAAACAACACAACCATTTTCGAAGTGAACAATAATGGAAAGCATTTGTCATAAGTCCGTCCGGTAAACATTCAATCACTAAGGGAGTTTCAGGCACTGCAAGCAGTGAAAAAATGAGCTTTAATGCTGACTGCAACACAGACTGCCCATAGAGAGGGGTATTACACCTACCCGAAGTCACTGGGTACCTAATTTAGGGGAAAATGACGTGTTCAGTGGACATTTGGTTACACTACCTCCGAAAATTTTCAACTTCGCCCCTATTTTAAGACCTAACTTTAACTTCGCCCCTATTTTAAGACCTTGGGGACATATGCTTCAACATCTTGTTTTGAAGAAAAGATCTGCCTTACTCGCAAATCTCAATCCTCTGCATCAGGCTACCCCATGGGAAGGGGTATGAGGGAGTATTAGCTCCATCTAGAGTCCTAAAAATTGATCACTGGTAGCCTCATTCCCAGACAAAATCACGTATTTAGTGGACATTTAGCTACACTATCTTGGCAAATTTAACTTTACCCGTACTTTAAAAATCCGACCTTGGGCCCTCTGCTCTGCGTCCAATGTTGTTTTGGCTCCGAATAATGAAACAGAAGTCTTAGTTTTATCCCCTGTATTATAAGCTGTTTGAACTTTGTTGATCGCTCTAAGATCAAGCAAAGTACAAGGCTTTCTCAATTGGATTGATTTTCTGTTCATTTCTGATAATTAAAGCAACCAGTCTGCACGAGCCTTGGAAAGCCCTAGGTGATATCAAATACTTTTACATTACACAATAAATGAGCTCTATTACACACATTTTGAATCGTTTGTTGTCTCCAACCAAATTCCGAGCAGCCCCTTTCAATCATAAGACGTTGATGAGTTCAAAGTTAAATTAAATCATCATCTTCAAATGATTCTACACCTGCGATAATAACAAAGAGCAGTGAACTTTTGCATTGTGTTTTAAGAAAATGCAGAGTTGCTATGAACTTCCATGAGCTAATTGCGGATCTACATCATTTTCGTCTCTCCAAAAGTTAATTTTCGAGTTATTAACTAAGACAAAAAATAAAGTCATAAAGATATATTGTTCTAAATTTCAAAACACTTCAAGGCGTTATGGACTTATTGATTAATCTTCCTAAAAACGCAGATTTCGCTATTGTATCATGAACATTTTTTCCATAGTATTCCAATAAATTCTTGGCATGATTGTACACGTTCTTACCACCGCCTCACTGATACAACTGTCGGACCACAAATCGGACAAAATTCTTTCGGCTTCACATTCGAATTCACCGACATCGAGTTTAGGAATGCTTTCGACGTATCGCACTTCACCTTGCGTCTCCGAATCATAGTTCGGGTCGCGGTCGTCCAAAAAACCTGGCTCTTCTTCTTGATAATTTGACGTAACTTTGTTGCCTTCTGCTAAAAGCCAAGAACAAATGGAACACACGAACTACTATTTACGGCGCAAGCATCACCAAAACACGCATAATTTCACCTTTAGAATAGCAACCTTTACGTTTGCCGGCCCTCGATTTTCGTTGATTTTTCAAAACTCTGGGTACTTTATTCACGCCGTCAGTAACTTTCGGCGGTTCTAGAACTACAACAATTAAACGCTGAAAAATAATTTTCCGACAGAAGATGGAGCAGATATCTGGAAAAGCCTGGGAGAAGGAAGTCTGATGAAGGAAAACGGCCAAAATTTAAAAACTAGGGTGTGAAGCGGGAATTTTGATCTGAATAGCCTTAAAATAATTCTGCAAAAATTAATTTCTAGCCTGAAAATAACATGTTTTACAAAAAATTGGGAATGCTCAATTTTTTCTGCCGCCTAGCCATAAGATTAAAACACTTTGGGGAACAAAAAACTGTATGTATTCAACAATTTCTGGGAGCATTCTCAGGGCACAACTATGGCTCAGGAGTAGGGACAGACCTGGGCGATAATTAGCTAAATAAGGCAATAAATCAGCTAGAAAAGCAAAAAAGTCAGCTAGTAGTCAACTATCCTTGATAAATTTGAGTCAAAAAGCAAAAAACGCTCCGATTGGAACTAAAACTCACGAATCAAACAACGGATCAAAGAATTGGTTTCCTCAACCAGCAAGAACGTAGGACATTGCCTAGCACCATACATGTAACGGAGCTCCGAAGTCTGGGGGGGGGGGTTGGGCGACTTTGTTGGGACCGGGTCAGGAATTCCCAAAATTTTTGGGGGAGGGGTCACTCAAGGAAAAAAATCGATTTTTTCACGAAAAAAGTCCGAAAAATAAAAAAATAGAAATTTTTCCCTGAAAAGACCGAAAAAAGTATCCATGGCGCGAAGCGCCAAGAAAATTCAAATTTTTTACCATTTTTCGTTCAAATTGACATTTTTAATCAAAAAATTGACATTTTTAGGATTTTTCCGACCAGAAGTATATGGGTCCCAACGGCTACCATATGGCTAGCCATTGGATTGGAAAATCCTGGGGGGGGCAGTCGCCCAATGGCTAGCCATATGGTCGACGATTTCTGGGGGTGGTTCCCATAGCACTTCCCCCCCCCCAATTACATGCATGCCTAGCACTGAGTGAGGGTAAGGTAGCTTTTAAAGTTGCGGGAGGACTCTTTTAATTCCCACATTAACATAGGAAGGAGTAAGGGGCGTATTATAACCGCATTTTAAATCTTAAAAAGAATTTCGCGGAGATCACTGATTGCAGCAAATCACTCTATTCACACGTGCAGTTGCTAGTCTGACTTTTTAAAGTAAGAAAGCTTGCCTTGCTTGGATTCATAAAATGGTGATTTTGATTTTCTAGCTGCTCAACATTATCCAGCTGGTCGAAAAATCTGCATTTGAGGTAGCTAGTCTGACTTGAATCTATCGTAAAAATTTGAGACGCATGCGCTCTCGAAATATTATCATATTGGAGCTTTGAACAATATTACTGTCTAATTGTAAACTTCAACAGTCCAGTTGATTTATAAGGGCGGAAACAGGTAAGTAATTCCTGTTTTATAGGAAAAATTGAGAAGTTTGTACTCAAAACCGGCGCCGAATGCCTGAAAATTTCGTTGCGCCTATTTTGACGACCGAGTTTTTCGCATTGCGAAAGAATTTCAGAGTTCAAGCCTCGATGAAAAGCAAACAGAATTCAACGTGAAGAAATAAAATAGTCAAAATTTCCTGGATTTCATATAATTTGTTCAATTTTTTACAACATGAGCGGAGAAATGATACGCCAAGAAACACTCAAAAGCACCCTGTAACTTGATTTTGGAACGAATTAAAAACTATATGATTGGAATTTTATGATGGCAAAAGTCATGGCTACGCTTATGGTCAGTTGGGGCGTGTGCGTCATGGACAACTGACTATAAAACTTTCTTCTTAAAGAGGGCAGTCTCACAACACGTCGACTTATTAAAGAGAGCAGTCCTTACAACACAACGCGAGATGATTATCTTTCAGGCGAAAGTCTTATGAGGGTCCGACGCACATGATTATACCCATACCTGTACTTGGGGGGAGGGGTTGGGGGGGGGGACCCCCCCCCCCCCAACTCGGCCAACCCTATACCCAAAATCATTCCCCCCCCCCTAGTTTGGAAAAAAAAATTTTTTTTTTTCAAAAAAGTGTATGTTTTTTGGCCTTTTTTGGGAAAAATTTCGACTTTTTCCTACCCCCCCCCCCCCAACTGGTCGGAGGTCTTACAGGTATGATTATACCTTCAGATTTTCCAGCACGCAACAATTTAATTTTTTGACGCAATGGTAACATCAACAATCCATGAGCTTTGGCATATTCCTTTTCGGCTTGCAGTTCCGGATCGCTTTCAGATACATCGCCCTGCTCACCACGGTCGTCAATGTCCTTGTCCGAATCGGAACTGAGTTGGGCTTGATTTTGTACCGTCGTCGAAGCCATGGGTTCACGTTCGTAAACAATAAATCAATCAAAATGATGAAAGGTAAATTCAAAATTTTCAGACGATAAAAGTAGTAGTATTTATGCTCTTTATTGTTATTATGAAAGAAGAGAAGGGTGCATAGGTCCGACAAGCAAAGCGACAACCCTCGTAACAAAAAATGATGATGGTATAGTCATCGGATGAGTGAAGCAAATTATAGCATAACAGCGAGACGTGGGTGGAGAAATAAAAATTAGAATAACGCAAAATTAGTAACAAGGGATGGTCATACGACGGCACAAGAAAACTAAATCATATATGCCTGCCGGCTCAACTTGTACACACACACCCAAACAAATTATTGTTAGATTTTATTAGAAATAGATTTTCTACAGTGTCACGTGGCACGCGCTATATTCTATGCTATATTGAACAACGTGCTTCACGAGATATAAAAAGACAATCACAGAAAACAGAAAAGTGCAGTACATTAACGGTCAAATCGGCGTCAGACTGCAAAATAATACGCATAAATACGCTCAAAAACTAACTGCTCCCCATTCATTTTGGAATGATCGATGCAGCGGTCGAAGTTTAAGCAAATGCAGCCTTACTAAAAATTAGGAAATCGAATGCGGTGATCTTGAAATGATTAGAAAATGATCATCAAGGAGTCTACATCATGAAGGAAAAGTTAATCCAACAGGGCTAACGAGTTTTCCTTAATTTTTAAAAGAAGTTTCGCGGCTACCTCGCTCAGTGGCGGATCCAGAAATTTTTTTCAGGGGGGGCGGTGCTCAAAATTAAGTATTTTCCAAAAAAATTCAAAAATTTCTCAAAAATTTTTCAAATTTGCCTATAGGTATACAGAAAAAAATTGAATTTCAAAAGTTTCGGGTGGGCGGCCGCCCCCCCCCCCTCCCCCGCCCACCCCTAAATCCACACTTGACCTCGCTGCATCGAGCATAAATGGAGAAAAAAGGTGTCCTTGTGGTAGGTTGTTCATTATTTGCATGAACACCACTGTGCGCCATGAGGCTCACTTGAAAACAATTTGAATATAAGAAAAATTTATAGCCGTGGCACATTATCCTTCATCAATGAGATGGAAATATCGACACAAATTTGGCTAGGTTGATATCAATTTATTCATAAATAGTATCTTCGCTTCCAGAGCTGGCGGACAATGTTAGTTGTTTCTCTGAAATGATAGAAAAAAGTAGCGGAACATTGATTCTACTGCTTTAAATAATATGTAATATCCCCAATAATCCGTCCATGATCAATAAGTGCAAAATTTTCCATATTAATCGACGGCCTAAATACGATGTAGTCTGTTAAATGCTGGTAAATAATAACAAGAAATATGTACGACCGTCAAAGTCGTTAACACAAAGCTTTGACTAGAAGATTCAAAAAATGGTAAGGGCTAGTTGAACAGACTCAGAAATTTACGGTTCTACACGATGTGTGATTTAGTCGTAAATGACAAAAAATAAAATAAAATTTGCTTTTCACTCTCGATATTTATAAGCATTTCAAGAAAAACATACTGTACACCTATAGTCTGTTTTTTGTAAAATGCTTCCAAATCGAAAAGTGACACAAATCAGAACTGCCGTCAAAATCGTTTATATAGAGTACTTACTATAAAATTTTTCAGTCGAAAAATTCTTAAAGGTTAGGTCAGTATGTCCAGAAATTTCCAATTTCCAGATATATTGTTTATCAAAAAATCGTGAAAATCTGAAATACAACTTGTAATGTAGATGCTAGCGCATCATTGTAAATTCATAATGTACACTATGTGTTATTTATTATTACATATAAATTTATTCTATAATTCATCGTCTCAAGGATGTCTGGATTTCACATGTTGACATTCCTATAAATTTATTTGAAGTGTTCTGTTTTGATCGTCCCACTCCCCAGTAGCTGTTACTGACCCAATGAAAGATGCTCTAATTAATTTGCACATCGGCACCTGGCCCCAGAATCCACATGAAAACACACATTCCATAGCTATATTAATTCTCCCCAAAAATCGTAAATACACCTGCCCCATAATAGAAAGTACACTACCAGGCGAAACTAACCGTCTATGCTGGTCGCGTCCAGGACGCATCCGGAACGCGTCCGGGACGCACCCAGGACGCGAAAAGCACACTATACTGACAATAAAATTGACAGGCCATGTGCTTGTGTCACACAAAGCCAAAGAATTTTGCTGATGCTTCCCTCTTACCTCCCTATAGAAATCACACATTATTTACCAGATATAAACAAAAGGTCAACTGTTGTAATACTGTAGGTCAAAACAAAGTGCATATCCACTACACATTATGAAAAAACTATGATTGACAGTTATTGCATGAATGTCAATTACTAAAAAAGATGAAAGTTTTCTTTGTGCTGCCGAAAAAGACGCCTTCCGGATGCGACCTGGACGCGTCCAGGATGCATCCCAGACGTGAATTTTCGAGGTTTAGTTTCGCCTGATAGTGTAGAAGCCCAACCCAGACACTGATCTCAAGTGGAACAGTAGCCATGGTTCATACAGAAGCATATATACACACAATATGAAAGCACATACAGAAGCACATAGGCGTGGTCAAGTCCATCGTAAGCAAGGAAGCAAGTGTAATAAAAGCGTGGAAAGCATACGATACATAAGTGTACAGTATATGAAAGCAGAAGAAGCAAGAAGCGATGATTGGTGGAAAGCGAATTCGGAAGCGGACCCCCCCCCCATGTACCAAGGGAGTGGCCAAAGCGGAAGGGGTATATAAAGCAGAGAGAAGTGTGAAATCGTCAGATTTGAATCCGTGTTGTTTTTATATGCAAAAATCGTGTTTTGGAAGCAGAAAGCGTGTTTATTATTATTGTTCGTCGACGTAAAGCAACGTTATCGTGCGTTTTATCGTTTGCGTCCTCGTGGACTGTAGAGAAAGTACAAGCATTTGGAGTCAAGTAAAAGTATAGATAAATCTGGGCGTTACAAACTGACTTTCTACTTCCATTATTTAGAAGCATTTCGAGAAAAAAAGACTATAGTAAAGTAAATGTTGCTTGAGAACCAAGTTCCTTCCAGCAAATTTCGAACTTGATATCACGAAATAAATGTTTCTTACTCCTCTTTAATGGCCAACGGCATAACGGTGCGATCAATGACGTCAAAAGTAGCATGAGCATTATGGTACCAACTATAACCATAACAACTTGATAAATTAGGATTCCTGCAAAAAAATATATAAGTTGCGCTGGCCCGAGAATCGTGCAATTGTCGATTAAAATCAAAGATAAAAAATTTATAGCCCGTTTAATTTAAAATGATGGACGCAGCGAAAATCAAAAAAGTAGATTCAATCTGCTATGCAATATTCACTCAGTATAAAATTTCATACCGTAGAAAAATGCTAAATTCCTTCTCGAGAATGAGAAAGCCAAAATCATCAAAAAACATCATGCTTATCTACTATCGATTTGAACAGAACTGCGTCGATACCTGGGTGATACTCGGTAAATGTTAAGTACCTATAGTCTGTTTTTCTGCTTCTAAATAATGAAAGTGGAAAGCAAGTAGTATTTCAGATTTCCATGATTTGCTGATAGGACGGGAAATTTGTGAGCATACTGACCTAACCCTTAACAATTTTTCGAGTGAAAAATTTTACAGTAAGAGCTCTATGTAAAAGATTTTGCCGACAGTACTGATTTGTGTCACTTTTCTATTTGGAAGCATTTAATAAAAGACAGGCTATAACTATAGGTTATTAAAGGAAATTTTCAGCTGTTCTGTTCGCCACTCACTGACGGAAAAAGTACCCATCTCCGTGCATAGCTATCAGAATATATTTCATTTTGAAGATGCCATTGACCGGACGCTTCGCCCTATGCCTAAGCCTAAAGGGTCATTTATACTTGCCTTTTTTGACGGAACGGAACGGAACGCATCGCCGACAGCTTGAAACGTTCAGCTTAAAAATCCATCTTCGATCAGAAAGGATAACTGCAATGTTTTAGAAAATGGCCGACGGTAACCCCCAACCGAACCGAACGAAACGAAAATTTCCCTTTCGTTCGGTTGTGTCGATTGCATTCCGTTCCGTTCCGCCCAAAAAGGCAAGTATAAATGACTCTTAAGAGTCAGTAGTAAGGCCGGACCGTATAGGTCGTACGCTTAAGGATACTCCTATCTTTTGTGTACGACCTATAATTTGTCACTTTTTTTCGATTTATAGGTCGTACAGTAAACATACACGTTTTGCTTTTGTCGGATTTACAGGTCGTACAGTAAACATATACGATTAATTTCTTCGTCGATTTATAGGTCGTACAGAAAACATATAAGTCGATTTATAGGTCGCAAGGTTAAAAATGCATGTTCTAGAGTTACCGTAATTGTAGAATTACGGTAATTTTTCGATTATGGTAATAAATGTGTTACTGTGCGTGGAAAAGGAAAATCAATGATGAACGTAAAAAGGAAAACTAAAATGAACAAAAAAATGGAAAAGAAATAAAAAGAGATTGTGTGTAAAAACGGCTTCCCCTCTGGGAAGAGGAAGCCCACAAAAATTTGCACCCCGGACCCCCTTTGTCAAAAGGGTGCCACCTGCAGGTGTAAAAATATTTCGGAGGTCCCATTTTCTGAACGATCGTTCAAGTCAACAAATGTCAGAACGGTCAATCTGGTCAGTAATGGTCTGTTTAATGAGTAAAATCTCGGGAGAGTCATTACGCGATGAAACATTATTCTTACGGGTGCATGCGTAAAAATTTTGATGTTCTGCCAAAAATGACCAAGAAGGTCTTTTATAAAAATGACCAGAGCGAGCTGGCCGTAAAAAGCATGTAGACAAATAAGGTCTTTTATAGAAAGATGACCAAACGAGCTGGTCGTAAAAAGCGTGTAGAAAATTCGGAGAGTTGACGTACGGTAAAGGATACAGATTCGGGAATTACCGTAATACTAGAATTACGGTAAATTTTTATTATGGTAATGGAGGAATTAGGGTAATAGATGTGTTACTGTAGGTGAAAAAGGAAAACTAAAATGAACAAAAAATGGAAAAGAAATAAAAAGAGATTGTGTGTAAAAATGGCTTCTCCCGTGGGCAGGATAAGCCTTTCAAAAATTTGCGCCCCTGGACCCCCTTTGACAAAAGGGCGCCACCTGCAGGCGTAAATATGCTCGGAGGCCCCATTCCTGAACGATCGTTCAAGTCAATCTCAAACGGTCAAATTGGTCAGTAATGGTCTGTTTAATGAGTAAATTCTCGGGAGAGTCATTACGAGATGAAACATTATCCTTACGGGTGCATGCGTATAAATTTTGATGTTCTGCCAAAAATGACCAAGAAGGTCTATTATAAAAAATGATCAAAAATAGTCGTAAAAGACATGTAGAAAAGAGAAAAAAATCTTTGCATATCAAAAAGAAAAATTTTTAATTCGATGCAACATTCTACTTTATTGTAAAATTATTTAGTCCAACCATAAGGAAATGTACAAAAATTACGTTTCAAAATACGTTTATCATATACTATACGAAATTTTTTCAAAGTTTTACGAGTAACAACTTTACGATCTTGCTGACGCTCTATACGGAGACTATGTACATCTACTTCTTCTTTTCCATTGTTTTTTACAAAAGCAAAAACCATTCGACGAAGCGAATAAAAATTAACTTTTTTCATAGTATCTGATGACAAAGTGATACCGCGGACTTTGATTACGTGACGGTATTGGTCTGTAGAGGGACTGTACAACCTGTAGGCGTAATTTTTAGGACCTCCACTAACAAATTCGGTAATGTAAGATCCAGAACCATATTCACGTAACTCGTCAGTCATTTCACCAAGACACCAACCAGTGGGTACTTGATATTGTTGTTTGTCAACTGTTGACAGGTAAATAATGCTATCCGTGTCAAAATACAATACTCGACTTTTTAATCGCTCAATGTAAGAATATAACTTTAATCGAGCTTGAGCCGTCGTATAAGCTGCAATAACAGCGTTAGTATTTCCCATGACTTCGGCAAAATCATCATGTTGACAATATGTTGTTGACACCAATTGTTCATTGATTAGTCTAACATTCTTAATAATGTTGGCGACATTCATCACAAGTTCAAAATATTCTTTGGGTGCATTGTGGATAACAGTCTTATCCATATTGTTTCGTTGACCAAACTAAAAAACATAAAATTAATTAAATGAATTACAAAAAACTATGTATAGTTACTTTTCCCCAGAAAGAATTTAGCATTAATTTAGCCAAAGCCCTCTTTCCAGGATTTTTTAAAATTTTTGAAGAATCCAATGAAATATTCTCACGATTGTAGACCTCCATCTCGTATTCACGTTTTTGCTCATCTGTTTGAGCTTTAGCAGGATAGCCTTCACTCTCCTATAAAAATTACAATCAAATTCTGTCACATTTACATAATATAAAATTTACTAGTTTCATTTTCATAAAGGTATTGACATATTGAGTAAATAAACCACCAGTGGGGTTTTTGGTTGGATGATATTGCTCAATATTATCATAATGCCAAACCTCGAAAATCTTGAGGATCTGAAACAAAAATAATATACATAGAAAAAGAACCATTACCGTAACAATATACCTTATATCCCTTCTCTAAGGCTTTATATAATTCTATCGTAACCCATGTACCGTCTAATGCTCTGTCTTGGTCGTTATGCACGCATGAGGTCTTTTGTGAATCATGCGTGCAAGTTTTGCATAAAGGAAACAATAATTTACCACCATGTCGATACGGTAAAACAGGATGTAAGAGTTTGGGAGGTGGTAAAACCTTACACTTGATTAACCCCTCATAAGGTTGTGACGTTGAACTGACCTCTTCAAAATCTTCAGTAAAGATTTTTGGATGACCTGTAGGGTATTTCCCGTATTTGTTGACAAACGGGTATAAACTGCATACATCTACATAATTGATCTTTTCTGCAGGTGTACCATCTTCATTGTACTTAATTTTATGATACAGTTTTACAGCATTAGTGCGACCGCCAAAGAAAGCTAAAACAAGAAAACTTTTGACAAAATAAAAAAGAACAATTCAAGATTTTACCTTCTCGAGGATTTATAGGTTCTGGTATTTTGACTGTATCAAAAAATGTTTTCATTTCGGGATCTGAGTGAAGTTGTTGTAAAAGCTCGCACTCCCACATTTCGACTACGCTATAACCGAGTGCTTGAAGTTCCATAACCCGGTTAAAAGTGCGCTCATATGCATCGACTGCTTTTGTATTATTATCGGCTGTTAATTGATATCTATTTTTCATACATTTAGGGCAACCATGCCAATAACAACCGTGAAATTCATAAATTGTCGTGTCTTAATGAGCAAACATATAAATATTAAAATTTCAAAAATTTGAACAAAACTACCTGATAAACCATCAACTCTGAATTTTCCAATTTGAACTTCGCCACCATTAAGTTTATGTCGAATATACAATTTTTCATTTTTATGGACTAACCACTTCAACCATTTTAAGGCTATAACAGATTGTCTTTCTTCTTTACCATAACCTTTGTATGGTATTACACCAATAGTATCTGGCTTCAAAAATAAACGTCGGAAAACTAAGTTGCAAGAACTAGCAATGGTTATTGAATTTTCAAAAGGATCGACATTTGTTCCTTCCATAAAAATATCGCGAAATTTCATACAACATTGTCGTAAAACTTGCACATCGCTACGACAGTAGTCAATTAACTCATTATCAAAATTAAATTGACAACCCTAAACAATGATGCATTTAAATGCAAAACTTTATACTTTTGCAAACTTACTGTTTCAAGCTTTCAATTATACCACTCCAGAAACGTGGCACGAGCCGCAGGTTTCATAGCATTGTAACCGTACATATTGGGTGATGGATATGAGCCAATATATCCGTAATTTTCTTTTCTATTAAAGAAATGAGGGAAATATCCTTTACATATTTCACTTATTCCAAATGTTTTCGGTAAAGCCGCCAAAGGCATCGGAAGAAAGTTCAGAGAATCAATAATTTTTATCGACCCTACTTTGATACACATCAACTCTAAACCTAAAAATAAATAAATAGATGAAAATGAAAAACTATAAACAATTTACTAATTCACCCTTATAAATGATATGTAGTTTATGATGTCCATTACGATACAAAAACTGCATTATAAATTGTCCATCGAATCCTCGAGAATTATGAGCTATTGCAGTAATGTTTTTCATACCTTTTGCAAAAAGGTATTCGCAGAAATCATTTAGACATGTAGATCCTTTGAAAATACGTTCGCGTTGACCGCATGTATTGCAGCAAAAATCTCCCTCGTTTTGACGACACTGATCGCATACAGTATGGACAACACATAAATTTGGTTCATGTTCGAACACATCCCCTAACTCGCTTTGTCGTAGAATTTTTTCCTGTGTGGTCTCAAAATCATAAAAAACAAATTTTTGATTAACAGGACATTTATCGGTAATTCCTGTTTCATTATCATCTAGACACTCATCCTCATCAACATTTGTTTCAAATATATCTTCTTCCTCTTCAATTTGTTCGTTACCAACAGGTTGCATAAAACATAAATGATCTAAAATAAAAATTTTCATATAAAATAAAATAAATAATTACACCATATCTAATACCTTTTTTAGGTACGCTTTTCTTGCATGTTTTGCATTCAAAATAACCGCAATTATGAGGATTAGAATGTGCTCGTCGAACCAGTGTATCACATTGTTCGCACACTTTGAAACGATCGCAAATAGATACCCCTGTTTTTTGACGTTTCGATTGACGTCTTTGAGTAAAAACAAGCTTGTGTCGAGCAAAACACTTATCGTTTTTGAAATATCGCAGACAATCTTTGCATTTTCGAGCATTAAATTGATTACAGGGAGGTGTATTGTAACACAGAGGACAAACGTTTCTGCATCTGTGTTCCATTTTGTTGTTGTAGGCCAGATCGCAATGAGGACAAAAATAGCCGCGGTCAAAAAACCCAGGCATCTTTGTAATGACGGAGTAATGATTATTATGGTGGTAAATATTCAAAACATGCGTTGCTTCAGGTCCTTAAAACTCTAAATACGTACACAATAACAGACAAATAAAAAACTCTAACCTCTAAATATTAAATCTTTAAAGCGTTCTTTGCTAAAAACTTTGATTTGATAATCGGGTAATAAAACAGTTTGCAATTGTTCCCACTGATGAAAACCGCAAGCTCCTTGATGATTAGCTAAGCCTGCTAAGGTCATCAGTTCTTTAGCAACCTTTGTTTGCAGCAGATGTGACTTGTCAGATTTTCGAATACTTTCCCATTTGTGCTCAGCATTCTTATCTTTTTTATGAATGTAAGCTCTAGCAACAACTAGAGCTCTAGCAAAACATAAATCATCCGTGTTGCTGATTTGAATAATACATCGTTTATCTTTTAGAAAATCATTATGTTTTAAATATTGATGAGCATTGTGAATACCTTAAATAAATAAATAAATAAATAAAAATCTTACATAAGTAATTTTAATCAGCTTACCGCTACCCTCAGGTGGTGTTACAACAATGGTACGAATTGTAGACTGACGACTATCAATTTGTATTTGCTCATTTGATTGAAGAACAGCGTTAAGAGTGTTTACAATCAAGTCTCCAGTTAAAGTATGTTTCGGTCTAAAAGGTATCAAAACACGACCTTTTGTCAAATCTGGATGGTCAAAGGAAAACCCTATAAACGCATTATCAGCGACATTCTCAGAAATTCGCTCTACTATACGTTGAAACGTTGGCACTATTTGAGCATTTAAATCGTCCATATGTTCGGTATTACGAAAGTTCACAGAGTACTCGCGACCTTCGGTATTAAAACGCCTAATATTTACGGTACTGGGTTGACCTAGTTTGAAAAAATCATCCGCAACAAAAGATGCATTCGTTACACCTCCACTACCCTCAATACCACCACCACCAATTTGAGCTGTTTCGTAAATTTCTTCCTCATCAGAACTGTGAGGCGTATAACTTTTGTATTGATCATCTTCATCATCATAATCTAAAACAGTTCCTTCTTCTTCTTCTTCTTCTTCCAAAATATTATTATTATCGAGTGTTTCTTCTTCTTCTTTCTCGGAGGTAATATTCTCTGAAGACTCATTCACTATTGTTTCATCGTCTTCATCAGAAGTAATATCTTCTAAAATTTCCATAGGCATGTCGTCTTCGTCCGAAGTAATATCCTCATAAATAGGTTTCATTATAAAAATTATCTAATCTAGAAAATATAAAATTATAAACTAGAAAAATAGAAAACAACCTATTCATCAAAAACTTATACAGCAATAATAGAAAATTTTTATAAATTAGCAAAAAACTATTAATTTTATGGTAGAGATTTAATTATTATTTATGGGGTTAATGTGGTACTTTTCTTTTTTATGATGGGAAAGCTTTAAAGACCTCTATAACTCATGAACAGGTGCCCATATCATTTCTTTAGCTTATTTTATTAGCATATAACCAGTTAAAACCAGTTGAAAACCTGTTTTACTGTACAACCCTAGTATTTTTGTTTTGATTCTTGAAGCTATAAAATAACTGTAATAGCTGCTTATAACCCTGTTGCACCATCTTTTCTTTTTATGTGGAAAAGCTTTAAAGACCCTTATAACTCATGCGCACGTGGCTATATTGCTTCTATAGCTCTGACCTTGATAATTACTATAACACATAAAACACATATATTTTTCTAGCTTTGATCTCAAAGGTTACCATACAACATAAACACATTTTATTTTATTTTTGTAGGTCATAGCTCCTCCTCTCATATACTCCTCAGAATAGTAGAATACTGTAGGATATATGTCTTGAATATTTATTATGCCTATAACTCCTCCTCTTACAGCTATAAGCTATATATCTTGGTTATTTTATTATAACTATAACCTCCTTTTACTCAAAAATTTTGAACACTTTATACATTTATCTGTTTTGTTGCTACAAAAACTACTCGCTTCTTCTTCTTCTCTCTCTCTTTAATATTTCTTCAAGAATTTTCAAAAATGGAACACCAGTTTATGTTAGACGAAAACATGGCATTATTTGTAGTGGTTGAAGGTAGATACGTGTCAATCTATTTTCGTAACGTCGACCCTAAAACAAAAGAGGCGTACGGTCGCGGATTCAAGCTCATTTTACCACAATACGGTATACTAGGTCGCAATGTCAATATTATTGAAAAGACATTTTCACATGGAGGTCGATGTGGTATCAACCTTGGTTATAAAATGCTGGTCGAGAGCGACGGGGTTACAGTACGATTTAACAATTTGTTTAATGGAACGACATGGTGTTTATCTAAAGAAGTGAGTTGATATATGAATTCTTTCTTTCTTTTAAAATATAATGTTTTATTCTTTAGCAATTTTGGCGCTGGACCAATATGATACATGAGATAGCGCCAGCTATTTCAAACGAGTACAACGCTTTAGCAGCAAATTTACAGCTAGCGATAAAACGCAAAACAAACGAAAACGACGACGTTGCTGGAAAAGATGGTTCTACCCCGAAAATCGTTAAAGAAGAAGAAGTCGCTACAGATAAGAAAATTATTAAAGAAGAAGGGATTCATGCTACAAAATTCGCCGGAGAGCAAAGCAATGCTCGTGAAGATCAAAAGGAAGCTAGCGTTCAAACGTCGTTTATTAATGATCTCTTCATCAATTGTTTGAATGATCCAGACTATGATTCAGCGTCGGATACCAATTCGTTGGACGCCGAAACCAGACGTATTTGTGAGTTACGTGTTCGGGGTTTAGATATTCCATGGTTTTTTGATGAGCAAGTAGTAAAAGGTGAAAAATTATTTATAATTATATGTGCTGAGTTAGTTATACAAGACATCTTTAATGGGTGTATTTTTGATTGTTATTGCGCGAAAGAGATAGGAATTGTTGAGGATCATCAGTGTCCAGCTCGTAATTCCATATATAATATCGCAATTACACCAACAGTTAATCGTTTATATGAAAAGATGGGACTTATCATTGACTGTTTTGAATATGTTATAGGTGAAGTTCAAGGTTATTACAGTCTTCGCGCTTTTAAACAGATGATTGACATATTTAGATGTATACCACTTACAAGTACTGGCCGTAAAATTCTTAAGGATACTGTAGCTTGTTTTATTGATGAAGGTTATCATTATGATTTTGATGATGCTGTTGTTATCAAAACACTACGCGATTTTATTAACAGTAAATTGTAAAAGTTTTGCTTACATTCATTCATTCATTCATTCATTACAGCTTGTATGTTTTAATTAGCTATATTTTGATTGCTTATGTAATTGCTTACGTATTTACTTGTTATATATATATATAATTTCATACATACATACATACATTGCGCGTATATTTTGCATACAGTAATGCTATTCTATTTTATATAATCATCTATCTTTATGTTTTACATGTGCACTGCTTTATATTGTAATTTTGATAATTATGTAACATTTTGTTTTAAATAATAATAAAAATCATTTTAAAAATTGTTCAAGTAAAAAGGTGGTTGGTTTTTGTTGTTGTCAAAAAGAGATGTCAAATGATGATGATGAAAAGTTTTATATATGGAAACATCCATTTAACTGTATAGTTTCTGCTCCAACAAAATCAGGAAAAACACAATTTGTTAAAAAACTTGTAATTTTTGCTAAAGAAATGCTTCACCCTGCTCCTGTGAAAATTTATTGGTGTTATTCGGAATGGCAAGAAGCTTACGATGAATTAGTTCAGAAATGTTCTTATGTAGAATTTATCCAAGGTTCGCCTGATTTGAATGAACTTCAGAAAAGTAAAGATACACCTAAATTATTAATTATGGATGATATGATGCAAGAGATGAAGAATGATCAAAGTTTAACTCAACTTTTTACTAAAGGATCGCATCATTGGAATATATCAATTATACATATAGTTCAGAATGCCTTTTTTGATGGAATGTGTACGAGTAGGATAAACGCTCAATATTTAATTCTTTTAAAAAACCCAAGCGATAGATTACAAGTCCGCACACTGGCTCGACAGATTTTTCCAACTACCTCAAATTATTTCATAGAATCGTATGAGGATGCTACTAGTAAACCATACGGTTATTTATTAATAGATCTTACACAGACATGTCCTGAAAAATATCGACTTAGATCTAATATATTCCCCGACAATGATCATATGATTTTGTATACACCTAAATGATTCATCATTTTTTACAAAAACTTTATACAGGTTAGTCGGATCCTATTATTTTAGCGATATGATATACAGTAAACACATTTTTTTAAACACTCTCGCTGTGATCCTTTTCATAGCTGTTTTTATTGTATGGGTACAATACCCTTTTCAATTTTATGAAAATGAAGAAGAACCTGTAAATGTTACAGATTTTACGATACCAAACACAAAAAATGTTACAGATTTTACGATACCAAACACAAAAAATGTTACAAATCAGAAAATATTATTATTACGGGAAAATTATAAATTACATATAATACCCTTACTACATTTTGTAGAAAAAATTTTACATTGTCCTCAGAATGATGGTCAATTTATGCAATTACGAGCGTGTTTCAAAATATATATTTTCAATCCTGTCGTATTTTCTTGTTGTAGTCGAAGCAGTAAATTTCAAAACTTGTACAACAATGGAACTAGATTACGATATATTGATACGATAGCTTTATTACATAATCAGAAAAAAATATTATACCCTTCATCAGTCTAGTCGAGAATTTCGAAGAGGTTGGTCGTTTTTCTATAATTCGTTTGTTTTGTGACAATTACAATGTCCGCCGCATTTGAAGTTTTTGTCAGAATGGTGCAAAATAAAGTAAAAGGTAAAAATTTATATCTCTTCTTTAACTATTTATTAAACTATAGTATTTTTTATTTAAGGTAAAATACTAAACAACAAACAGAAATGCGAAATAGCTGATTTGTTTTGGACTCGTTTCTCACCCGAAGCCAAGATTTTTTACAAAGACATAGCTAAGGCGTGCAACCATTTACGGCGTGAAGTTGGTTTACCTATGGGACGTAAAAAAGTTACACAATTTTGGTGTTTTGCTAGACTATTACTGACGGAGTTGGATATGGTCGAAACTCGCGCTATTTTTGTAGAAGATCTTTTTTTAAAACTAGATACAGCTCATAAACTATTTTTTATGAATATGAATAACTTGTGTGCTTTTTCTAGACGCGAAGAGTTGAATATCGTCATACAAAATGAAGCTTCATTACTATCTTAATGTAATACAATAAATATTTCAATGTTTACTCATCATTTGGTCATTATTGTAAAATTTTTTTGTACTGTACGGTCTGTTTTGTATGGCTTCTAGATTAAAGAAATATATTCACGAGCTCAATGTGTTAAAAAATTCAAATCGTGTTCAAAGACGTGCTCTTCTTCAACATTCTTCCCCCGATTTGATCTGTTGTATATGTGAAATTTGTTTGAACATTTTGAACGGTAATATTCCTATTAATTCAAACTTAAAAAAGAAATTGGCCAAACATAAATTATTGCTCAGAGATTTAGCTACTAGACACGAAAAAAACAAGAAAAAAGATTTACATAATAAACGTGTAAGAATTGTTCAAAGTGGTGGAGCATTTTTACCTCTAGTACTACCCGTTTTATTATCTACATTAGCAAGTTTTGTTACAGAGAAATTATTATAGAATGAAATTTGCTAATAAATTTGCTCTTATACCTCAGGAGGTTCTGAATAAACTGAATAACTCTCAGGTTTCTTCTTCTTCGACGACGACGAGTTCAAATGAAAAGACAGGTATAGCTAAGCAAGTTGACATGTATCGTAACCAGCTAGAGCGCATTTTGAAAGATAATACGTTAACACCTGAAGAACAATACAAAATGTACTCGCAACTATTTTCACAATATTTAACTTTTGAACATGAAAAGGCTCAACCTACTACAGTGATTTTAAAACAAAAAGTTATTGATAACGAAGAAGATGAGAAGGATAGTGACGATTTGAAACAAAAAGAAAAAAAATTGGTTGAACGATGAAAAGTTACTTAGCGGTATTCCTAAACAGTTTAAACACTCGGCATCCTTATTATTGGAGCATGTGCGACGTAACCCTAGTATAAATGTTAATAAGCAAGGTGAAGTATTAATTGATGGAAAATTAATTGAAGGATCACATATTATTGATTTATTACATGATTTGTCTCGTAAACGTTCAAAAATTACGCAAACGCTTGGAGTAGATGAGTTTGTTAATGCTTTGAAAAAATATAATGTACCATTAGAGGCTATAGGAAACCCATTACGTAAAATGTTATTCACTTTACCTCGGAAACTCTCCTACCATACACCTCCGGAAGAATCAGATGATCATGCAGTTAGTAGTGTCAAGCGGTTGAATAAACCACTTGTGAAAGGTGTTGATTTATTTTCAAGTGGTGCCGAGGAAGATATCAAAGACGATTCATTCTTTAATAAAGGAAACTCGACAGAAAAGAAGATACGGCGCAAAGCTAGAGCACTTAGACGGTATACTCCTTTGTACTAGAGCGATGAACACCTTACTTTCGAAATTATACAAAAATTTACACGGAAATCCCTCAGCTTTTTCTAGTATTGAAAGATTATATGCTGAAGCTAGAAAGCACCGTAAAACAATTACACGTAAAAATGTTAAAGATTGGCTTTCAAAACAAGATAGTTATACTCTACATAAACAAGTCAACAAAAAATTTTCACGTAATCGTATTTATGTTACAGCTATGGATCAACAATGGGAAATTGATTTGGCAGATATGTCTTCTTTAGCAGATTTTAACGATGGATACAAATTTATGCTTACATGTATAGATGTATTAAGTAAATACGCATGGGTTGAACCCTTAAAATCAAAACACTCAAAGAATGTTTGCGATGCTTTTCAAAATATTTTAAAAAGAGGTCGAATCCCTTGGAGAGTGCGCAGCGATAAAGGAAAAGAATTTGTCAACAAAGATTTCCAAAAATTATTGAAAACTAACGATATACATTTTTTTACTTCTCAAAACGAAGACATTAAATGTTCAATAGTGGAACGGTTTAATAGAACTTTAAAAACTAAATTATTTAAATATTTTACAGAGTTTACCACTTATAAATGGATTGATATTTTACCCGCAGTTGTTTCCAACTACAATCACTCTGTTCATAGATCTATTAAGGAAAAACCTATTAATGTAGATTATTCTAACGAAAAAATTATATGGCAAAGACTCTACCCTGAAAGATTATACACTAGAAAGCCTAAGATTGATATAGGAGATTACGTGCGAATTAGTAAACATAGAGGTGTATTTGACAAAGGTTATTTACCTCAATGGAGTGAAGAAGTTTTCAAAGTAAAACATGTTGTGAAGACCCGAAATCATATACTTTATACAATTCAAGATCTGGAAGGCGAAGATATAGAAGGACGTTTTTATGAAAAAGAACTACAGAAAATCGATTTTAATCCTAATATCAAAGAATACAAAATTGAAAAGGTTTTGAAGACTAAACAATTACCAGATGGTCAGAATAGAGTACTTGTGAAGTGGTGGGGTTATCCTGAAAAATTCAACAGTTGGATTTTAGAAAAGGATATACAAAACGACGACGACGACGATTACGATGAACAACTTTGAATTGACATATTATGCTCAACAAGATGAGCTATTATCACAAAATTTTTTAGGAGTTTTTGCTTGCGATACTCTACCGAAGATAGTTAAAAGACCCGCGGCTTTAATTGCAAACACCGATACATCTTTTCAAAAAGGAAGTCATTGGATAGCTATGTATTTTGATAATGCTAACTCTGTATATTATTTTGATTCTTATGGCTTACCACCAGTTATTCCTGCTTTTATAAATTATATTAACAAAAATGCTTTAATAATATATACAAATAAGAAACATTTACAAAATTTTAATAGTAGGGTTTGTGGTATATATACTTTATATTTTTTGTATTATAAAGTGCGACATGTTCCTATGTATAAAATGTTTAAAAGTTTCAGTAACACAAATTTTGTTTATAATGATAGATTGATTTGTAAGTTTTTTCATTGTAAATTTTCTGTAAAAGGTCACTTGCGAAATAAATTATGTACACGTTTGTAAAAAGTTAACTCCTTCTATATGTATTTATATATAAATTTTACTTCACTTTGATAGCTCCGCCTCCTTCATATTTTTGTATAATTTTATTGGTTATTTTAGTAGCTCCGCCTTTTTATAAATTTATAGCTGAGTGTTTAGTTGTTAAATAAAAATTTTTTATTTTGAAATGGATAGTAGTAATAGTACGCATTCAGAAACGTCTCACATTAGCGTTTGGGAGTTTTTTGGAAAACGTCTACCTCGAAACGAAGTGGTTTTCTTCAGTCAGGTCATACTAATATACATTGTAGTCATTACAGCTATAATAAATTTATCTCTCTACAATAATAATACACAATTGTGGGTTGGTCTTTTGTGCGCTTGTATAGGATATTTATTACCTAGCCCCGTACCGACCGTATTACAGTCATCTAATTCATTGAAGACCTTACCTATAGCAACAGCAAACAACATTATAAATAATGACAACCTTTGAAGATCAATTTTATATCACATTACCTAGTAATAGCAAAAATGGAAACAAACCCTCTGATTTTTCAGCCCATCTACCTTACCGTTTAAAACTAGATGGAAGCTGGGAGGTAGGACTAAGTGAAATAATATACCCCTATAGTTGGGCTACATTTACCAATCATGGTGGAGATAATGTAATAACGTTAACTACGGATGGTATTGGAAATAAGGTCAAAAAAATTAAAGTAATAGTTTTTGAAAAACATTACTTTACCATATCTGAATTAATTGAAGAGTTGAATGCAAAAGTTGGAGCAGCTATTGCCAGAACTAACATGGAAATCATGTTTTCATACGATGAACATAGTAGAGGATTAGTTAATTTGAAAATAAAAAGTGGTACAATCTTACGTAAAATCGAAATAAGCAAACGATTAATGGAGCTTCTCGGATTTGGCGCTACCAATACTGAGGCCTATGCAACTGCTGATGATTTTTTAAATAGAGCTGTGAATATTAACTTATATACTGTTGGAGAGAAACCTCCAAAAAATTCTAACACACATATTCCACCATCCAAAGCTGTTTTTCTTGCCGAGCCTGGAACTAATCATTTATACATGTTAGGTATTCAACCACCAAATTTGAATGATTTACAGAATTTTTATGTTTACTGTAATATTATTGAAAATCAGATTGTTGGAAATACTTTAGCGCCGCTTTTACGTATAGTAAATGTTCAGGGAAAATACAAAGATAATGTGAGTCGATTATATGAAACACCTCACTATATACCCATTCAATTAAAAGAAATTACAGTACTCGAGATTAATATAAAAAACAGTATGAATGAGCATATACCCTTTCAGTTTGGGAATGTTATAGTTAAATTACATTTTCGGCGACGTACTCCTTTATTCCTATAAGCATAGTATCAAATTTTTATTTACTCATTCATTCATTTGCATTTGGACACGTTGTCGTCAGGTT